>CM046668.1:23697500-24021343 GCA_025594165.1 Tamias sibiricus
GCAGTTGGGTCTTTGATTCATTTTGAGTTGATTTTTGTGCAGTATGAGAGATAGGGATGTAGTTTTATTCTTCTACATTTGAATATCCAGTTTGCCTAGAACCACTTATTAAAGTGGCTTTTTTTTTCTCCAATGTACGTTTTTAGCACCTTTGTCAATAATCTGCTCACTTTAAGTATTTGATCTTTTCTCTGTGTCCTCTATTCTATGTGGCTTCTATGTGTTTGTTTACATGCCAGTAGCATGCTGTTTTTGTTACTATGACTAGAATAATTTGAAGGCAGGTATGTGATGCCACTTAAGATAACTTTAGCTCTTCTGGTTCTTTTCTTCCACATAAATTTTAGATTTTTTTTTGTTGTCATTGTTGTTTGTTAGTTATTTTTTTATAGTTGTGAGAAGAATATCATCAGTATTTTGATGAGAATAACATTAAATCTGTAGATCACTTTTTATAGTAAGGCCATTTTAACAAGGATCAGTTCTGCCTATTCATGAAGAAGGGAGGTCTTTTTAGCTTTGGATGTCTTCTTTGATTTCTTTTTTTTTTTCTTTCTTTTTTTTTAGGACTTTGTAATTATAGAGACTTTCACCAGTTTAGTTAGTTAAATTTATTTCCAAGTATTCTAGATTTTTTGGCACTATTTTAAATAGCATTGTTTTCCTGAGTTCTTTCTCAAGAGATTAATTATTGGTGTATAGAAAAACTATTGATTTTTGAATGCCAGTCTTGTATCCTGTAACTCCTAAATTTGTTTGTCAGTTCTAGAAATCTGGGAAGTTTTTAGGATCTTCTTTCTATCCTATCATCTATACCACAGGGAAAATTTGACTTCTTCATCTCCCATTGGTATCCCTTTAAATTCTTCTTTTCCCTAATTGGACTTTATTGAATAGGAGTCATGAAAGTGGACATTTTCATTTTCTATCTGATTTTATAGTAAATGCTTTCAGTTTTTGCCCATTCAATGTGATAATGACGTTGGGTTTTTCATACAGAGTCTTTATGATAATTAGTTAAGTTCTTCTACCCCTGCTTTCTTAAGAGATTTTATCATGAGGCAATGTTGAATTTTGTCAAGTCTATTTCTGCATCCATTCAAATTATTGTGTGATTTTTGTCCTTGATTCTATTTATGTGGCATATTATATTTATTGATTTGCATATGTTGAACTATTCTTATATCACTGGGATTAAACAACTTGATAATGGTGTATGAACTTTTTAAATTCAATTTCTAATATTTTATTAAGGACTTTTGCATTTATGTTCATAAAGGACATTGACATCATTCAGTAAAGAGTTCTTATTTTATTTTGGAATCATGATGATACTAGTTCCATATAATAGGTTTGGAAGTTTTCCCTCCCTTTGAATTTCATAGACTAATTGAGGACCATTGGTATTAGTTTTAAAGGTCTGGTAGAATTTAGCTATGAGTTCTTATGTCCTGTATATTTTTTTATTGAAAGGATTTTTCTTAATCGTTCAGTTTCATCGCTTGTTATTCTTCTATTTAGGTTTTCTATATCTTCTTGGTTTAATTATATTAGGTCATATGTATCTAGAAATTGAGCCACTTTTGATTTTATAATTTATCCTAATACAAGTTTTCCAAATAGTCCCTAATGATCATCTGGATTTCAGTGATGACTGTTGTAATATCATCTTTTTCAACTTCAATTTTATTAATTTGGGTCTTTTTTCTCTTCTATTACTTAGTTTAGTTGTGTTTATCTTTTTTGTGTATCTTTTTAAATAGTCAACTCTGTTTCATGAATCCTTTGTATTGTATTGTTCTTTTATTCTATATCCTTTGTGTTGTTCTTTTATTCTGCATCTTGTTATTATTTTCATTCTATATCTTATTATTCTTTTTCTTTTCTTTCCTTCTTTTGGTTTTGCGATTCATCATTAGGTCATTTATTTTGGATCTTCCTAATTTTTTAATGTAGGTTCTCACGAATATAAACTTGTCTTTAAAACTGTTTTTACTTTATCCAGCAATTCAACCATGTTATATTTATAGTCTCATTGATGATAATAATTATTCAATTTGCCTCTGATTTCTTTGACCACTCATCATTCAAAAAATATTGTTCAATTCCCATGTTTTTAGGTAGTTTTTGTACATTCCTCATGTTCTTGATTTATAAGTTTATTCCATTATAATTCAATAAGACATAAGAAGTTATTTCAACTTTTTTGTTTTTGCTAAGACCTGCTTTTGGGCCCAATAAATGATCTATTTTGGAGAAAGTTCCATGAGAAAGTAAAAGGAAAATATATTCAGTTCTTGTTAGATATAATAGTCTATAGATAAGTTTATTTGACCTATAGTGTATTTTAACTCTGTAGTAACTTTGCTGATTTGATATCTGGATGACTTATTAGAGGTGTATTGAATTTACTTGCTGATATTGTATTGGGGTCAATCTGAGGCCTTTTGTGTAACATTATTTATTTTATGAAATGAGGTATATCAAAGGTCAGGGGGAAAGTTTTTACAATTATTATATCTTATATTTTCCCTTTTCCAGAATGTGATGAACTTCAATGTCTCTTCTGACTAATATGTCTTGAAGTCTGCATTGCAGGCTATGATGGTAGCTACTCTTCCTTGTTTTTATATTACATTTGCATGCAATAGTGTTTTCTATACTTCCATTTTATTAATATTTTTTCCAATGATGCTGTTTCTTTCAGGAAACATGGAATTTGATATTTTTTAAAAGTCCAATATGCTGGTCTTTGCCTTTTATTTGGATAATTGAGACTATTTACACTGTCATTACCTTCCTGTTATTTGTTTTATTTCTAATATTTGATTCAATACTAAATCTCATTTACTTACCTACTCTTCTAATGAGATTTATCCTTTCCAGAGTTTTCTTCTTTGTTTTCATCTTCTTGTCTTTGTTTAATTCCTTTAACTATCTTCTGCAGTATTTACTTAATGATCACAATTTCCTTTAGTTTATGCTTTTTTTGAAAGGTTTTTATTTTTCCCTCAGTTCTGAAGGATACCATTGCTGGATATAGTAATCTATGTTTGCAAAAATTTTCTTCCAGGACTTGAAATATATCCTTCAAGACCTCTGTGTCTTTAGGGTTCCTGCTAATATGTGCTATTCTTCCAAATTTGTAAGTGACTTGGGGTTTTTCTCTTGCACATTTTCAATTTTTTTCTGTGTTCTATATTTTTGGCATTTTATCTATAACGTGTAGTGAACATTTTCCTTTCTGGGCTTGTCTATTTGGGGTTTGAAATGTCCCCAGTGCCTGAATATCATCTCATTCCCAAGGTCTGGGTAAATTTCTATTATTTCTTCATTGCAATCATTTTCGGTATTATCAGCCCATATCTTTGCTCCTTTCTTAGTGTCTATGAGCCTTAATTTGGTCTCTTAGACAGAGTTCTTATATATTTTGATCAATCATAGTTTATTAGTTTTTTTTCTTTTTTATTATCTGAATGTTCAAGTTCATCAATCTTGTCTTCAAGCTCTGAAATTCTGTTTTCTAGTCTGTTTTTGGTTTAGTCTACTGGAGAGACTTCCAACAGATTTTAAAAAAAAATTAAGTTGTCAACAAACCTTTATTTTATTTATTTATATGTGGTGCTGAGAATTAAGCCCAGTGCCTCACACATGCTAGGCAAGTGCTCTACCACTGAGCCACAACTCCAGCTCCAACAAAATTTTTATTTGACTTACTGTTCCCTTCATTTCCAAGATTTCTGTTTGTTCATTTGTTTGTTTCTTCAGAATCTCTGTTTATTTACTGAAATGTTCTTTAATATCCTGCATATTCCCTTCAGTTCCTTCCTTGGTTCTTCTTTTAATTAATGGATCATTTTAACAGCCAGCTTTTAAAATTATTTTTGTACTATTTCCTTCTCTTCAATATTGATGGAATTAGTTACTGGGGAGTTATGTATTTCTGGAAGCTTCTAATTACCATATTTATTCATGTTTCCTACATTTCCATGTTGACATTTTTACATCAGATATGATGTCTATCTCTTTCATTGTTGTGTGAGATCCCATCTCAAAGTAAAAGTTAAAAATTAAATGGGAATTCAAGACTGCAAAGCCTAAGATTAAGGTGCAAGGAGATATGGTATGTTGTGATAGGCTTTGTCCTCTTATGTTGAAAGGGACAATGCAGCACTCTTCTATATCTTTTATAAATATCCTAATCCCATTTAAAGGCTCTGTCTGCCCTCATCAGTTACTCTCACCAAAGACCCCACCTACAAATGCCATAATTCTGAGGATTAGATTCCAACATGTGAATTTTGGGGGAACACAAAAATGCAATCTGTACTAATTTTCTTCTAGTAATTTTATGGATTTATGATTTCAGGTCTAGCCTTTAAGTCTTTAATGGACTTTGAGTTGATATTTGCACACAGTGTGAGGTACTTTTAAAATAGAATTCAAATTATTTGAGAATACAGTGCCCTTCTTGGAATACTCTATTTAATTATGTGTTTCTGAATTATCATTAGACTAAACAATGTAAATGCATGCTGATGATTTTAATAAATTCCTAGCACTCTAAAGTGGAAGCAATTCAGTGATTTTCCTTATAGTTCACAGGAAGCACATTATAAACATAGTTAAAATGCAAGAAAAATGACAGATCAGACTGATTAATAAGAGATCTGAATCTTAGGCCTCTTGTAGAAAAGAGGCACTTACCAGTCATTCTGCCCTTGGTACATTTTGGAAAACTTATTCTGTCCTTTCAAAGTACTGAATAAATCAGTTTCTTATATTCCATTGAAAATTCTCAAACATATATCCAAAGAATGAGGAATAAACCATTCTTGCTCTATAATTTATATTAATTACTATAGAACTTTTCAAATCACACAGAGGACCCTCCAAATATTGTTAGAATGTAAGATTTAGACTCAGTGCATCAATGCTAAATTGGGCGTGGCTATGTTTTGTGGGTATTTATTTTAGTATTTCTAAAAGACTTTATCTTTAATTTTTATGAAAGTTATATGAATATTATTTTAGAAATTATCATAATACTTAAACTTCTTTCTATAAATATATATTTGAATATATAAATATATATTTCTAGAGCTAGTCAAGGCATCTCCAATAGTTCTAATAAATTTCTTATTATTTTTTAATAAAATTCCGGACACATAAATACACTACTGTTTCTAATTATTCATACGTATGTAAGTGCTCTTCTAGCTTTTGTTGCTTAATACAGGTTTATCTAATTTTCAATCTGAATTCAGTTGTTTCAACTGAATTAATATAAATGGTTACCAACATTTACATATCACTAAAAATTGTAAAAAATATTTGCAAATAATAGTTCAAACATTTTATGAAAATATTACATTATATGTCTGGCTATTTTGAAAGGTTATAAATTATTTTGAACATGAGCATTTTAACATATGTCATTGGATAATTCAAATTATGAGGATAATAATTCAATAGCTAAATATCTGTAGGTATATCTTGTTTTCTTTTGAATACTTCACACAAACTGAAGACACTTGTTTGACACTGAGACTCCCCCTGAAGTTTAAAAATGTTGCCTGAACCTTGTGTTTTAATGCTCAAATAATTAATGTCCATAAATTAGAGTTTCAATGGATTGGATACAAAAATTGTGAACAGAAAATGGGAAACGATCCAACTTCAGTAACTTTTGGCTTGGGATAGGCTAACTATAATCAATTATCAAATAGTGGAAATAAAATAAGAACTTTTCTTGAAAAGAAAATACATTCTCTTTAAAGAGACATTGAGTGAGTAGAAGACTATATGGAATTTGGTTGATGAAATCATATGATCTAATTTGTTGTACAAATTTATAATGCTATGTATAAAAAGAATTAAAATCTTCCCTTTTGAAATTCACTTGTGTTTAGTAAATCTTAATAAAATGCAAAGGAGAATGAATTACTAATCCTAATTGCTATCCTTAGGCAAATTTGTGATAATTTTTTTATGTATCTAGAGAAGCAAAATGAGCATTAGGCCTATAAAAATGCAAATAATGGTACTAACCACCTGTTTTATTAGAAGGGCAAGTACAACCTGGTTCTGTTATATAATTCCTTTCCTATTTATTAAGAAATTTGAATGCTTGATATCTGCTACAAAACCACAGAGCAGGTGTTTTCTCTTTAATGACTTGCTGTTTTTTAAGGCAGCTAGCATTTAAATGATTGAATAGGCTAAAACTTATAGTAAGCCAGATTCATTTGTACAACCAAACTTTTGAGACTATTTTGAAAAATGTTTTAACTAAAGATCACAAAGATGAACTTTAATGGAATTTTCATCATTTGAAACAATAATAAGAGAGTTTAAAATATATTTTAAAATAGAAATATTCTTTTGAACACAATCATACATGAACTGCATGGCAGGTATTCCTAGTTAGTAGCTGCACCCATATGTAAGGTGGGGAAAGTATCACCTAAAAGAATAAAACCATATCTCAAACTCACCAAGGAGAAGATAAACAATAAAATCTATGAAATATTGAATGAATTTATGTGACTAATTAGCACAAAATCAGGAAAAATCATTTTCTAATGTGTATACTCACATACAGATTACACTAAAGCAATTTAACAAAAAAGATTATGGAGAAAGATTATTTTTTTCATGCTCTCACTGCCACAAACAGTGATCAGTGTGTGATAGACATTAGTTGTTTAATGAAAAAAAAAATTCATCATATAATTTAGCAATTAACAATGATAATGTGTGATTTTTGTGCGTGTGTCTGAGTGTATGTGTGTATGTTTCCATAAAGTCAGATCAATAAATTTCCACACTGTGTAAGTAGGCATCCTAGGCATGGTAAAGCATGACTTACCTTTACAATACAACTATTCCAAAAGGACATGCACAGGATGTTGGATTATTGTCACTGTCAGTATTTCAAGAATCAGAACATTCTATCAGTAACCAAGCAAACAAAAAAGCAATAACCATAAACATCATTTTATAAAAATTAATTCTAGAATACACAGAACAGAAAAGCAAATTTCAACATTTCAATAATTAGCAAAAAAGTAAATTTCAAAGGTACTATGGAGTATTTACTTAGTTAGAAAAAGAAAGACAACTTATATGAAATGCCACAATACTCTAAGAGCTCTTAATCTCTACTAGCTGCATTTGCTTTATAACACCATAATGTTGCTTCATGTAATAAAGGAGAATTTGAAAAATTCTACCTGAGTCACAAGATCACCTTTTATTCATACCAGTACTCAAAAATAACCTCACTGATTATGCCATAAGGATTACTTCTGAGACTGGCAATGCCTGTCCAGAAATCAGTAAGATGTATAGTCATCTCCATGGTCTACAAGGCCCTACTGGACCTGGGATTTGGCCATTGCACTATTCATACCTCATTCAGTTCTACTCCTTTATCATGCCATTAAAATCTGAGTTGCATTCCTGCTGACCTCTACCCAGGCCAGGTTTCTCCCCAGTTGTGTGATCATGCCCTGATTTCTTTCCTGGCTCTGACTAAATGTCACCTCCTCAGAGACTCTTACTTACTAAATTGCTCCCCACACTCACTTCTGTTTACACACCATATTCTTGCTCTGTTTGAGTTCCCTTCATACTGCATATTACTACCTGATTTTTAAATAGACATATTTTAATATATTAAATGTATTGTTATGTGTATTAAATTGATATTTTATCTGTCATTTATAAATTTATTTTCTCCTCTTCATTATCTCTAGTCCTAAACATTTTAAAATCTACCTAGACGTGGTAGGTAAATTCAATTTTTGTTAAATTAACCAGCATATATTATTTCACTTTAAATAATCAAGTAGGGAGTCATTTTTTATCATATATAGGTATACACATGTATGTGCAAAGATACATGTATATATACATACACAACATGCTACACACATACTACTACATATATAGCTACTATATATATTACATTGATATATGTAATGATATACATTATTATATATATGACATTCACAGGGTTTCCTCGTTCTTTTGCAGTTCCTGTAATTTACTACCAAAGAATGTATAATTTTAAAGAATGATGGTTCTACAAGTACAAGGTTCTCAAATGGTGAGGTTTTTTTTTGTTTGTTTGTTTGTTTGGTTTGGTTTGGTTTTTGTTTTTGCTAATGCAGACTCTACAAAATCACTGTGCAATGTTCAGGTCTCATCTCTTCTTTTAAAGCCATAGTCTCTGGTTCTAATACTTTGCATCAAAAAAGAAATGACAAAAGAAAAAAAAAAATCAACAAGCTCATTGTATTCAGGACCCACCCTTATGGCCTCATTTAACCTTAGTTATGTTTCAAAGGTCCCATCTCCTATTACCATAATCAGATTAGGTTTCCAGCCTCTTAATAACTTAAATGGGGATAAATGCCAACGTGTGTTTTGGCAGACTGTTGTTCTGTGTGTGTGTGTGTGTGTGTGTGGTATCAGTTCAGTTCATATCTATAAGGGGGATAAATAACTACTCCAAATTACATGCCATAAGACATAAAGTCAATACTAAACTATTTCCTAAGATGAAGAAACAGCAACATTCATTACTCTATTCTTAATTTGAGCATGAAGAAATGGAAGAGACATGACATATATTTGTAGAATTAAGTGAGAATCACTGGTTAAGCCAGACAGGTGAAGATATAGAATGTAGGATGAATAACTCCACCAAAAGATGGAGGCATAGGACAGTACTACCCAAAGATCACATGCCTCTAGACCCGAATCCAAAATTCTTACTATGCATTCCTTTGTCACAACAATACCCATTTGGGAATGAAGACCTTTGTCTTGAAGTTTAAAGTTGAAACAGCTTTACAGAACATAATCATTCTTGTGTGATGTGAGAGATACTCTTTCCATGTCTAGGTTGTCAAAACTGTGTAGATCAACAAAATGTGTCCCATCACCAAAGGAGATTTCCTTCTTTTTTTAATGTGAGGTAAGCCAATAGCAGCAGACATGCCATATAATGTTTGTTGCTTTTTTTGGGCCTAAAGAGTGGAATAAAGATTGCATTTTAGGGGAAGACAAACTGCTATCTTTGTTTTACTACTGAGTGTACCCATGTGTCAGCTTGATTTATTTTTAAACCTTCACAGGTGTAATAAAGTTTTATTTGTATGCCTTAGAGTTGGTTTTGAAAATCTACTAATTACAAAATACAAGTTCCCAGAAGAGTTTGTGGATTTCATTTCTAGAAAGTAAAATAAAATAAAATAAAATTTTATTTTTTGGATGGTTTAGATAAATTCGACCTAGACATGGTGAAAATTTACAGGTATTTAGAAATAGTTGATAACTATTTAATTCTATTTGAAAACAAAATTAAGTTATCCAAGCATATC
Source organism: Tamias sibiricus (assembly GCA_025594165.1). Taxonomy (NCBI): domain Eukaryota; kingdom Metazoa; phylum Chordata; class Mammalia; order Rodentia; family Sciuridae; genus Tamias; species Tamias sibiricus. The sequence goes on from CM046668.1 coordinate 23,706,893, forward strand.
AACTAATGTAGAAGACTAAAAGATCCACACAACACAGCTCTCTGGTGTGTAGTTAAGTTGTAGAGATGTGACTCCTCTGATTATATTAAGAGGCAAGCAGCCATTCACGGTGGTGCATACCTTGGGAGGCTGAGGTAGAAGGATCACGAATTTAAAGCCAGCCTCAGTGAGAGCAAGGCACTAATCAAGTCAGTGAGACCCTGTCTCTAAATTAAAAAAAACAAAATAGGTCTAGGAATGTGGCCCTGAGTTCAATCCCTGACAGCAGTTCAAATAGTAATATAAGCAATACATACTAAAAAGTTGCAAAGAAGGTTAAAAATACACTACTAAAAATAATTCAGACAACATTACATAAAAGTTAGAATTTATATTGGACAGTGAATGGAGGATTTAAGTAGCATGGGAGAAAGAATAGCATAAACTCAAGAAAAGCCATAAGAAAGTAAATTGCATTTCGCATGTTAAGGGGACAGGCTTGGATATACCAAGTATTAATGTAGAGTGGTTTGGGATAAGACAGAAAAGAAAGGTTAAGATATTAAGAGACATGAGGCACACAGATACCTATATATACAAATGCATATGTATATGAAAACAGCAAATACATCCATAGGTACGGGTATATACACAATGCTGTTAACCAGTTTTTCATTGTAATTAAGATAATTTGACTAAAAAATGGAAAGTATTTTCTACATTATCTTTATGTACCCTAAAAGTTTGTTCTTTCACACACCTGGGAATACATACATCCTATTTTAGTCATTGCTGTTATAAGTGGTTTTCAAAAAGGCAGAGACAAAACCAAAGCAGTTGTAAGAGGTCAGTAATACAGTTACCAGATATTAATACGTGGGCAAATAAAGAATTCATGAGATGGCAACAGTAAGAAAGGATAACGATATTATCTTTATGGTACACGCATGAAGTAAAAGTGATATAAGTTTCTCAAGGGTCACAGGACCCTGTAAGATGTGTCTTCAACTTCTACCACACTCCTCCATATTCAGCTTTTCTCCACACTGTGATCTTGTTTCCAATCCTCAAATACAATGAGCCTGACCTTTTTGGTAATATTTTCCTTGGCTTTCCACTCAATCTCTCAAAACTGACACTTTCTAATTAAAGTGTTGAGAACCAGTATGGGGTCAGTCTCCTACACCACTTCTGATCCTGAAGGTTCATAGTGTCCATCCTTCCTTGTGATGGTACTAATTGAAAGAAAACATTAGAAACTTCCCAGTATACTTAATCAGTAAATAGTGGAAAGGTTTCACCCTCTTCCTTAGCTTTTGAGTATATTTATATACTATAATAGAGGAAATAATTAATGTTCATAGTAGTTCTAAAAATCAAGTATCAAATAGTGTTTCATGTAGGCCATGATTTCAAACCTTTACATTTTATAAATTTTAAATGTGTCTTCTAAAGTGTACTGTGAGTAAAATTCACTATGGAAATAACCATGATGTTCAACCCACAGGGATTCTTAAACACTGTTAAGAATGTACATGCTAAATTCTATAAAATACATTTATGCTGATTTTTAGTGTACAGAAGCATGTGTATGAGATGAACTCTTTTTTAAGTTTTTAAAACTGTGAATATTTTTATCCTCCTATTGATTAAATTCCTACCACTCTTGGAAGTCTTTTTTCTCTCATAAACATCGACATGATACTACATTAGTATCATTTCTACTTAATATTTATCTGATTAGTAAAATCACAAGTGACATGTGGAATTATGTATAAATGTTTGATTTCACCTTGAGATATAGTGGGAAAGTTTCTAACACACAAGTAATTTTACTTAAAACTATTATCTTAAATTTTCTCTTAGGTTAGTGTGTGTATACTTTGATCTACGTAGTTTAAATTCATTAAGATTGCAATTATATAAAATATTCTAATTTAGCTTAGTTTCTTTTTATGTGTACAATGAAAACAGTCCAAAATATTCTTGTTTTTAATGTTAACATACAGAAACCTTTCTACTACATGCAAATTGTACAAATTTTCTTTCACTGAAAATAAGAATTAGTGTGGATTATGTTTTTTCCTTTTCTTTGCAATTCATAAGAGTTTATTGCACTTGCATTTAACATATGCAGATGATATTTTACAGTCAATTTCTCCTTTACCATATGAAATATAACCATTTAGAAATGATAGCCTTTTTTCTTCAGGCACATTTGTGTTGGAAATAGTGTAATCATAGAAGATATTCCTTATAGAAAATTTTTTAAAAGCAGTGAAACTCAGTAAGATTTTTAAATCTGTAGTGGTTTAACACTAAACACTGATTATTTTAAATTGTTTCTATAGTAGTAAATTTGAACAGTATGGTGGAAGAAAATCCATTTTCACTCAGGCAACTGCAAACAATCTGGCATAAAAGAAATACTGCAGGGTACACCTGGAACCATAACTTGTAATAATGTTTCAATAATTTTTAGTTATTTGGAAATGAAGGAAATCCATAGTTTTTCTATAGAACAAACATCCTAGTATCATGGAAAAAAAAAGTTATCTCTCACTAATTACTTAGAAATAAAAATTTAGACACTCCTCTTCACAATATGTAGGCAAGGACTCTTGCTAGGTACTTGTGTGTTACAGCATTTTAAAAATGTAATAGCAATCAAAGGTCCATGTCATTTTACCATATGAATCCTTTACTCCTTGTTTAAAAAGGTTTCCTGCTAATATATTGTAAGGAGAACATGCATAATGATATAAAACATTTTTACAACACAAGCAGATAGGCAAGGGTCAGATCCAGAGAATGGAGGGATTGAAATGTTAATTCCTTCAGAACCCTTCCTCCACCCTTATCAAGATAACCTCCTGCTCCAACCTGTTGCTAAGGTAACATGTCCTAGGGATTGTATGTCCCTACAGGAAATTGTTCATTACACCCCCTTCCTGCCCACATCACTCCACCCTTCCAGCCCATCTGCTTTCATCTTTTAGCCTTTCCACCAAAGCATACCCTGGGACAAGTCACTTAAACAGGAAGGAGAGAGATAAGGGGAAGAGAGCAAGAGAACAAAGGAAGCCTAGGACATATAAAAAAAAAGGCAGAACACCCTCATTTCTTGGGATACCAGGATATCAGCTATGGTCCCTTTCTCCCTCCCAGGAGAAGTCTATGTTAACACTTTTTAAATAAACCCTGCTTCATATGCTTTCCTCAGCATGCTTCCCTAATATTATTCTTCAACATGTGAGGAAACAGAACTTATCACCAATAACTGGCAGTATCATTTGGGTCCCCTTCTTCCATCCAGAAGTTTGTTCTACTATCCTTTAATAAAGCTTCTTACTTTCTACTTTATGCTTGCCTCAGTGTGCTTCTCTGGTGTTGAAATACTTCAACATTTGAGGAGGCAGGACTCCTCAAGTTAACCTGTAACAGGTGGTATCACTGTAGTAAACATGGGAGTATAGGTATCTCTTCAAGATGCTGATTGTATATCATATAGATGTTTACTCAGAAGTGATTTTTGGATCATATGATAGTTCTATTTTTAATTATTTGAAGAATCTCCACACTGTTTTTTGTAATGGCTGCAGTAATTTACATTCTCATCAATGATGTGCAAGTTTTCCCCTTTTCTGTGTCTTTACCAGCGTTTGTTGTCTTTTGTGTTTTTGATAGCAGCCATTCTTACTGGGGTGAGGTGATATATATCATAGTGGTTTGAATTTGCATTTCCATAATCATTACTAATGTTGAACATGTTTTTTGCATTCCTATTTTCCACATGTAGGTCTTCTTTGGTAAATGACTATGTAAGCCTATTGCCCATTTTTAAGTTAGGCTATTTGGTGGTTGTTTTTACTTTTTTCTATTTGAGTTTTTTTTTTTTTTTTTTTTAATATATTCTGCATTTGATAATAGTCATTGTAACAAATGTGAAATGAGAGCTTATTGTGGTTTTCAGTTATATTTCCTTAACAATTAGTTAAACAAGTCTGTTCATATACTTCAAAAGTTTTCTATATAGGTTGCACCCAAGAAAGCTTTAGGAAAATCAAATGAGTGGTCTGGGAGAACATTGTCATGATTCAGAGTGAAAAAAAAAACAAAACAAAACAAAATGTGGAAATAACTAGATTTTGTAACAGTGGTGTATGGTAGGATATTCCATACATAGTAATAAAATAATCTTTTCATTGTGGCCCCCTCAGCCTAAAGATTGCTAACTTGTACTTTGGGGAATCCAAATTAAAAAGATGTTTTAATTCCAAGAGGAATCCTAAGGACAACATATTTTGGAACAAAATTTGGGATGAAGGGAAGCACAAGGAAGAAGCATCTCCTAAGTTGCACCAATCATTTCCTCTGAGATTGATCATGGATGTTGCTGGCTAAATGAGGTAACTCAAACATGTAACAGTAACCTCAGCTATGTCAACGGCATTATTTTTGCCAATTATCGTACCTGAACCAGTCTTTCAGGCTGACTTTTTCTGACCTATGTCAAGGCCCATCTTTGTTATATATCAAAACACAAGAGATATAGAACTAAAAACTGTCTTTGATTTCACAATTAGAAGAACTGAGAATCAAGATGACACAGACTTCTCTACCACATCTGAAACAATTAGAATGTAAAGAAACATGATTTTTACACCATAGTTTTGTATCTATCTAAACTATCAGAAAATTAAAAGAGAAAAGAATTCAACATCTCACACATTAATATTGATACCGCAGTTTACCATGACGAGTTCTGCTCCCCCAAATGTTGAAGTTTGAACATTAGAGAAGTACACTGAGGCAAGCATATAAAGTAGGGTTTATTTAAAAGGGGTAACATAGACTTCTCCCAGGAGGGCGAAGGGGACCATTGGTGGTATCTTGATAGCCCAAGAAGCGAGGCAGGTCTGCCTTTTTATATGTCCCAGGGCTTCCTTTGTTCTCCTGCTCTCTTCCCCCTACCTCTCCTTCCTGCATACTTGAGGAGGCCCAGTGGGATGGCCAAAAGGTGAGAAGCAGATGGGCTGAAGGGGGAAGGGCAGGATGGTGCAGCCCAGGACACATGAATTAACAACTTATAGCTCCCTGTTAGGAGGGGCAATTCCTGGGACAGGTTACCTTGGCAACAGGTTGGGGCAGGGACAGGTTCTTGATAAGGGCAGAGGAAGGGCTCTGAAGGAATTAACATTCCAATCCCTCAGGGGACAGTCTCTCAATAGTCTTCAACTTCCCTGGACTCACTCAAAATTGGCTTTCTTGATCCACCTGACTTGATTTACCTATCTATACTGACTGCCTATCAGATTCTGCCTTCAACATCATACATAACTTCTTTTCCTTCCATTTCTTTTGAGGGAACTCCTGAAGGAGATACTACATCACAATCAAAGTTACCCTAAATATAAAAATACATGGGCTTAAGGCAAAAAGAAAATCAAGATATAATGTTTTGAGTATTTCCTAAGAATTAGTGCCAATATTAAAAAAAAGTAGAAGTCAATCAAATAAAAATATTGAGTATTTATAAGGGGAAAAATTAAAAACAATATATCATAAGAACAGTGAATGATATTTTATAAAATGATTTTTAATATGGTTTAATATTTGTGGTCCTGTGACTGCTTTTGGGCCAAAGGTCTTTCTGGTTCCTTGCACTGTTAGGATCCTTACAGGGATAAGCAGATAACATGCAGGTAAATGCAAATAAGTGTTTAGCACAAGAGGGCAGAAGTGTCCTTTACCTTACTCACTGACATAAATGTTTCCAAATTAAGAAGCCATTACTTTCTGTGAGTTTTGTCCAAATACTCTGATATGAACAAAGTTTTAAGAATGTTAAAAGGTGGCACATTAAATGTTCCAATTAATGTGTAAACTTAAAGAGTTGCAGTCTTATTCATGAGCCTTTTCTTTTTCCTCTCCACAGATATTGCTTTGTCAACTTTACAATACCATGATGCAAAATATTTAAATGCCACTGATTTACACTTGTATTCTACACCTCTCTTTAGCCATTCTTTCACTGACTATGAGGTATCTTTAACTGAATTAAGACATATAAAATCTTAAACCACAAGGCTCAGTTTCATTCAGCAAATAAGATCCAGCTGTAGTTTTTCCTCCTTTCAGAATCCTTTAGAAGCCATAATTTAAAGAGACAATCAGTACAGATAGGTAATTGAGTCAGACCTGATTCAGGAGGCCTGAGAAGTTGGAGAGGGATTGAAATGTTAATGCCTTCAGAGCCCTTCTTCTACCCTTATCAAAGTTAACTACCCCTGCTCCAACCTGTTGCTAAGGTAACCTGTCCCAGATATTGTCCCTCCCTACAGGGAGTTGTAAAAGTTGTTAATTAATGTATTCTGGGTCCCCTTCTTGCCTAGCCCCTCCTGCCCATCAGCATCTCGTCTCAACTTTTGGCCATCCCACCAAAGCATCTCCTGAGCCTAGTCCCTTATGCAGGAAGGAGAGAGATAAGGGGAAGAGAGCAGGAGAACAAAGGAACCCTGGGATATATAAAAAAGGCAGAACACCCTCATTTCTTGGGATACCAGGATACAGCTATGGCCCCCTTCTCCCTCCCAGAAGAAGTATATGTTACCCCTTTTTATACTTCAATTTGTGAGGGAGCAGGACCAGTCACCACTAACTGGAAGTATCACTATTAGTTGCTTAGATCTAAAGTATTAGAGTCAAATTCAGCTTTTTTTGTTGTTGTTTTTTTGTTTTTGTTTTTAATTCCCCCGGTATGTTCTATACTCTGTGTTCCTACACATTTAAGGGAATCTTCTTGGTGCTGTATTTAAAATATGCCTAGAATCTCACTAGTTCTCCCTACCTCTCCTGACCTGCCTAGCCTAAGTGCTATGTATTTTTTTTAGAAGATGACCATTGCCTTTTGAGCTCATCTCCCTACTTACAGTCTTTTATCAAGAAAAAAGCTAAAATTATCCTAAAGTATTTCAAGTCTATACTGCAAAAACACCAAAATGAATTCCCATTTTACCCAAGAAAATGTTCAAGTCCTGTGCTAGTCTCCAATGTGTTATATTAGTATTTTTCAAAATTTAATGCACCTACTGTCATGCATAACAAAAAGAACCAATTTAAAAAAGCAAAATAAAATATTCGAAAAATACATAGGCTACTAAATTATGAGATAGGAGTAAAAAGTTCTAAAATGAGCTACTTGCACAGTAGAATGGCTATAGATAAAGATGTATGACATCTTCTTAAAAAGTAGAAGAAAAAATATTGAATGCTTACACATAAAAGAAATGAAAAATATTTGTGATATGTGTTCAACCTGATTTAAACATTAAAATTTAAATGTCTGCAAAAAAAGTTAATGCATGTGTGAATACCTGAATCTTGTTAAAATAAGCATGTTACTTTAACAGATTTGGGAAAAGATCCAAGAGTCTGCATTTATAATCTCTCAGGTCACATCAATGCTGTTAGTTCACATCACTACGTGACATACTGCCTCCTTCTCCTCCTACCTCTCTGATTGCACCTTTTCATTCAATCTAATATTTTTTGGTCTACAATCCAACCATGTTCATCTCCTTGTTCATTAAGCAAATATCTCTACTCCATTCCAGGCTTTCCTCCCAGGCGATCACCCTCACATCTGTCGAGGATCTGCTGAAAAGTTATTTTTCCCATAAAATCTACCATGACCACTTTATTTAAAATTAATAATATCTCTTATTTATACATGTTCAATGTTTTTCTTTCTCCATATGCTCTTTTAAACTTATGAAACAATACATCAGTTAATAATTCTCAATGAGTATTTTTAGTACCCAAATCCATTGGTTAGAAAGCAAGTTCCTATTTTATTTTAAAGCAATATGTATTTTGCTGCATATAACTAAAATAGCTCTAAAATATAATCACTACTTAGAAGTTATGACACATATTATTTTAAAGTGGCTCATAAATGATTAAAATTATAAAATCTTGAAGATTTAGTGACTAATTTGTGTATCATACAAGTGTGCATGCAAGCATTCATACATCCACAAAATAGATACTGAATAATAACTTTGTGCTAGATTCTGTTCTACGTGTTTGGGATATGGTAACAAGCAGAAATCTACTAGATTGTCATTTAAAAGTGTTTGTATTTGATATTTTATAGTTCATAGAACAATAGCTGCATTATATGCTTTTTAGTCACATAGACAGGATGGAGAAATATATACATATATATATGGTGTATATCTATATATCTATATAGATATATAGATATATAGAGATATGTAGATATATATATATATAGATAGATATAGATATAGATGGACATAATACCTTTATTTTTATTTATTTGTTTTTATGTGGTGCTGGGGATCCAACCAGTGCCTCATATGTGCTAGACAAGTGTTATACCAATGAGCTATGACCCCAGCCTAGATTTGTTATGAAAATTGCATTGTTTATCTAGTAGCTATGTAAATAATAACTTCTGCTTAAACTTAAAATGGCTTTACCACATAAATTGATTTTTATATTAGATTTTTATTAGAGCAATAATTTTTGTTGAAACTAAAATCTGACAAAAAATTGGAATTACAATAATGTAACATGTACATAAATTTAATTACATTGTACAAACTTATATGAAATAACATTATAGTTACCATATGTGGATTAAAATGTACATACTGCAATTACTTCCTATAAAATCCCATAGGAAGTTCAGTGGACATACACACTAAAAGAACTGAAAAATCCAACAATTCAGTTATTTCCCAATTCCATTCTTCAATTAGGGAAAGTGTAAAAAGGGTAAAAATTTGAAACGCAAAAATATTTCAATGAAAATTCTACCTAGAAAATGAAATTATTTTCAAATGAAAACTATTCTTTATTTTTATGAACAAAGAGCATTTCTAATATAACCTTAGCCCTAAAGAAAGTAGAACATATAAAATTTTGGTTGTGATTAAAAGGGTTTCTATATGCAATTCTAGTTGCCTAAGTATTTCACAAATGAAAAGAAAAAAATCATACTATTTGAATTGTTTTATGTTCCCTAAAACTTTATTTTACAATAATATTTTTTTATTCATTTTGTTTTGGAGACTGAGAAAAGAGTAGCTGTTTTGCAAGATCATTATTTTCTCTTCATTAAGTACCCAATGAGGTGTACAGAATACACAATGTGTTACGGCAATGAATATGTCATATAGCTCCTTCAACCAAAAAAAAGTCCAGTTATATCTGTGCTACATGTTTCTCACTTGACATTCAATGTCAGGTTGATGTATGATCCATAAGTGAATAGTTCAAGATGCAGATACTTGATTTGTTCCCAATTTATTTTGAGACTAGTCAGATGTAATATTGGAGATTGAGAAGATCAGTAGGGTTTCAGCTAAACTTTGAAGAACATAATAATAATTCAGGGCTCCACTGGAACCCTAAAACTAGGACTAGGAGATAGAGAGCAGGTGCAATTCATAGGTACTTAATTAACAAGTTATAGAGAATTGGAATCTAGTAATAGGAAATTTTTGGGGAAAAAAATAACTTGCCTGATAAGTAGTACTACAGCTAAACAAGAGCTGATTTTTTTTTTTTTGGGGGGGTGGGGTCAAGTCAGCAATTGGAAGTAGAAACTTGAATAATAATAGGATGTAGAAAAAGTAACTGTCAACTAAATTCACATAAATTAAGATTAATAAATAAAGCCACTCTGAGGGTCAAGAAAAACAGCTAAATATTCATGAGAATTAACACCTGTATTTTTTTATACATAAACCTAAATTTTACCTTTTCCAAAATGCTTCAAAGTTGATGAGTATAATTGTATTTACATAGACCTCTTGAACATAATAACAAATATTAACACAATCCAAATTTTATAAGGATTTCTTCACCATTTGAAAATATACATGTGCTTTGAAACATGACTTCATATTTTTAGCAATCTGTTCATGTAGGTAGCCAGAAAAAGAAGAATACTACATAAGTACACCACAAAATAAAAAATATCATTTTCACAATATTTTTAAATGCACAGATTACCTCATGTAAAAGGAAGATATACTCAGAAGCATCAAAAATGAAGTGGATTGGAGGAGAGAACTGAAGCTAGGGAGGGGCGCCATATAATTGTTTTTCTATCAGTTATAGAAATTCTGCTGAAAATATCACTTGGACATTCAGAACTTTTGCACAGAATGTTGATAAAGAAGATTGCAGTTCAATGACCTCAGTGGTGAGAGAAGAATTGAGACAGGGAGTTGAAGCTGGTACTTCTGCATCAGGTCAGGACCCTCAAAATTATTGGAAAGAAATAAAAGGGTAGAGTAAAAAACACATACACACACACACACACACACACACACACCTGCCTGCTGGTAACAAAAGTTCGTCTGGCTCTGTCATGAATCCAATCCTTGATAGACAGTGAGTGGAGTAAATACTTATTTGAAAATTAGTAAGCTTACACATACTTTCATAAAAGTGGCAAATGACAGAATTTAATTAAGTGGGCTCTGATGCTCTCTGCTTTCCAATGTTCCAGGGTTATTGCCAGAAACAAAAGAATATCTACTAATAGTAATGTAGTAATATACCCAAAACTCAGGCCTTGCATTATTTCTAGCAAATAGATAAGCAAAATACAATGTAAGATCTCAATGTAACAATTAAAATAAATGCAAGAAAATTAACCACTACTAGATTCTTCTGAAATAAACCACAAATCCAGCAAACAAACCAAACACATTTACAACTTCAATAATCAAAATCCATGCTTAGCGTGTTTGAAACATTTTTTTTAAAAATCAAAATTGGCAAAGTTTATAATATGCCCAGATAAATTGGAAAATAAATGAAAATCAGGTGAAGTAAAAATATGCTTATTAAATGAAAAACTGAATAGAAACAGATTAAATATAAATGAAAAAAGAGTATTATGGAATGTTGAGCTAAATAAATTCTAATAAACTCAGAAAGGAGATGAACAGAATAAAATATAATAAAATAAATGTTAATAAATATGATAACCTCAGTTCTCCAGTAAAATAATTCAGCACATAGCTTGGATTTCAGAGTAAAAATTTTGCAAGAATGGGGAGGAGAAAATATTTATAAATGTAATGTTGTAACATTGTCTTCAAGACATGACTCTTTAGATGTTAGAAATCACACTCTTAAGCAGGTTAAATAATAAACAGATATGATAAGATATGTGAATAATCAGAATTTAAGTTGATATAATAAAAGCAGCCAAAATAAAATTATAAAAAAGTAACAATATCTACAAAGAAATGACCACTCCAAAAAGTAACAATGGAAACCAGAAGAGTGTAAAATATTGGATTTAGATTGCTTAATGAAAACAAATATCAAGCTGGGTGTGGTGGCACGCACACCTATAATCCCAGCACTTGAGAGGCTGAGGCAGGAGGATAACAAGATCAAAGCCAATAGCAAAGCACTTAGCAACTCAGTGATACCCGGTCTCTAATAAAATACAAAAAGGGTTGGGGATGTGGCCCAGTGGTCAGTGCCCCTGAGTTCAATCCCCGGTACCAAAAAAAAAAAAAAAAAAAAAAAAAAAAAAAAAAAAAATCAAATTTTATTATACAGATAAAATGAAAATATTATTCAGATAAATCTTTTTTTTTTGGGGGGGAAATTAATGAAAGCCATGGATCTCCTTCTCCAGAAAATTTACAATTACAAATTCATTTTCAACTTCTAAGTTTCTCACAGTAGCTAAAACCTGTCCTCTGCTGTGTAGATAGTCAAACTTTCACTTCAAAAGCAAGCTCCATCAGAGAGCTGTGTACTGGGGCAAACGTCTTGAGATCCCTTATAGTAATGCTATTATAAAAATTACCTTAATTCTCAAAGTTTTTTCTGGTATTCAAATGCAATGAAAAGAAGCAACCATGTAATTATTTTCCTCCTAATTGTGATCACTTTGAAAACACCAAGTAGAGACAACATACATACATATGTACATAAAGAAAATATTTGTCATGCATGTTCTCTAGATAAAAGTAACTTGCATTCAATTTTCTCAATTTTTAATTGAAAAGAGGATTTAAATTGTGGAATACTAAATAGCACAGACTTTAATATCAGACTTCTTGCCTTGGTTTCAATTTCACTATTATTTATCTAGGTGACCCATGGAGAAGTTGCTAAACATTATAGTCACAATATTCTTAATATGGATTACTCTCAAATTTGTAGTCAAGATATACTATTTTGCTCTACTTTTAATACTTAACACTGTGACAAAAAATAATAAATATTTATAAAATGTTAGTAATAATTAACAATGCTAATGCCCTCATCATTGTTATTTTGCCTCAGCAAGAAAGAATATAGTCATTTTAGAAGATTATCAATATAGCCTACTCATAGAGTGAAAAGTTTTTGAGAATAATTTAACTCTCAAGTCATATGCATAGATCATAGGAGCTGAGAGCAGCCCTAGCAAGAGGTTGTGAACTACAGTTTCACAGCAGCAAGAAACTGTCTAAGCAATAAGATCTTCAAAGTATTTTTTTCAAAAGAAAACTCCAAAAATTAACACATTCCAGCCATATCTTTATTTTTGCTGTGTAAAATCTGATGAAAAACCTACTCACACCATGTTTGAACTTCTGACCTAAATAAATATAAGCTAATAAATAGGTATTGTTTAAAAAAAAAGTAATTGAAAAGAGTAATTTATATCAGAACATAACACCTGGTGAGTAAATTTCATACAACATACATACATATGTATATAAAGAAAATATTTGTCATGAATGTTCTCTATGAGAAATTTGATGAAAAATTTGCACACTTATTAATATGTAACAATTCTGTTTTTTTGGATCAGCTAATGGATGCTTGGAAAATATTCATAAAATTTTTGTTTTTGCAATAAAGTGAAGAATATGCTAAATCAATCAATTTTGTGGTGTATATATTCATGTTTCTAGCAATGCACAGACACATACATTGTAGAACCTATTTTAAATAACAGATATAACTCCAACAAAAATTTTAAGATCTTAAATTTTTTATTTACATTAAACATGAACTTAAAAATATACTATGTCAGATGTAGAGATTTCAGCTTAAACATATTAAGGTCTTTCTCAGGTGCACAGAGCTGTCTTGATTAGTTATGCCCTTCCCAGAGCTGTCTTGATTATTTATGCCCTTACATCTAGGAAAATGGGTGTGCAGAAGTACAAAAGGATTGTCCAGTTTCTCCTGAGGTAGACATTCTGCAGGCAAACCTCATACCACAGTTGATAAGGGCCAACCAATGGTCAGACCAACTTCCTTCTTCTAATCTATGTTCTGCTTCCTTTTATGAGACACTAGAAGTCCTAACAGTATCTCTGCATTGGCTACTGTATAATAATACACAGAGCAGCTGATAACAGAAGGAGTATATAGCAGGGATGCCTAAGGAAGCAGGTGATAAAATATGCACTAGTGAAGGTGACACATAAGACTTTTGTCATGTATGGAGGAAAGATTAGCTCATTCTCTAAGTGGGACAAAATGTTGTCATATCAGCTTTGAAATAGGAGAACAGAAGGAAATGGCTCTGAAATAAGAATAAGCTGTGATCCAGAAGCCATGCTACTTGCACCATATGATGGATTTGGTGAGTCCACTGCTCTTTGATATGTTAGAAGTGGGGAGAAATATGCAACATTTGTGCAAGCCTCAATGGGGAGACTGCAATATAGTTCTTTACTTTCTTGGTCCCAGGTAATGCCATATGTGGTGCAGGACTGTAAGCGTAAAACAAAACAAAACAAACAAACAAACAAAAAACAACTCCTAGTATGCTACTGAGCATTTGTAAGGAAGGAATGACTTGATCAAGGGATCCTAATTGGACCATGTAGCTATATGATCAAAACTATCACAGTCTGGCTCCTGACCAACTAAAACATAATGTCTTGCTGCTCAATAACAACCTATCAAATGGAGTGGTGCATCTAAGATGGATAATGTTCTGTCTATAGTTCTGAATCTAGTTGTGTGAGGATTTCTAGAGCCTGCAATGCAGCTTAACTATTTTATTTGCTCATTTCTGCTTCCTCCTCACCCTTTGCATAAGCATTGATCCTAATAAGCACCTTGAATCTTAGTTTTCTATTGTTGTATACACATACTTCCCAAGCAGCTGGGGTTACAGGTATGTGCCACCGTGCTCCATGAATTATCTTTTTAAAGGACTTACTCACTTAATGAAATCACATTATTAATTTATATTATGAAAAATTCAATCAGAAAGTACTAAAAATAATATTTTATATCCTCCATCTCCACTAAATTTCAATATCCCCTCCACTGTAACATACTATTGACACTTGAAATATTGAGATTAATATGGCATCCTGGTTCTACTTGTGGAGTTCATATGCTAAGAGTGAAGCTAGATCAGAAAATTCTAATGGGTGCAATACTGATGAGACATGACATGACAATAAATATATATATACTGTACAACATGATGCAAGAAATATGATATTGCTTCCTTGTCAGTCATCCTAGGAAAAAGGGATTTTAGTGTGAGATTACTTCCAAGAAGGAACGGAAATAAAAGCACATTGTGGGTGGCTCAGAATAAAAGACAAATTATGTGCAATGAAACCTGCCTGATGAGAAATATGTGATGAAAGTTGAATTATCTCCTCCTCCCCCACCACATTTTTGTTTGTTTGTTTGTTTTGTTACCAGGGATTGAACTCGTGAATTCAGGGGCACTCTACCACTGGGCCACATGCCCAGCCCTATTTTGTATTTTATTCAGAGACAGGGTCTCACTGAGTTGCTTAGCATCTAGCTTTTGTTGAGCCTGGCTTTGAACTTGTGATCCTCCTGCCTCAGCTTCCCAAGCTGCTGGGGTTACAGGCATGTGCCACCACCGTGCCTGATGAATTTTCTCTTTGAAGGACTTACTGACTCAATGAAATCACAATCACTCAATGAAAATATGTGTGCTTAAAGGAGAAAGCTCAAGTCAAAACTCTGTTACACATTCTAACAATCAAATCATTGCTGTCAATTTATAGTAAACATAATTATGAATATTTTCATCATACTTCATGTTTGTATAAGCATAAATAATTTATTATTATGATGAATGTATTTACTATACATTTAAAGAGATGATACATATTCAATAGAAGGAAGAGTAATGCCACATGCACATCCTTCAATGTTAAGAGTGGTTCAAATCCAGCTAGTTACTAAGCTTGTGTCCTGGCTATCCATTATATTTGTGTCTCCCTTTGGGTTACTTATTTGTATCTATACTTAATATCCAAATAGGGTAACTATACCAAAGAACCCTTAAAATCATGGTTCTCTTGAAAACATGGGGTTTTATATAGAAAATGAAATCACAATGCTATTATAACAAGCAAATTTGGAATTAAATAAAATTGCACAGGTGTACTTAATCAAATGTAGGGATGGAGCATCTGCTCGGCAATAGATAGCTGTATAGGAAATTGAATGGATGTGAAAAATGATATGTGCTAAATTATATATTTTAAATTTGTAGCATGTGGGATTCAACTGAATTAATTTCATACTTACAAACAACCATAAATCTATAATATCCATCAAATATATTGTTAAATAATGAAATGACAGATTCAGAAAACAAGGCTTAAAGCAGTAATTGGATTAAAAATATTTGTGCTATGCTGAGTTGAGATTATGCAATGGTTTGATTATATTGTTTTTATGACCTTAACCTGGTTTAAGTTACTTGATAACACATTAGTGAAAGAAGAGCTGACCATGGAAATAGAAAAAAGAAGAAAAAAGAGAAAGTATCAATGCAAATATTTTCCTCAAGTGAAAGTGAAACAGCCCAAGGGCCAGGGTTTTGAGGTCTCACTGAGGAGCTTTAAGCAGTCTTAATCTGAGACCATTAAACATCCTGTTCATGTAATTTCCCTTGCTCATGCTCTAGATTCATCAAGCAAGTTTTACTCATATTCTATTTCCTACACATTACAAGAAAAGGAAATGAATGTACCTATATAGCTCTGAATGTCCAATTTTTGGTACAGTGATTTCTCATTATAAATTAACAAATGTGCTTTGTTATTATATATCAGTCTCATAAGCATAGAAATCTGCTTCCAACAATTCAACAATTACCTGGGGTTCAAAGTCAAGTTTTGAACTTAGTGAAACTGGCTAGATTAAACCATTATAAATTCTCCCTGAGGTTGTCACTTTGTAAGTTCTGGAAAAGTCAATTCACCTTCTATCCAGCCATGTTGAATTCCTGGAATATTCAGACTTAACATTACTTTTCTTCATGGTTGTGCTTGAGAGCTCCACTAAGAAGTAGTTTATTTTCTCTTTCTGTCACCTAAGATCTGCTATGTTTTCTCTATCTTGAAAAGTCAAAAATATTTTAAAAACATATTATTCTTGGATCCAAGTTAATTTGTGTGTGTGTGTGTGTATGTGTGGTGCTGGGGATTGAACCCAGGGCCTTGTGCATGAGAGTCAAGCACTCTACCAACTGAGCTATATCCCCAGCCCCCAAGTTAATATATATTTTTGTTCTATTTTACTAATGTCCTCAATTTCACTCACACCTTCCATTTGGGGCATAATACTATTATTGTTTTTTATAAATCTTCTCTCCTGGAACACATTGGGTAGGCACAAAGAATGTTAACTATCCAAACATTTTCATCATTAAAAGAAATAATAAGGATTCACCTGTTTGGAGGTATTGTTTATAGTGTGTGGTAAACAAGTGATGATTGATTCATTAATATTTCTCATATTTTTATGAAAAACCCTGAAGTTGCCCTCAGTTGAAACTGAAAAAATACATATGTCAACATTGGTGACCCTTGAGCAATTACATTTACTCTTCTCCACGTTCACTAACATGGTTCCCTCTGTTCTTCTCAGAAGGGCTCAGGCCTGAAACTGAATCCCAACACTACACATGTTACAGCCAAGGCAGAGTCCTCAGAAGAAGAACAGTATGGAGTATTAATTTCCTCACCGTTTTATGCTATAATTTTGGATGACTCCATGTAGTTCTATGTCCTAACCAATAGAATCCAACACTGGAAATTTCTTATTATTTCTTAATACAGTTTCTTCTTCTAAAGAGCAGACAAATCACATTTTCATAACATGATGAGATTCTACATAAGTTAATAGAAGTTACATAAATTGTTTTGACAATTCAGAACCATCGAATTCTATTATTCAAAAATGATATGGTTTGTAATAAAAAATAATTTTATAAAATTTTCAAAACACATTGTTGAAATAAATTTTTGTATATGATTTTTTATAGGTGACTTCATGAAGGCATACATAAATTGCCTATATTTTATATTATGATTTTACATCTATTTATGAAAAAATCATTAGTAATAAAAATCACACATTCACTCATCAAATCTAACATGTTAGCAATTGTCTTTGCACAAGGCAAGTTTTAAAAAGGATAATTTTCCCAAGAGTAAAACTTTGGTGATTCTGTTAAACCCTTTCATCTTTTTAAATGGAAGGCTGGGGTTTAGCTCAGAGGTGGATCATTTACCTAGCATGTGCTAAGAACTGGGTTCAATACATAATACTTCAAAACACAAGTAGAAGAATAAATAAATGGTGAAAACATTTCCACTCTGTCTGAAGTTATTCTTAAGGATAATATGTCACTGGAAAGGTCCTTCCAGTCCCACTTCATTGCAATAAAAAATGTAAAAAAAAGGCTAATCACACATATACGCTGTATATCAGTATGAATTAATGAACATATTTTGAAATCATTGACTCACTTTGAACTCCATGGGAGCGTACTATTTTCCAGGTTTCTGATGCCACTTCCTTGACATCCACTTGATAGTGATGAATAGGCACACCTCCATGGGAGTCCGGCTTGCTGAAAGAAAGTTTGGCTGTGGTCTGTGACAGCTCTATAATCTTCACTCCATAGGGACTGGATGGCACGTCTGTGAAGGAACAAACACAAAAGATACATAACCTAGGTAACTTAGATGGTCATTATTAAGACTTGCAGTGTCATGAGAATTGGGAATGAAGGAAAATTGCTGCATATATCACTTAGTGTGTTTAAATTGCAAAGTCTACTTAAACACTCCAATGGACTCTTAAAATAGCAATAAAAACACACAAGTACATTTGTATTACCACAGCAAATAACAATCAAGCACACAACAAATTAACTAAAATATTCACTTATTGAGAAAATATTTTACTTCTGTGTTTTTATATAAGAAAAACATTTTTTTATGTTAAGGAAAACAAGGCTGTGTTTTATTGTGTGTGTATTAGTCTGTACGTGTATGTTTGAGAGAGATACACAGATAAAAAAGAGACAGAGATCAGAGGGAAAAGGGAATAATTAAAATGTAAAAAAAGCAAATCTATTATTTGATCACTACCATAAATAATTTTTTGAGAAATGTGTTTTAATTTTAGAGAAAATGTTAGTATATTTTATTTTTTTTTTCATATTTTAATTGGTGCATTATAGTCACACACAATGGTGTGATTGGTTGTTATGTATTCATACATGCACACAATACAATATAATTTGGCCAAGATCATTTCCTGGTATTACCCCTTTTCCTCCTTTTCTCCCTCCACTTGGTCCCTTTTCTCTACTCTACTGATCTCCCTTCCATTTTCATGAGATCACCATCAAATTTATTTTCCTTTCTTATCTCTAGCTTCCACATGTGAGGGAAAACATACCTTTGACTTTTTGAATTACAGATTATCAGTTATACCATGATTTATATTGCACTTAATTAAAGGAAAACTTTAGTTGAGTTATTAAGTTTCTTTTTTCTTTTTTTTTTTTTTTTTCTACCAGGGATTGAATCCAGGAGCACTTAATTACTGAACCACATTCCCAGCAGCCCCCTTTTTAAAAATATTTTATTTAGGAACTGAATCTTGCTGAGTTGCTTAGAGCCTTGCTATATTGCTGAGGTGGGCTTTAACCTTGAGATCCTCCTGCCTTTGTCTCCCAAGCTTCTGGGATTATAGGCATATGCCATCACACCTGGCTGAGTTACTGTGTTCTTAATTCCTTTGAAATAATTTCTATATAATCTTTTTTGGAAGTATAATTCCATTCATTACATTATTTCACATTTAATAAGATATACTAAATGGAAACTTATTTTAGCTTCTAATGTACAAAACTTCCTTGGAAAGAGTTCTCTCAAAGGCAGAACAAGTAGAAGGAAATGAGAAAGAAAAGAAGTCTCAATAAGGAAATTATTGGAAGTTATGCTCTAGAAACATCAAAATATAGAGTAAGTTAAAACATTAAACAAATTTCTCTCTTTCTTAATTATTTTCCCTCTTTGTTATATTATGTTTGAAATAACCTTTAGGAAAGAAGCAAATATGGATATTTTCAGAAAGAATCTATACACACATATATTTGGTCAATGTGTATTTGTATGCTGATATTAATTAGGTATTTATATAAAAATTGCTAAGGCAGTCAAAAGTCAAATGGGCCATGTTTGCGAGAGTTAGAAAAATATATACTAGAGCACATACATTTATGTCTTATCATGGTTCTAGTCAAAAGACAGGAGTGCAGGATATAGCCTTTTGGACCTGAATATTGCAAATAAAAAAAAAACACACTATATATATTAGCTCTAATTAGTAACTGAAAATTACTTAGAGATGCTACAAAGTATATTGTGTCATAACTGTATCATTCAAATATAGACGTGTTGAAAATTATTTAGAGATGCTATAAAGTACATTTTGTCATAACTATAATGTTCAAATATAGATGTGTTGAATAATGATGCCTCCAAAAGTCACAGTAGTATTACAATCTTGTCTAGAAATACAAAATTCATCTAGATAATAATGTATTAGGCTGTCAGACATAAAATATTTCCTCAGTTTTCATGCTTTTTAATCTCTAGATTAAACGGCAAATCTTTTCATATGTAGCTTTAATCCCAAACGAGAAGGAAATCAAACAAACATGGATTGCCCCTAGAAGACAAACAATACTTCAAACCACATTGAGAAATTGTCTTACATCCACTAGGTCTAAATTGGCATCATAGCAATTAGCATAATCCTCTGTTCAGAGACATGTGTCACAAGTGAAGGCAGTTGACACTGAGGGATGAAGGAGAAATTTTATCCTACTGGGCTCTGACATTGGCAGCATATACAGGATCCTTTGTATGTACCACTCAAGAAGAGGTGCATCATGATGTGGTGCAACTGGAAAAAAAAATAAAAGCCTCCACTCTTTTAAGCACAAATTGAGCATCACCCAACATAGGCCACTGGCTTTCTTTTTCTAGTTATATAATCTTATTTTCAGATCTGTTGAATCTTTTTTTTTTTTTTTTTTTTTTTTTTTTGGGTACCGAGGATTGAACTCAGGGGCACTCGTCCACTGGGTCACATCCCCAGCCCTTTTTTGTATTTTATTTAGAGACAGGGTCTCACTGAGTTGCTAAGTGCCTCACCATTGCTGAGGCTGGCTTTGAACTCGCGATCCTCTTGCTTCAGCCTCCCAAAGTGCTGGGATTACAGGCGAGCACCACCGAGTCCGGCTAGATCTGTTGAATCTTAACTTAGATTTTTTAAATGTATACTACCTTCGTTGTGCTCTTCTATAATCAGATTTAAAATGAAAGAATTCTTATGTCATGCAGATCTAATCTCTTTTTACTTTTTCTTTTTACATTCTGAGTATATATGTCCTATTACATACTGATACTGAATGATGTTTCTTCCAAAAAGTAACAAAGCTTTTATATATACAAATATATTTATACAGACATCTATCTATATATATATATATATATATATATACAAGTAACATTGAACAAAATAACTAAAATAAGTCCTCAGAAAACATTTGATAAATAAAATGTTTCAGAAATTTAAAATGATATACAAACTATGTGAGGCACTACATCTGTTACTCATCTGTATTGAACAATTTCACATTGTGTGCATACTTCAAGACTTCATGTTTTATGTGGTAAGTGCATACAATTTGTTTGTCAACTCTGAAAGTAAAGAAAAATAATAATATACACAGATACAGAACATGTCCATGTGCCTGGAAAAATATTTTTAATTTTTCTCTTCACTTTCTTAATTATTTGGTGATCATCTTCATCCTATCTTATGTACATATTAGTTATTCACCACATTATTTTAATATTTTCTGCATTACTTTTTGTATCAAAAAGGGGAGTGTCAAGTAACAGAACAATTAAAACAGAAAGTGGAATACATTAAGCATTTGGTGAATATTACTCACTGTAATTTCTGATCTCTCCTGATAACTCTCTGCTTTCTATTACATCTCTCAATTTATAACCATCAACATGAAATTATAAGTAATGGGTACAATGCCAAGGTTTATTATAGAAAATTTTTTCTTTGCATAATAGTAGAGATCTAGTGCCATGATCTAGGTTTCAGACAGAGAGAAACAATCTCTGAAGGCCCTTTAGGACCCTGGGCACATGACACGCATTGTGTTTTTGTTTCATAATAAGTAAAATAACAACAATAATATAAATATTAAAGCTGTGATAGTAAGTTGATGGATATAATTCACTCTGCATTCACGAATATAATTTTCCCTCATCTTCTTCTAAAAAAGTTACCTATAATAAATAATATTGGTAAACATTTTGATATTTAAACATATGTCTGGTATCAAATATTGATTAAAGTATAAATGTGACAATATAAAAAAATCTGCCTTGGTGATAAAGTAACCTTATAAGATACAAAGTGGGGGGAGTTTCTCATATTTGATAAAATAAAGAAATTCAATAAGTAAAGAAGAATTAATAAGTGAAATGGAAGTATATGCAGGGAAAAAATGTCTGGAAACAGATTTAAAAGAGCACATTGAGTATATGTTCCCTGCATAACAAGAAAGCATCTCAAAATGATGATACATAATATAAGGCAAAATCTTAAAACCATACACCTGAATATACTACTATTGTTGACAAAGAGGCAGGCAGCCTAGGGTGGCAGAGGAGATCTGGATGAGTACATTTTTAAAATGACACTTCTGTTTTGCTCAATACTACTTTGGCTACCTGAACCTTTTGTAGTTTTATATGAATTTTAGGATTTTTTTCTATTTATGTGAGGTGCATCACTGATATTTTATTTTGACAGAGATTATAATGAATCTGTACAATGTTTTAGATATTATGAACACTTTGAAAGTATTAATTCTTCCAGTCCACCAACAGGAAAGATCGTTCCACTTGTGTCTTCTTCAATGCCTTTCATCAATGTTTCATAGTTATGTGATAAAGATATTTAAACTTCTTCATTAATTGATTACTAGAAAAGTAATTTTATTTTTGTAGCTATTATAGATAGGATTGGTATCTTGATTGCTTTTTTTTCGATATTTGCCATTTTTATATAGAAATGCTACTAAAATTTTATGTTTATTTTGTGGCAAGTAATTTGTTGAATTCATTTATTATCTCTGACAGTGTTTTGGTAGAATCTTTATAGTTATCTATGCATAAGATCATGCCACCTGCAAAGAAGGACAGTTTAACTCACTCATTTCAAATCTGGGAACCTAATAAAGGATTTTTAATTGTATCCCAATTGCTCTGACTCCGAGTTCCAACATTATGTTGAAGAAAGCAGTGGAAGGGGCATTTTGGATCTTAGAAGAAAAACTTTCAACTGATCCCCATTCATTGTGATGTTAGCTTTGTTGTTATATATAGTGTTTCCTGTGTCAAAAGGCTTTACATCAAAGCTATAGAGTATTACCTGACTTCAAAATGTAATACAAAGCTATGATGACCAAAACCACACAATAATTGAAGAAAAATAGACATATCAATGGAACAACAAAAATACATGTGCACATTTAAAATGTAGACAATGAAGACCCATCTCTCTCACCAGATACAAGAATCAACTCAAAATTGACTAATGAGTTAAATATACCTGAAACTTCGGAACTACTATAAGAAAATAGGGGAGATGTTTTATGATATTTTTTGGGCAAAGATTTTTTTTAAGTAAGAACTCAAAACATAGGAAACAAAAGCAATATAGACAAAAACAAAAACAAAAGCAATATATACTTATTATATAAAAGCTAAAAGCTTTTGTACATCAAGGAAATAATCATAAGAG
Organism: Tamias sibiricus; assembly: GCA_025594165.1. Taxonomy (NCBI): domain Eukaryota; kingdom Metazoa; phylum Chordata; class Mammalia; order Rodentia; family Sciuridae; genus Tamias; species Tamias sibiricus. The sequence continues at coordinate 23,730,089 of CM046668.1, forward strand.
AGAAGACACCACCAACAAAGTGTGAAAAACATTTTTAAAATTAAGACATCAGATGAGATTATTATGGAGAATATATTAAAAAACTCCAAATTTAAAAGCAAATAAACAAATCAAAATGTCAAATTACAAACTGGGCAAAATGCACAACTAGTCATATTAAAAAGATGACATGCAATTAGCCAATAGGCATAAGAAAACATGGTCAACATCACGAATTATCAGAGGAATCCAAATCAAGACCACAATGAGCTAGAACATCACTTAATACAAAGAACAAACATGACAAGGAATGTAAAATAGTATAACCATTATGAAAAACATTATGGAAGTTCCACAAAAAATTAAAAATAGAATTACCATATGATCCAGCAATACTACTGAGTATATGTTTGAAAGAAATGAAATACATTTCTACAAGAGACATTTGCACTCCCAGGTTTATTGAAGAAGTTGTCATAATAGCCAAGATAAGGCATCATTCTAATTGTCCATCAACAGATGAAAGAACAAGGACGCATGGCATATTTGCACAATGGAATACTCTCCAGTCATAAAAACTAATGAAATTGTACCATTTGTCACAGCATAAATGAAGCTGAAAGATCTATAATAATGAAATAATTCAAGCAAAGAAAGATAAATAATGCATGATCACAATCATATGTGAAACCTAAAGCAGTTTACCTCATAGAAGTAGAGTGAAGACATTTTCCAGAAATTTGGGTGGTTAGGGAGGAGAAAGGGATAGGAAAATATTGGTCAAGGGATATATAATTATGTACTTAAGAAAGAAATAAATCTCAGGAGTTATATAGTATAGCAAAGTGAGTTCAGTTAGTTATGATGTAGTGTATTCTTGAAAAATATAATGGTGGGTTGGGATGTAGTACAGTGATAGAGCACTTGCCTTACATGAGCAAGACCCTGAGTTATGAATTTAAACCCCAGCACTGATAAAATAGTGTATGTTATGTGCTCACACTACAAAAATGATAACTATGTGAGGTAATGCATGCATTTGTTAGGTAGGATTAAACATTCCACTGACTATATATATTAAATATTATATATTGCTATAAATGCATATATATATTTATATATAATATGCACACAATAAAAGCATACATGCTATTTCTCAATTTAAATAAATATATAAAATAACACTTTTAAAATGTAAGTAAGTTATAAAACTAGAAAACGTTTTCTAGATTTCAGAATCAAGTAAAACTACAAAATGGTGGAGATTTAAAAAACAGAAAGATTAGTTGTGCTTGTGTGTGTGCACGTGAATGCATGTTATAGCTCTCCTCAACTGCTTTCTCAATTCTCAGCAAATAAGTGGATCTTAACATTGAAAGTGAAAATAGTTGACATGAGCAAGATTACTCATATTGAACCCCATGACCTCTTCCAATTTTATACAGATATAATTGACTAATAAAATTTTATATATCTAAGAAGTATACTTTTATTTTTTCACATGAAAAATTGAATTTTACTGTGAAATAATCAACATAATCAAGCTAGTAAGAGTCATCATTTATATTTTTATTTTACATGTGTGTGTTTGCATGTGATTGTGTGGTAAGAACATCTGCTCTCTTTGCAAATTTCACTTACAAAATACAGTATTATTAGAAAAAGAGACATTTAGGTGAACATAAGATAGCCAGAATTTATTCATCTTGCATTCCTAAAATTTTCTACTCTTGAATCAACATATATCCATATCCTTCCCCAGCTCCTGGCCAGCACCACTCTAATCTCTGCTACTCTGAGATCAACATTTTTAGAATTCCATATATATCTGAGATCATGCCATATTTGTCTTTCTGGGTCTGGATTATTTCACTTAGTATAATGTTCAGGTTCACGCATATTGTCATAAGTGATAGGATTTATTTTTTAAGCTGAATTTTATACACACATACATACATATGCTTGTAAATATTTTATTTATCCATTCATCTGTATTTTAAGTTATTTGAGTAGATTTTAAGTTTGAATAGATTATTCCTAACTTCTGCCCTATTATCTTTAATTCTGGGAACATGGTTTCCTAGGATTCTGGGAAGCTGGTGCTAAAGGTATGGTGATGAGTCAGTGAGTCAGCTCTTTCTCCACAGATAAGACATAGTATTGCTAACCTTAGATCAATAAATCTGAAGTGTATATTCTCCCAGGACTGTGTTTTCAACCTTACAGTAGATATTTTCTATTAACCCTCCACATCAATTTTTATAATTAATTCAACTTCCCTTTCCATTTAAGGAACTAAAGGATAAGATGTTAATGACCCAGACTCTGTTTCTATAGTTCATGCATATAGACACTTAGTATGAGTGGAGCATGTATACAGTTGAGGATGCTGGAGGAATGTTGATGCCATTCCCATTTTCTCAGGAGATGGAAGTGGAGAAGAGCACCTGCAAAAGTGAATAAGGGCTGGGCTCCCCACTCCATATTTATTTGCATGCTCCTGGTATGGATGGGTGTGATATCAGCAGAGGGTAGCTTGGCAGCAAGGATTGCTGACCTCTAGTTAGATTTGTAGACTTGACCTCCTTTGTGATGTGTACGACCTATAAGCTGGAAAATTCATAAATGCCTGTTATCTTCCCTATTCTCTCTGCCTTTCCAGTGATTTTATAACCACCTAATTCTATTATAATATTTTCTGCTTTCCTTATTCTTCAATATTTGTCTCACAAAAATCCAAAACATTAATGTTGGCCCATAAAGAATTGAATTTTCTAGATCCGGTAAGACTGCATCATAGAGTAAGTCCCTAACAACTATTTGCATTTCAAGCACTCTATGCTAAGATGGGTCCCATCTGTTTCTGTTTTCAGTGACCACTTTATTTCCAATAAGGTCTATATATTTTTACCCATTTCAAAAGTTCTATGCTCTGAATATTGATGCCTCTCAAAATTTATATGTTAACACTTAAGCGCCAATGTGATATTTTTAACAAGTGGGATCTTTGGGAATGTGTGCAAAGGCCTCATGAGTGGAATCAGCCCTTACAAAAAGAGCTAAAGCAGGCATAGAAAAGGATATCTGTGATGAAATTTTCATCAGACACCAAATTTTACTTATGCCTTGTCCTTAGACTTTCCAGTCTCTAGACTGTGCCAGACAAGTTTATGTTAATTATTAATTTCAGAATACAGGCATTTTTTTTTTATAACAGCCAGAATGGTACAATGCAACTTGTCAACTTTCTCTGGTATTATGGTCAATTAGAGACACATCTGAAACCCTGTAAATTCTTTTAAATTTCAACATTCTTTTGGTTTCCCCTAATTGCCAAATCCAGATCATAATTATACTGATCTTTTCATAGCATTTGACAACTTATTTGTATTTTTTCTCATCACAAGTACTTACACTAACTCTGAATGATTCTTTTTATCTTTATTTATTTATATACTTTTAAATATACTAATCAAACTTAAGTAGTCCAGGGATTTTTTCTTGATTTTCTCATTTCTCCTTTTACTATTCTCCAAAGAAGTGTTTATTCGCTTTCAAAATATCAATGGAAAATATTTCCTTCAAACTTACCCCGCTCATGATACTTCTTACAAGTCCCAGAAACCTAGATCCCATTATCAACTGGGCATTTCAGTCGTGTCTCATAAGCTAACACAACACAGCAAACCTTTTATACATTCATGAAACACATCTAAAACAACTATGATAGTCATATATTTATGTGTGTGTATAAATATTTATCCCAAACATGTAAATGTAAACTCAAACATTTTAATGTCCATTGTTGCAATGAATGGTAATATATTTAAATAATAATATATTAAATAATAGTATAAGATAATATGTAAGTATGTATATATTTCCTTTTTGCAATAGTGGACACTACTTTAGATGTTTTAGTGTATATTTACATAACTGGGCTTCCTGGAGAAACACAGAATGTGACAATTTCCCCATACTTAATGCTGTGTTAAAAATCAGTCTCCAGAATGCTGTCTGGGCACTTGAATGGATTAAGCTGCTTATGGCTGAAAAAAATCTAAACTTCCCTTTCCATATACCAGGCAGAACATAACCATGTTTTTAAGAATATTCATAATTTGATCTCCTACAGCCTCTCTATTCATGGCACCCACCAAGGGACCCATCACACAATACACTCCAGGTTTCCGCTATGTGCCTCCTTTCTTAGTACTGTCCACACTTCCATAGCCTTGTGCTTTTGTACAAGTGTCGCCTTGATCCTTTCAGTATTTCCTGTCTTTTTGCACCTGTTTCTACTGACTTGTTACTGCCCAAGTGCAAAGCTAATCCATATCTGAAGCTTCCCCCAGGAGTTCCAGTGAGAATTCAATTTTGTGTTCTCAGGACTTTGATTTACACTTCTACTGCAACCCTTACTTTTGAACCGCAGCTGCTTTATATATTATTCATCTTCAGATTCCCAAGATCTAGAACAGTGTCTGGAGCTTAATAAAAACTCATTAATTTTTTTTTTTTGTATTAGTAAGTTTCCCAGACATTAGGAATCGATGCAAGCACAGATTCCTTGAAACTAATGTCAAGTTATCCTAAATTTCCTTTTTTTCATTACAATATGAGAATGAGAAAATCAAGGCAGTGCTATGAGTAGTTTCTGAATATCACTGTTTGTCTTGTGATTTCTGAGAAAATAAAAAAAAAAAAAAAGAGAACATGATGTAGAGTTTTCAGGATAGGTCATTTCAAAAGAAACCTGGCTTTATATTCAGCTGAAAAGAATGTGTTTTCAAAAGAGCTAATGTGAACCTGTTTCTGGGTAAGATACCAACTGAGCACAAGAACCAGTAGATTGACTATAATTCCCTATCTATAGAATTTTGGTCAATTGATCCAGGTTAACCTATAAGCAGGTCTCTGTTCTCAAAAATGACTTTTATAGCCTTTTCCATGACTTGACTGGAAGTTCAGATGACTGCTTCATGATATTTGTGAATTAAATCAATATTGGAAAGAAACCTAAAATATTGGATTTGACAGGGTCTCAGTAGGTTAAAAAGATGAGTCAAAACTGTCAAGCTGAGATTTAATAGGGGTAAGTATTATGTCCTGAGTTAAAGTTAAAAACAAAATCAATTCTCAAGCACCCTTAAGAGTGGGAAAAAAAAATGTAGAACAAGCTCCTAGAAGGGAAAAAAATCAAATAGAAGATTATATTAATTAATAGAAATACATTGCCCAGAATAAGCAAGACCATTATTTCATTTTATAACTTATTGGTACAAGATGTCTAGATCTTTGAGTTACAACTAAAAAGACATCAACATACAGCTATGTAAAAGCAACCAATACAAACTAAAATGTGGCCATAATAATAGCTAATTAATATTTTGTGGGTATTTGCCATACATTGGATATTTCAAACATATTAACTCACATAGCTGTTACAACATTTTCATCAGGTAGATCTCAGAGTGCCTGCTGTGGAACATGGCACAGAAACCCACAAAGGACTGAGATACCTACTCCCAGCCACAGCATGTATGTAATACCTGACAGCAGTTTATAGTTGAGGTCGTCCCACAAAATTGCCCAGGAGAAAGTGACATTATCACAAAAGTGTGTTAATTATGCAAAAATGGGATCATTGTTCTAAGGTAAGGTTAAGGTAGGAGTATTTCAATATTTAAAATTGAAATATAGCAGAATAAAATGAAATAAGACTTTTTAATAAATGAATGAAATTACTTGATAATAAATTTTAAAAGCTAGGATATTGGTCTTTTAAAATAATTGAAAACAAAAATATGCAGAACACCTTGTTAAAAGGTCTTTAGTAGGTAGAAAAATGTAAGGAAGGAATAACACTATGTATGTAAAAATTTATTTCTTTTTTTTTAATTTTTATTTTGGTACCAGGGATTGAACTCAGCGGCACTAGACCACTGGGCCACATCCCCAGCCCTTTTTTGTATTTTATTAGAGACAGGGTCTCACTGAGTTGCTAAGTGCCTCGCCATTGCTGAGGCTGGCTTTGAACTCGCGATCCTCCTGCCTCAGCCTCCCAAAGTACTGGGATTACAGGCGTGCGCCACCGCGCCCGGCTTGTAAAAATTTATTTCTAATTCATTCTACAACCATAATCCATGATTATGAATGTAAATATACATACAAGATATGCATGTGAGCACTAAAAGAAAGTACTGCTTCTAGTTAGAAAACAGAGTTATGGCCTAGAAGATCTGTTTATGAAACTTTTCATGAGGAAATCTTTAGAAAATGTATCTCTGTATTTCTCTCATTACATTTTAATATTTTGATAAAAATTTAAAAAATTGGGACTGGGGTTGTGGCTCAGCGGCAGAGCGCTCGCCTCGCACGTGCGCGGCCCGGGTTCGATCCTCAGCACCACGTAAACATAAAATACATTGCATTGTGTACAACTAAAATAAATAAATAAATATTTTTTAAAAATTTAAAAAATTATCAAGTATACATTATCACCTTTTCATAAAATCATAGATTTGTTTTTTAAATTTTTAATTGACAGGAAAATAAATTAAAGAAGTCTGGATCAATTGTTGCTCAAGAATATAAAGCCTGGGTTTAATAATAAATATTGTTTAAGGATTTTTTTAAATTAATTTTTTAAAAAATTCACTCGAGTAAAACAATAATTGTTTGTTGGAATTAGTTGCGAGAATGTAAAAGGAATAGGATTAAAAGTAAAATATTTTTTTCTACTATTTCACAACCCAGTGAGGAATTTTTAGTTTACATTAATTTATTACATATTTTCTTTCTTTCTTTTTTATGCTTTTCATTAATTTTGTCCTTTCTTTGTTGTTCTTTTTCATTATACATGATCATAGATGCATTGTGACATATCATATATACAGGGAGTATAACTTTCCTTTTTTTTTTTTTGGTACCGGGGATTGAACTCAGGGGCACTGAACCACTGAGCCACATCCCCAGCCCTTTTTGTGTTTTATTAGAGACAGGGTCTCACTGAGTTGCTAAGTACCTTACCATTTCTGAGGCTGGCTTTGAACTTGTGATCCTCCTGCCTCAGCCTCCCAAGTGCTGGGATTACAGGCGTGCGCCACCGCACCCGGCACTTCCCATTCTTGTGTTTGTACGTGATGTGGAGTTACACAGGTTATGTATTCATATAAGAACATAGGTAAGTTATGTCCAATTCATTCTATTGTCTTTCCCATTCCCAAATCCCCCTCCCTTCCCTTCATTCTCTGTCCAATTCACTGAACCTCTACTCCTCCCTCCCCCAACCCCTTGCCTTTCATGAGTCAGCATTCACATATCAGAGAGAACATTTGGCCATTGGTTTTGGGGATAGGCTTATTTCATTTAGAATGACAGCTTTCAGTTCTGTCCATTTACCAGCAAGAGCCATAATTTCGTTCTTCTCTATGGCTGAGTAATATTCCATTATGTATATATACCATTTTTTCTTTATCCATTTGTTGGTCAGCTAGGCTGGTTCCACAGCTTAGCTATTTTAAATTGAGCTTCTATAACATTGATGTGGCTGTGTCACTATAGTATGCTGATGTTAAGTCTCTTGGGTATATGCTAAGGAGTGGGATAACTGGGTCAAATGGTGGTACTATTCCAAGTTTTCTGAGGAATCTCCAGACAGCTTTCCAGAATGTTTGCACCAATTTGCAGTCCCACCAGCAATGTATGAGCATACCATTTTCCTCACATCCTCTCCAACATTTATTTTTACTTGTATTCTTTTTCTTTAATTTTAAAAAATGTTAAAAATTTTTGTTACTTGTATTCTTGATAATTGCCATTCTGACTGAAGTTAGATGAAATCTCAGTGCAGTTTTAATTTGTATTTCTCTAATTGCTAATGTTGAATGTTTTTTCATAGATTTGTTAACCATTTGTATTTCTTCTTTTGTGATGCTACTGTTTGGTTCCTTTGGCCATTTATTGATTTTTTTTTTAGTTAAGTTTTTTGAATTCTATATATGTCCTGGAGATTAATCCTCTATATGAGGTGCAGGTGCCAAAGATTTTTGCCCATTCTGTAGGCTCTCTGATCACATTTTTGATTGATTCCTTTGCTATGAAGAAGATTTTTAGTTTGATACAATCCCATTTATTGATTCTTGATTTTTCTTCTTGAGCTTTGGGAGTTTTATTGAGGAAATTGTTTCCTAAACTGATATTTGGAGATTTGGGCTTATTTTTTATTTCTAGTAGGCATAGGGTCTCTGGTCTAATGCCTAGGTCCTTAATCCACTTTGAGATGAGTTTTGTGCAGGGTGAGATATAGGGATATAATTTCATTTTATTACATATGGATTTCCAGTTTTCCCAGCACCATTTCTGAATAGGCTATCTTTTCTCCAATGTATGTTTATGATGTCTTTGTTTCATATGAAATTACTGTATTTATGTGGGTTTGTGTCTGTGTCTTCCATTCTGTACCATTCATTGGTCTATGTGTCTGTTTTGGAGCCAATACCATTCCATTTTTGTTAGTATAGCTCTGTAGTATAATTAAGGTCTTATATTGTGATGCCTCCTGCTTCACTTTTCCTGCTGAGCATTGCTTTGGATATTCTGGGTATCTTATTCTTTGAAATGAATTTTATGATTTCTTTTTTTCTATTTCTATGAAGAATGTCATTGGGATTTTAATGTGGATTGCATTAAATCTGTAAAACGATTTTGGTGGTATGGCCATTTTGACAATGTTAATTCTGCCTATCTAAGAGCATGGGAGATATTTCCATCCTCTAAGGTCTTCTTCTATTTCTTTTTTTTAATGTTTTGTTGTTTTAATTGTAGAGTTCTTTCACATCTTTTGTTAGATCACTTCCCAAATATTTTTTTGAGGATATTGTGAATGGGATAGTTTTCCTAATTTCTTTTTCAGTGGCTTCATCACTGATGTATAAAACCACAGTTGATTTTCTATCCTGCTATTTTTTTGGATCCATTTATTAGTTTGAGAATTTCTCTAGTGGAAATTTTTGGATCTTCTAAATATATAATCATGTCATCAGCAAATAGGGATAGTTTGAGTTCTTCTTTTCCTATCTGTATCCTTTTAATTTCTTTCTTCTGTCTAATTGCTCTAGCTAGAGTTTCAAGGATGACCTTGAATAGAAGTGGTGAAAGAGGGAATCCCTGTCCTTGTTCCCGTTCTTAGAGGGAATGCTTTTACTTTTTCTCCATTCATAATCATGATGACCTTTGGCTTAGCATATATAGCTTTTATATGGTGAGGTGTGTTCTTACTATTGCTATTTGTTCTAGTGTTTTGAGCATGAAGGGTTGCTGTATTTTGTCAAATGCTTTTTACTGCTTCTATTGTAATGATCATTAGGATTCTTTTCTTTAAGCCTATTGATGTGATGAATTATTTTTATTGATTTCTATATGTTGAAACAACCTTGCATCACTGGAATAAACCCCACTTGATCATAGTGCATTATCTTTTTAATATGTTTTTGTATGCAATTTGCTGGTGTTTTATTAAGAATTTTTGCATCTATGTTCATTAGGGATATTGGTCTTAAATTTTGTTTCCTTGATGTGTCTTTGTATGGTTTTGATATCAGAGTGATACTAGTTTCACAGAATGAATTTTAAAGGGTTCCCTCTTTTTCTATTTCATGAAATAATTTGAGGAGTATTGGTGTCATACTTTGCTGATGGGGCCACAAATCAGTGCAACCACTATGGAAAGCAGTATGGAGATTCCTCAGAAAACTTGGAATGGAACCATAATTTGACCTAGTTATCCCACTCCCTGGCATATACCCAGAAGACTTAAAATCAGCATACTACAGTGACACAGTCACATCAATCTTTATAGCAGCTCAGTTCACAATAGCTATATTATGGAACCAACCTAGGTGCCCTTCAACAAATGAATGGACAAATAAAATGTGGTATATATACACAATGGATTATTACTCAACCTTAAAGAAGAATGAAATTATGGCATTGCAGGTAAGTGGATGGAGCTGGACAATATTATGCTAAGTGAAATAAGCCAATCCCAAAGAAACAAAGGTCAAATGTTTTCTCTGGTATGTGGATGGTAACTCACAATAAGGGGGCAGGGAGTAGGAAAGAATAGAGGTAATTTTGATTAGAGAGGGGGTTTGAAGGGAGGGGAAGAAATATGAGGGAAGGAAGGAGAGTAAAATGAATTGGACATTTACCCTGTGTGCACGTATGATTACACTACTGGCATAACTCTCTCTCTTGCACAACCAGAAGAATGAGAAGTTATACTCCATTTATGTATGATGTGTCAAAATGCATTCTACTATAATGTATAACTAATTAGAACCAATTAAAAAATTAAAAAATAACACCAAAAATAAAATAAAATAAACAAATGGAAAGAAAACAAAAAAGTTTACATATGAGTAATGGTATGACAAAGTGATATGTTTTCAAGCTCACACTGCTCAAGGAATTCGCTGATGTAGTTAGTATTTCATCATACCCATTGTTTAAATAATAACATCAAATGTAATAATAATAAACTATATATATATATATACATATACATATATGTTATTCCATAATGTATGAACCTGTGTTCTCTCTATTAGATTGATATAAATACATCATGTGTTTCCTTGAGCTATTAGAATTGTGATGACAACTATACATGATTCAATTTAGTAAATAATGCCTTTCAATCTTACTATACTTTATCAAGTAGTTCCTCTCAATAACAGATAATGGCAAACTGGAGTGATACATGAAATATCGTGCTCATGAGTATACGATGTCCAAGTATGTATACCTAATTTCCACAATATAATTGTACTGATATGAATTAAGGATTATCTCTTCATTGTTAAAGGAAATCCTATCAGTATATTTATTAAAAGATTTAATCTAAGAACTGTTATATTTTAGAATAAAGATGTTATATTTTAGAATAAACATGTATATCCATATATTGAAAAAAATATTTGTTGTCTTTAACTAAATTATAATGTAATACAAAATATTCCTTATAATATATTAATATCATCTATAAAGTAACATATTAGTCTTGTATACACACAAAAATATGTAGATTAGTTTTATCAACAATGATAAGTATTTTCAGATAGCCTCTTCCACAAATGTAGCAGAATGAAATTGCACTCCATCTCTCACTCTGCACAAAACTCAAAACAAAGTGGATCAAAGACCTGGGCATTAGACCAGAAACCCTGCACCTACTAGAAGAAAATGTGAGCCCAAAACTCCAACATGTCAGCTTAGGAACAAAATTCCTCAACAAGACTCTTTATGCAGAAGAAGTAAAATCAAGAATCAATAAATGGGAAGGTATCAAACAAAAAAGCTTATTCACTATAAAAAGTGTGAAGAGATAGCTCACAGATAGGAGACAATCTTTACCAAATTGCACGTCAGACAGAACATTAATATCTGGGATATATAAAGAACTCAAAACCCACATCAAAAGAAAAAACAAATAACCCAATCAATAAATGGGCAAAGGAAGTGAACAGACACTTCACAGAAGAAGAAATATGAATGATCTACAAATATAAGAAAAAATGTGTAACACCTCTAGCAATTAGAGAAATTCAAATTAAAGCTACACTGAGATTTCATCTCACTCCAGTCAGAATGGAAATTGTCAAGAATACAAGCAACAGCAAATGTTGGTGAGGATGTTGGGAGAAAGGTGCCCTCATACATTGCGGTGGGACAGCAAATTGGTGCAAACACTCTGGAAAACAGTGTGGAAATTCTTCAAAAAACTAGGAATGGAACCACCATTTGACCTGGTTATACCACTCCCAGGTATATATCCAAGGGAATTAAAATCAGAATACTACAGAGACATAGCCACATTAATGTTTAAAGCAGCTCAATTCATAATAGCTAAGCTATGAAAATAACCTTGGTGCCCTTCGACAGATGAATGAATAAAGAAAATGTGAAATATATATCACACAATGGGATATATATGTGTGATATACATATACACACATATGTATACACACACACACACAATGGAATATTACTCTGACTTTATGACATTTACTGGTAAATGGATAGAACTGGAACCTATCATTTTAAGTAAAATAAGCCAATCCCCCCAAACCAAATGTCTAATGTTTTCTTTGATATGTGTATGTTAAAAACATCATAAAGGGTTGGGTGAGGGAAAGAATATAAGTTCAGTAGATTAGACAAAAGGGAATAAAGGGAAGGAAGAAAGGAAAGAATAGGAAAGACCATGGTGAATCTAACATAACTTTCCTATGTTCATATGTGAATATACCACACTGAATAAGACTGGGATTCTAAATAGAATAAGGCACTTCATGTTTGTATAAATATATGCCAAAATATATTCTACTGTCATGTATAATTAGGAAGAAAAAATAAAATTGATGTTTGATTAATGGTCTTAGATTCCTTCGATTTTCAGTTTGCTTTTGAACTAATATAATTTTATTGGAAAATTTCATAAAAGTACATAGTAACATATTTATAAAATCTGAACAATTTAGCGTAAGTTGGCATCATGCCAACTTCACTGTGCATTTTCTACAAAAACATACCATTATATAAACTCCATAAAATTATTAAGCTGTCAGCTATCCATAGGCTACAATCAAAATTTATCCACCACACCTTTAGCATTCTTTAAAGCAAAATGATACAGTTTAGAACCTTGCATGACATTTATTTGTCAGGTCTCTACAAACATTTAGTCTAAGAAATCTCTAACCAATCTTTTTCATGTATGATATTTTGAAGGTTAGTTATTTAGTAGATGGCTCCTCTATTTAAATTTGTTACAAATATCCACAAATTGGATTCTAATTATATGCTTTGGGAGAAGCACCAGAGAAATTATTCTTAGTTTTTTGTTTGCCTGTTTCTGCTAGTACAAAAGTATAATTTTCTCATTAGTAGTGATGTTAACTTTGATCACTTTGCTAATTTGTTACCTGTTAGGTTAATCAACTGTAATGTTATTATATTTCTTTTCATAATAAATTTGTAATTTGAAGATATGTACTTTGAACTATTTCTACTTCAAGTTTTCCACTTGACTTTCACGAACGACTGAAGCTTCTTGGATGAGTTAATGAATAATACTATATTGTTATTTATGAATGTTATATGTTTAATTTGCTTTTATTTGCTTTTGCTTTATGGCACTACAAGATCTTCCAAATTTATCTTTTACAATCTTTGTTCCAGTGTGGAAGCAGCCAGTCTTACAAGGAGCCCTAGTTACTCTGAGTATTTTTAGGGAGAGAGATCTTTTAGGAGTGTTACATCTTCTATGTTGCCTCTGGATAGAGCTATCTCAGAAATTGCTTTGTAAATGGTAATCCCAGAACAGAGAGGCTCTTTGTAGAAATGTTTAAAAACAATACATAGACATGCACACAAACTCTTCTACTTATTTTCTCATTTCTGTATTCATACATGTACATGAAAAATGAGAGTTCACATAAAACTTCAATACCAATTCATTAGCACAGGATCAATTTAGTTTGTTGTTCTTTCTTATTTACAATTATTTTCCCCCACAGTAAGAAAACTATGCCATATATATGGCATATATGTACATACACACACACCAATAAGACATATACTAATGTGTATATATACACTAATAAGATATATACTAATTGTGCATATATATGTATATATGCTAATTTAATCAATGTCTTTGGAAACAATCAGTAATTCTTTATTGTCTGTATTCCCCAAACAACTAACTGGCTGCTTAGGTGGATTTCTTGTAATCCTGACCAGGCTCCAGCAGTCCTGTCTGCCCTGCCTGGGTTTTGCTTGCCATATGCCTTCAGAAGAGCACTTCTGCTCTACCATTCTGCCAGGCCCTTTTACCATGAAATAGTGGTTCCAGAATACCATGACTGAAACATGAAAGTGTGAGATAAAATGAATTTTTTCTTAGGTGTTTTTTCACAGTGATAAAAAACTTACTAAAATAAGTTACATATAAAAATTTACTTAAAATGATTTAAAACTTCTTCACAGAAGATACAATTCTATTAAAACTTAAAGTTATTTGCTGATATTTTCTATCTAATATTTGAAAGGCATTTTTCCATTTGAGCTATGACAAACTATATTTAAAAAGGTATCTCTGGATTTCTAATCAGTCTTATCAAACCTAATGATAAATTCTACAAATACATATCTCAATAATATCATAGCCTAATTTCCAGTTAAAATTAATTTTTATTCTTTGTGTTGTTATTTCTATATCTTTAAGATTTAAAAGCAGAAAAGGCATATTTTATGCACATTAACTAGAACATTTTTCAACAAAACTTATGTAACTTTATATTTTATATTTTTCTTTAAAAATAAGATTTCAATTTTTACTTTAATGACCAAAAGTTTAAAATATATAAATCATACTTCATTTTCTCTCAAATTTTATTTTTTTAATTACTTTGACTAGATTTTTACTTTATTTAAGGTATAATTTGATGTCTTAAAGCATATGTTGTATACTTCTTGCACAAATATCTCATTTATATATTTGAGCAAATTAGATTCAAAATTAAAAATAACCATGATCAATAAATATTGTCCAAGTTCTCACTGTACACCACTGGTTCAGAATTTCAGGTAACAGCCTATGACTTGTGAAAATGTTAAACATTTGTTGACATATAGAATTAAATGACGCCATTTCATCAATTTAAAATTTCATTTCTTAGAGAAATGTTTTATAAGATCTCAAAAAATTATTATGCCAGACTTACCAGCTAAAGCTAGAATATATTCTTGAAATCTTGTTCCTATACGGTTAGTGGCTGTGCAGTTATATCTCCCAAAGTCATTGTCTGATGTAGGTGCAATCTAAAATAATAAACAATGAAAGTTACAATACTGAAACATTAAAGAAATTAAAATAAACTCTAGTATTGCTTACTCCTTGCACATATGTTCAATTATTCACCTCCTTTCACTTTTCTTAACCAAGTATCAATACATATTATAAATTCTTTTAAATGTGATCTGTAAAACTGCACTATCCATAGGACTAGGTCAATCATGGCTTATCTATTACTTCATTAATTAGATTAATGTTACCATTTTGATGCATTTATCAATAGCAAAATCATTAGACCCTCCTACAGGTAAAACATAAAAAAACTAAAAAAACATAAAAAAATAAAGATTGTAATCAATATGGGTGTGAACTTGAAAATAGGAAGCTTGTACCAAAAGCAGTGTTCACTTTTCTTTCTGTTTTAACCTCAGATCAGGCTGATTTAAAGTCCAAGAAAGGCTCAAAATATGTAAAATTTCTCCTCATTTCTTGAGTCTGTGAACAAAAATACTGACATAAGACAAGGGAAAAAAAACCTTTCCAGGATAGTATTTTGCAGAAAAATATTATCCTTGTGCAAATATCAGTAGATAGGCATTTTTTTCTTGATATTTAATAATAGTATCTTGCTTCCTTGTCCATTCAATTCCTATCATTCTCTTTTAGTTTAGGTGGAAAATAGCTGACCTCGATCTTTACACATTTAAAATCCATAATTAAGTTAACCTTTGGGGATTCTACTGGTGAAGAGTGGACCAACCCTGTAATTCTAATGTACAGAAATTCTGAAGTATCAATTCAGGAAAGAGATTTGATGATGATAATAGATATAATTTTCAATTTCAGTAACTATTTTTAAGATAGAATATGCTTACAACAAGAGTAGCTGCTAATTTCAACTTTATCCCAAAAGAGAGAAAAATTATTTTGTGGTAATGGGAAGCTATTAACTAAGAGAGCAATTTTGAGGTCCATTGAAGATGATAATTCTGAGCAAGTACAAAAAAGCTGTGTCATTTATTTTCTAGTCAGCTATCCATCTAGGAACAAATCAGGCTAAAGGAACAGAAGTTTTAACAACTCTTATATAAGTACTCCTAAGTGATTCAAATATGGATTTTTCTTATATGTAGCATTTAATAAAACAGGCTAATTTAACTCTAAAATAATTTTATAATATTTCATATTCTCCAGGCATATGGGAAAGATTTGGATATTCTGTAAAGCAGAACATTATTTATTGAATCAATACAGTGCAGAGGCAGGGTGGCCACAACAAAGAATTGCAACACCTGTATAGCTCCTTAAGATTAATAATTTAAATATAAAAATCTACATTGGAATCATTTTTAAAAGGCTCAGTTCACTTTTTTCCCTCCAGAGAGTTCAATTGCCAATAGGCAAAAGCTTTACAACTGTAGCTTAAATAAGTAATGCCTTTATCATGTTGTATCATTAACAAATATAGAAAATACCCATCATAGCAAAGCATAGCTCTAGATTTAACCTGGGGCATATTTGATATATTCTAAGGAATGTAATATGATACTAAATTCCAGTGTTTTGATATGTAAACTTAGCATACTAAAATATTTTTTAAATTATCAAAATATAATCCACATATCTATTTTATTATAAAGCACTAAGTAAAAAATATTCAAATATTTAAAATGTGCAAAGTCTTGATAATATTTATTCAGAAAGTACTAAGAATATCTACTCATAAAACTTTTTTTTCATTTTTAAATATGCAGTTCAAATACATTTTATTTGTGCTGTTAGTCTTTGACATAATATAGTTAGTCAAAAATTACTCTTGAACATCAAAATAAAAGTTGATAACCCAATATTAATATAGGGACTTGGTTTATTTTTCCTAAGTCTGCACAAAACTGATTTCTTCTTTCTATTTATTGTATGGTAATCAAATCTTATATAAAATAGTCAGAATCTTTTACTTAGGACATGATACAGATGATCTAAAGCTGAACATTATTCCAAACAACTTACTAGAAATTTCCTGCCATCGATTTTCGCCCACATTAAAAATCTGTTGAATACCTCAGGATATGTTCACATAAAAAGAAAAAAACTTAAAAAATTTATAACCTTTATAGGTGTATTTTTTGGCATTAACCCAAATGACTCACAGAATATTTGGTCATATATAAAAATTCACCCATTTAAAACGTTAAGTGTATGCAACTAATTAGAAGAAATGAAAAAATTCAAGAAATCTATTATTGACCAATTATTATTGAGTTTAAAATTGCTTTATTTTCCTATATTTTATTATATATTTTTAAAAATCAGCACTTACATGGCTATTATAATAATTATCAAGTAAACATGATGAAAGGTATTATCCTAAGCAACTATATGTGCTAACTAAAAATTAATAATGCTTTTTGTTCCTCTTTCTTTTGAGATATTGTTGTTATATTTTGCTTTCAAACTGTGAGGGTCCCACACCTGTATTTTTTTATTCAAGATTTATATTTAATTTCTGTAAACAGTATATGCATAAAAAAGTGTGTGTTCAAAGCCAGTGCTTTAGCCAATAGATCACCTGGCAACATATAAACAAAAATTACTTATTTTTTTCACTTTGTGCTAGGGAGAAAAACCATGTAGACAAATTTTAAACTAGTATGAGATTATATAAGTAAAATAATTAAATGCTGTATTTATAAAAATGTTTCTTGAATTTAGCAATGGAGATTTATGAGGTGCCTTCAGAAACTCAGTGTGTCAAAATGAATAAGGCAGAAATTAAACAACAGCCTGTCATTAATAATGAACTTACATCTATCTGCTACAGACTTGAAGGAATTAAAAAGGTACTATCACAAACTATGCCAAATTGGTATATTAATTATTTCAATTTGAAATCACTTGAGAAACTGTAACTTCAGGAACAGCCATATACCTGTATTTTTCTACATGCAGGAAGCCATAAAGATTTTTTGGGGAGAGATGTCCTTCAATATCAAGAATGTAAAATAGCCTTAATCACCAAAGACTGGTAACTGGGTGTGCAATGAATCTAAATATATAAACTATTTAAAGTATTCTTTTTTTTTTACCCCAATTTAGACAATTTATTATCTGGCCTCAGCCTCCCAAATTCCTTGGATTCCAGATTTAAAGTATTCTTTATCTTTCAATAGCTTCTATTCCCCCAGGTATCTTCAGTTACATCGCTAGAATTCATTACCTAGTCACATACTTATTGTTCCTGTCATGCCTTCACAAAATTATTGTTCTTTCTCTAAAATGTATAAATGTAGTGTCTTGCTTCAGAAATTTGTGAAGATCCATATATACATGTAAAATTAATAAAAATTTTACTTTTATCTCTTGCTAATCCACTCTTGTATGAGTTGGGTTCTGAGATTCTTCCAAAGAGCCCACATAAGAACTAAGGGTTGCAAGTAAAGGGGAGCTCTCTCTCCCCTACAGAATTCACATGCTCCCCTCAACTTCATGTATACTGAATCCCTAATTCCCAGTGTGACTATATTTGGAGATAGAGACTGTAAAAAGGTAATTTAGGTTAATATGGTCATAAAGTTGGAGCTTAATCTAATAGGACTGGTATTCTGATGAGAAGAATAGGCAACAGAAAGATCTCTATTTCTCTGTACCTGTCTGTCCTCCTTCCTCTTTCTGTGGGTATATGCGGAAGAAAGACCAAGTGACAACACTGCAGGAAAATAGCCAGCTACAGGTTAAAGAGAGTCCTCTCCAGAAACAAATCCTATGGGCACATTGACCTTGGACTTCCAGCTTCCAGATACAAGAAAATACATTTCTGTTGTTTTGCAATCCAGTCTGTGATATAGGATCATGACAGAGCAGAAAACAAATCTACTACCCAAAACTGAAGTTAAATCTAGCCTGTTTCGAATTATAGAAAAAAAAAAAAAAAAAGTCTGGGGGCTGGGATATAGCTCAGTTGGTAGAGTGAGCACAAGGCCCTGGGTTCAATCTCCAGCAGCACACACACACAAAAAAAAGTTTGTTCAAAAGGTTTTGTGAAATTGCTATTCACATCTATCCACATGCTCATCAATTCACCAAAACCTAGTTCTTCTATATGGAGATGTGATGTGTGATGATCAAATCATTCTACCAACCAAACATTTTTATTAAATCCAGCTAGCAGGTGGAAGAGAGATTGTGGCACCAATGAGAATGCTGTTACACCAAACACTATGAATATCAAGTATTAAGATGCACATTTTAAAAGGTGCATTTCTTTTAATTTATGTAAATTGAATTAGTGGAGAATGTATCATCTGAATAAGTTTGTAACAAATTGTCAATTTTTCCAATAGCATCATAAGTTAGAAAGGATGATAATCATTATTATAGATTTGTATGAGCATTGGGCATTAATATGCACACACATACACAAATCTGCAATTGCTAAATAAAAAAGGATACTATTCAAATAGTTCTTAAAAGCCAGTCACCCGTCAGTATAAAACACTTCTCTCCAATCAGAAATATGCAGTAAAATGAAATAAGTAAACTTTGATTATTTAGGAACCTACACCAGAATTATAAATATATAGCTATCAGATATGATATACTAGTCAGAAAAAGCACAATAACCTAAACATAATCAGAGAAAGCATCAAACTGATGCTGAACTTTTGCACTTTGAAATTATCAAATTATTAATTATTTTTTCCTGATATGTTTCCCAATTATGTTCTTCTCTCCAAAAGTAGATCCATGAAAAATAGGCATTTGCCATATACTCATAATTCTATACAAGTAAACACTAAAATATTCATAATAAACACATCATTATCCAAATGTATAAAATCAGCCTTTAATAAATAAAATTTGAAATACACAAATGATGATGTCATTATAATGTGTGTAAATATATTCAAATATGTTTAAAACAATAGATACATGCTAAAATAACATACATTACTGATGTTCACATGAAGACTTACCTCTAAGATCATCTTTCTTCCTGCACTATATGTCTTTAAATTAGTGGTATTTCTAGCCGGTAAGACTAACTTCTCTTTCCGCCAATGGATTGATGCTGGTGGATTTGAGTTCACATCACAACTTATATTGATTGGATTTCCTTCCAAGAGTAATAAATTGTTTGGTTTGATATAAACTTAGGAGCATCTGTAAAATAAAACATTTATAGATTTTTTTCTTTAAAATAGTCACTTAACTAGTACAAATATTAGCAAATTTTGTTTGACTACAAAACAGTCATAATTCTAATTTTATGTACATGACATTGGAACTCATGAAAACGTATAATATTTGAATATTTCATCACAAAATTTTCATATTATGAATGTGAACAAAATCTTGGCCAATTATTAAAACATCAAACAATATTTAGAGTTAAATTCACTCTAACAATTTGATAAGAAATATTTTAATGCAATTAATGACTACCTACATAGAAAGCCTTTTTGAAGCAACTCATAGTCTAAAGAGCAGATTTAGAATAAATTTAATAAAACTAATGGTTACTGTGTCTTATTTAATCATATCTTCTTCATAACAATTTTTTTATAAAATACCACAAAGTAGGCATGAACTCCTTTGACTATATTACAAGTAAACAAATATTATTTTTTAAAGTATCATATGTTCAATTTTTATTAAAATGAATATTCTAACTAAATCAATTAATAATAATTAATTAAAATTAACAAATCCCTATGACTCCCCATCTTTTCTATTATAGAAGTTAAGGGAAAACAGACAATATATGGGAGAATTTTATAAATGCCCTCTCAAATTATTCCCACTTGCTATGCTGAAGTCACATGAGGAACTGTCACTACAGAAAGGATCATCTGACTTATCTTTCTCTACAAAAAGCAAGCAACCAAGATTTTTTCAGGGGGAATATACTCTGTATACCAAGGTTGACAAATAACCTAAATCACCATAGTTGGTGACTGAGGCTGCAATTAATTTAAATAATCAAACTGTGAAGTAGTCCTATATTCCAATCCTTTCTATACTGCCTATATATATATATATATATATATATATATATATATATATATATCTTATATACACCTTAGTAATACTCTGGAATATACCAGGCTAGATCAGATACCCATTCATCCTACCATTCCTTCACAAGTTTATTGTATTTTGACTAGTATATATAAAAGCATCATCCTCTAGAACTTCATTATTTAAAACTTTGTTTATTTTGTGAAGATCCTCATGGATGTGTAAATTAATGAAACTTTTATGTTTCTATCCTGTTAACCAGCTATTGTATAAATTGAGTTCCTATTGTATAAATAGTTCCAGCTATTGTATAAATTTAATCAAAGAGCCCACAAAAGATTTAAGGGAGATAGACACTCTCTCTTATCCTATAATTTTGTATCATTTTATTGTAAAATCCTAATTTTGAAGATATATAAATAGAGTAACCTCTTTGATTCTCAATTTCCTGACTGTACAGTTATTTGAGAGGAATAATTATGTATTTCAAAATAAAAACATATTTCCAATTTAAGTTGCAGCTTAAAAAGTATGTAAATACTGATTACTGTTAGTAACACTAGTTACATAGAACTTAACATTCCATCATAAATTATCAATTTTCATTGTCCTGACTTTGAACATTTTGTTTACTGCCCCTACTTATTTCAAAGTGATCTACATTCCATTTTGTTAAATTTGCTTATTATGTTTCAGATGTGTAATATAAGAATTATATATAACCTAACCTATAGTACAAATCCAGAAGTAACCACTTTTAAAATCCATATTGCATTTATTTTTAAAATTTAGATTAAATTTATATTGAAATTGATGAGTAAAAGCATAAAAATAACATGTATGAATGTAGTACTATATGATGCTTTAATAAATGTAAATATTCTGTGATGTTTAAATCATTTCATGTTTAAATATATATATGCATACATATACATATATATGCATGTATATATACACTTAAATATATATATATATGCATATACATATAATAATATCTATTATTCCTTATGTTAGAAACAGTCAACCTTTTTCTTCCAGCTTTTTGAAATGTACACTACCTTAATTGTTACCAATAATCATCCTAGTGTGTAATAGCACACTGGAATTTCTTACTCCTATTTAATTGTAACTTAGTACCAAATGATCAAGCTGTTCAAGTTCCTCCTTCCACCCACTCTCTCTAACTTCTCATAAACCACCCTTCTGAAAATTTATGATAGTAACTGTTTTAGATTCCTCATATGAGTGGTATTATGTTTTACTTTTCCATTCCTAGCCAATTTCAATTAACAAAATGACCATTAGTTCCCTCTGTGTTATAGAAAATTACAAGATTTCATCCATATTTAGGCCCAAGACTATTCACAGTGTATATGTACCATATTTTCTTTATCTTATCATCAGTTATTATACAGCTTGGTTGTTCCAATTTCCTGTCTGTTGTGAATTGTGCTACAGTGAACATGAGAGTATAAATTTCTTTTTGTTGATTTCATTTTCATTAAGTAGTAGGACTGCTGGATCTTTATGGTAGTTATTTTTAATTTTTTTTTGTGAACAATCTTTACTATTTTCCATATGAATATGCTCATGTACATTCCCACCAAAAATTGTGTAAAGATTTCCATTTCTCCATATTCTCAAAATCACTTTTGTAAGTTTTGAAACAGTCATTCTTAATGGGATGAGGTGATATCTTAGTCTGGTTTTGATATGAATTTCCCTGATGATTAGTGATGTGCAGAAAGTTTTCCATGCTGTGCAAAAAAACTTTATAGTTTGATGTAATCCCATTTGTCTGCTTTTGCTATGGTTTAGAATCTTCTACCAAAAAATCTAATGTTCCCTTTTCAATATCCTGAAGAATTTTTCCCTATATTTTCTTCTAGTAATTTTATAGTTTCAGATCTTACATATTGATCTTTTGTTCATTTAGATTTGATTTTTATAAAAAAAATTGAGAGATTTAGTTGCATTATTTGGCATATGTATGTCAACTTTTCCAATATGCTTAATTGAAAACACTATTCTCTAATGAGTATTCTCAGCACCTTTATAAAAAAATCAGTTGGCTGTCAAGTGTGGATGGATTTCTAGGCTCCTTATTCTGTGACATTTATCTATGTGTCTATTTTTACACAGTGCCATGTTGCTTTGATTACTGCAGTAATGTAGTATACTTTGAAGTAAGGTAATGTAGTGTCCATTATTTTCTTCTTTTAGCTTAAAATGTCTTTGGCGCTCTGTGATTTTTTTTTTTTTTTTTTGTATGTGTGATTCTGTAAAAAAAAATATACATTTTTTTTATTTCTGTGAAGAATGTAATTTTTATTTTAATGGGCAGTATGCTGAACCTGTAAATAATTTAGGGTAGTATAAATGCTCTTAACACCATTGATTCTTCCAAACCATGATCATGGGATGTTTTCCATATATTTATGTCCTCTTGCAGCTTCATTTCACTTTTTAGTTAAATTAATTTCTAGGTAGTTTTATAGCTATCACAAATCAGACTGCTTTCTCAAATTTAAAATCAGATAAGTAATTGTTGGTACATAGCAACACTACTGAACTTTGTGTGCAGATTTGTATTCTAAAATTTTTCTGTATTGATCCATTAATTCATAAGCTTTTTTATGGAGTCTTTTGGGTTTCCTAACATTTAAACATAAATAAAAAAGTTCATCTTAAAGATTCATGATAACCACAAAGCAAAAATTTGTTATAGACAAATAACAAAATAGTTAACAAGGAATCAAAACACTCTATTAGAATTAATCACTTAACCACAAAGAATACTGCCAAGGAGGAAAAAAGGTGGAAAAGGAATACAATAGAATAATGAAATAGGCTACAAACTGCTCACAGTAAGTTCTTAAATGTTGATATAGTACCTTCAAAGTAAATTAGTTAAATTATCCACTTAAAAGGCATAAAATGACTAAGTTGTTTAAAAAAATACTAGTGTCAACTGCATGTTTCTTATCAACAAGAAACCCATTTCATTTCTAAGGATACAATTTGAAAATGAAGGAATGGAATAAGATAGTCCATGACAATGGAATGAAAATGAAAAAGGTGGTAGCTATACCTACATAAAAGAGCCTATAAATAAAAAAAAACAGTAAAAAGAGAAGGAGTATCATTATATAATGATTAAGGGTCAACTTAGTTAGAAGAGAGAACAATTCTAATCATGTATGTATCTAATGTAAGAATGTAAAATCTATACAGCAAGTAGTAATAGACATAAAGGGACAGATAAACTCTAGTATAATAATGGGTAATTTAACATCAAATTTTAGCAGTGGACAGAATAGCCAAACAGAAAATCATAAACAGTAGATGCCCACACTCCCAGAAAGTCTCAAGCACCAAGAACACAGAGCGGCAAAAGGAGAAACAGGCCCCAGTATGCCTCAGCCTTCACTTCCAGGGTTGGGCTATATATTGACTCCTCCAGCAATCAACTGGTATGATGGAATGGAAAGCACTGCACTGTTTGGGCTACTTCTTTCTCAGCCTGGCCACAGATCTACTGCTGGATCCACCCTTTGGGAAATGGAATATGGCAGTTCAGAGGAAGCCACGTTATCATGGCAGCTTCAAAAGATGAAATCAAAACAGAACCTCAGTACCAGTAAATTGAGTCTACAAAGCTGAGATGAATAAGGGACATTTTCCCTTGAAATAGGTGATCTGAGTTCTGGGAATAATTGCTGGCTAAAACTGTGGAGATGGTGCACTTAGACAAACTAAATTTAGATCAAATCTGGTGGGCCCTTAGTCATTTCTTCCAAACCTAGACAGGACAGGAGGATAGGCTAATGCATTTTACTTTCCACACCTAGGCACATGATCCAATACTCCAGAAAGAACAGGGCATCATAGATGTCCAACCAAGAATGGAGTAAAACCCTGCAAAATATGCTTACAGACTTCCTAAAAGTTTGATTACTTTGGGTTAGAGCTGAGAATAAATGAACTGAACAATAACTGAAACATCTACCCAGAAAAAAACATTGTACATCAAAATCCTGACCAATAAAAATAGATTAGTAGGCTGCTAAAAATAATTGTTAATAATTTTTAAATGATTTACTAGTATGAGACATTAGTATGAAATAGCTATAATTACTGGTGCATTAGTTTCACCTCTCAACATGCTGTTAGATACTGGACATGGTAAACTTTCAAATTGAGTAAAAATATTGACACCAAGACATTTTCCCAGCCCACAACACAAAGTAAAGAAAAAGCAGCTCACTACAAAATTTCCTTATATAAAAGGATAAAAATAATTATTCTGGAAAAAAGTTAGAAATGCTAACAATATGAGCCAGGCATGGTGGTGAACACCTATAATCCCAGCAGCTTGAGAGCCTAAGGCAAGAGAATTACAAATTCAAAGTCAGTATGAGCAACTTATCAAGGCCCTAAGCAACTGATTGAGATTCTGTTTCTAAAAAAATACAAAAAAGGGCTGGGGATGTGGTTCAGTGTGAAAGCACCTGTGGGTTCAATCCCTGTTACCAAAAAATAAAAATTAAAAAAAAATACTAACAATATGAAGAATCAAAAGAATAAGTCACCCCAAATAGCTCACAACACAACTGACCCCAATATACTACAGTGGAGGAAATCAGAATAATAATTTAGAAAGTGGATAATTAAACATTCAATGAATTAAAAGAAGAAATAAAGAATGAACTGAGAATGAATGTACAGAAAAATGAAAAAAAAAAAAAAACAAACACTTTAATAAAGAGAGATTCTGAAAAAGAGCCATACAGAAATTCTGGAAATGAATGACTCAATAAATTAAGAAAAAAAAATCAGTTTAAAGCATCACCATTAGATTACACCACACTGAAGATAGATTTTTCTGGTATCAAATCAAAGTATATAATCTTGAAAATAGAGTCAATAATAAAGAAAACATGTTTAGAGACTATGGCCAGAATATTCAATAAATCTGGGTAAAATTAGAAGACCAAATTTAAGAATCATTGGCTTAGAAGAAGGCACTGAAATATAAATTAAAGGAAAGAAAATGGTTTCAATAAAATGATATCAAAACAATTTCTAAAGGATGAAATGGAAATCCAAATAGAAGAAGCATCTACAACCCCAAATAGACAAGATTGAAAAAGGTCCCCTCCAAGATATATTATGACAAAAATGCTTAATATACTGAACAAGAATATAATTCTAAAACTGTAAGAGAAAATCAACAGGTCACATTTAGAGGTAAGTCAATTAAAATTACTACTGATTTCCCATTTCATACCCCCAAATCCAGGATAGGTTAAAATAATATATAGTAGATCCTGAAAGATAATGTGTTCCAACCAAAATTGTCATATCCAAAAAAACTATCCTTTATAATAGGAGATAAAATTTTAAAATTTCTAGGATAAAACAGCATGACAAAACATATCTAATGAGATATTTCACAGAGAATAAATGGAAAATAAATATCAGAACTAACGCATGGATGAACATAACCAGTAAAATAGTCAATCAAAGAAGAATCACATCTGAATTAAGCATCAGAAACAAACCAAAATGACAGGAAAAAATTATCTCTGTACAATAGCACTGAATGTCAATGGTCAAAACTTGCCAATCAAAATACACAGATTGGCACAATGGATCAATCAAAAAGACCCAACCACATGTTGCTTACAAGTGTCTCACCTTATAGACTAAGACAGCAGGCAGAAGGTGAAAGGATTAAAAAGATATACCATGAAAAAGGAAATGAAAATCAATCAGTTGTAGCTACTCTATCTGACACAGTGAACTTAAAGCCAAAATTAATGTGGACAAAGAAGTTCACTTAATATTGGTGAAGGGAATCATCCAGCAAGACATAATCACTGAAAACATTTACATTCCTAACATTGGTGCACTGTGTGCACAAAACAAATCCTACTTGATATAAAGAATTAAATAAACACCAATATAATAATATTGAATGATTTCAAAAATACCTTTCTCACAAAGAGGTCTGGAGATTAAGTAAAAATTCTTCAGAAACAAATACACCTAAGAGACATCTATAGAATATTTCATCTATTAATAAGTACCTTTTCTTCTCAGGGAGACACAGAATTTTCTTGGAATAGACATAGTTTAGGGCATAAAACAAATCTTAACAAATAAAAAAAATAGAAACAATTCCTTGCATCTTGTCAGATCATAATGGAATGAAATTAGAAAAGAATGAGAAGAAAAATACAGATACTTTACTAACATCTGTAGATTAAATAACATACTTTTTAAATGGGGAATGGATCACAGAATAAATCAGGGGAGAAGTAAAAAATTCTTAGAAACAATTAAGTATAGAGATAACATTAAAATTTCGGAGAGAGTATGAAGGCATATCTAAAAGGAACATTTATATCATTGAGTTCATAGATTAAAAATAAAAATATGCCAGATGAATCTAATATCACAGCTGAAGGCCCTAGGAAAAGAAAAACAAACTAATACCAAAAGGATATTAGAAAATAGGATTCAGAAAATAGGAAATGATTAGGATAAAAACTGAAATTAATAAAATTGAGAATAAAATTAATAATAAGACAGATAAGTGAAACAAAGAGTTGGTTATTTGAAAAGATAAACAAGATTAATAAACCCTTAGACAAACTAATGAAAAGAAATTAGAAATGAAAAAAGGAGAAATCATCACAGACTCTACTGAAATCAAAAGGATCATTAGAAACTATTTTGACAAAGGAGAATGAAGGGAAGGGAGAAGGGATAGAAATAGAAAAAAACAGTGTAATGATTCTGACACAACTCTTTTTTTATTTGTTCTGATTAGTTATACATGACAGTAGAATGCATTTTGACACATTATGCATAAATGGAGTATAACTTCTCATTCTTCTTGTTGTACGTGATGTAGAATCACACCAGGCATATAGTCATATATGCACATAGGGTAATAACGTTCAATTCATTCTACTGTTGTTCCTACCCCATACTCCTTCCCCTCCCTTCACTCCACTTTGCTTAGTCCAAAGTACCTCTGTTCTTCACTAGTGCCTCCCTCACCCCCATTGTGAATTATCATCCGCATATCAGAGAAAAGATTTGGCCTTTGTTTTTTTGGGGATTGGCTTATTTTTCTTAGCATGATATTCTCCAGCTCCATCCATTTACCTGCAAAGGCCATAATTTCATTCTTCTTTAAGGCTGAGTAATACTCCATTGTGTATATACATCACATTTTCTTTGTCCATTCATCTGTTGAAGGGCACCAAGGTTGGTTCCATAGTTTGGCAACTGTGAGTTGAGCTCCTATGGACATTGATGTGGCTGCATCACTGTAGTATGCTGATTTTAAATTGTTTGGGTATAAACCAAGGGGTGGGGTAGCTGGATCAAATGGTGGTTCATTTCAAGTTTTCTGAGGACTCTCCCTATTGCTTTCCATAATGGTTGCACCAATTTGCAGTCCCACCAGCTTTTCTATGTACATATATGAATACACCACAGTGAATCTCCATATCATGTACAACCACAAGACAGGGATCCTACATAGAATAAGATGTACTCCATGTTTGTATAAATATGTCAATATATACTCTACTGCCATGTATAACTAAAAAGAACAAATAAAATTATTTAAAAACTTATATCTAGGGGCTGGGGTTGTGGCTCAGTGGTAGAGTGCTCACCTAGCACATGTGTGGCCTGGGTTCGATCATCAGCAACACATAAAAACAAAGGCATTGTGTACAACTAAAACAGATAAACAAATATTTTTTAAAAAACCTTATATCTATTAAGCTGGGAAATTCTGTAGATATTGACAAACTTCTGGAGACATATGATTAACCAAATTGATCCACGAGTATACGGAAACATTTTGTACAACTATCAATAAAATTCAATCATCTGTTAAAATCCTTCCAACAAAGAAATTCCAGGTCCAGAAAGATTCTCAACTAATTCTACCAGACATTTAAAGAAGAACTAAGACAAATCTTTCTCAAATTATTCCATGAAATAGAAAAGGAGGTAATACTGCCAAATTCATTTATGAAGTCAGTATAAGTATGACACTGAAACCAGAAAAAGACATCTTAAGGAAAGAAAATCTGAGTCTAATATCCTTGATGAACACAGATGCAAAAGCCCTTACTAAAATATTGACAAATCACATTCAAAACCATATTAGAGGGCTGGGGTTGTGGCTCAGCAGTAGAGTGCTTGCCTAGCACATACGCAGCCTAGGTTCA
The DNA here is from genome assembly GCA_025594165.1 of Tamias sibiricus. Classification (NCBI taxonomy): domain Eukaryota; kingdom Metazoa; phylum Chordata; class Mammalia; order Rodentia; family Sciuridae; genus Tamias; species Tamias sibiricus. The sequence goes on from CM046668.1 coordinate 23,759,210, forward strand.
ATCCTCAGCAGCACATAAGAATAAAGGCATTGTGTACAATAAAAACAAATAAATACATATTTTAAAAAACATTAGAGAGATAGTGCAATGTGAAAAAGTCAATTTCATCCTAGGATGTAAGGTTGACACAGATAAACTAAACTAATCATTAAATATAATCTACTTCATAAATATTGTTAAGGACAAGAGTCACATAATTTTCCCAAATGATACAGAAAAAAAAACTATCAAGTCCAGGATCCAATCATGTTTAAAACACTGGAAAAAACTAAGGATAGAAGGAACTTACCTCAACATTATAAAGGCTATACATGACAAACACAAGGACATCATAATGAATAAATAAAAAATTGAAAGCATTTCCTTTAAAAACAGGAACAAGGCATGTATACACACTTTCAGCACTCCTATTTCTATTTCAGCACTTATAGTTCCTGAAACTAGCCAGAGCAATCAGGCAAGAGAAGGAAGGAAATTAAAAGGACCCAATAGAAAAAGAATAAGTCAAATTATCTCTCTTTGCTGATAGCATAATCCTACAACTAGAAGACTCCCCCCAAAAAAATAAATCCATCAGAAGACTTCTACATTGATAAACAAATTTAGTAAAGTAGCATGATAAAAGATCAACATATAAAAATCAACAGTATTATGCTAAACTCCAATAATGAATATGCTGAAAAAAATACATATTTGTGATAATAACTTCATAAAAATAAAATAAAATGCTTGGAAATAAATCTTACTAAGGTGGAGAAAGACCTCTACAATGAAATCTATAGAACACTGAAGAATGAAATTGAAGAATAAATTAGAAGATGAAAAACATGCCATGTTTTTGGATAGGCAGAATTAATGTCAAAATAATTCTACTACCAAGAACATTATACAGATTCACTGAAATCCTCATTAAAATGCCAATGACATTCTTCACAGAACTAGAAGAAAGAAACAGTCCTACAATAATTTGGAATAAATAAAGATCAAGAATAGTTAAAGAAATCCTGCATAAGAAAAGTGATGCTGGAGGCATCACAATACCAGACCTCAAAATACGCAACAGAGTTATTGTAACAAAAACAGTATGGTATTGGTATCAAAACAGACATGAAGACAAAGGAATAAAATAGAAGGTACAGAAAAAAAAACCCACATATACCCAGTCAACTGATACTCAACAAAGATTCCAAAAACATTGTTGATGTACAAATAGCCTTCCTCACAAAGTTGCTAGGACAACTGGATATCCACATGCAGAACAATGAAACTAAATCCCGATATTTCACCCTGCAAAAAAGTCAACTCAAAGTGAATCAAAGACCTAGGAATTAGACCAAAAATTTCCAACCATTAGAAGAAAATGTAGGCTTAACACCCATACATATTGGAACAAGCATCAACTCCTTTAGTTAAGAAGAGTCCTGAAGCAAAAGAAATAAAACCAAGAATCGATAAGTGGCATGATGTGAAATCAAAAAGCTTCAACACAACAAAGGAAATAAGAGCACAAAGATACATCCTACAAAACAGGAGAAAATCATTCCCAGCTACTTCTTTGATAGGGAATTAATATTCAGAAAATATAAAGAACTCAAAAAATTTAATACCCCCCAAGAAATCCCATCAATAAATGAGCAAAACATACAAAAACTTTTTTTTAAGTAAGAAAGACAAATGACCAATATCCATAGTAATCAGGAAAGTTAAAATCAAAATCACATTGAGAATGTCAATCACAATCAGTATGGCAATCATTAGGAACACATATTGATGTTGGCAAGGATGAGGGGATAAAGGTACACTCATTGTTGGTGGGACTGCTAATTATAACAATCACTTCAGAAAGCAGCATGGAGATTCCTCCAAAGACTAGGAATAGAACCACCATATAACCCAGTTATTTCACTTCCTGGTATTTATCCCCACAACAAAACTCCTAATTAGCATACTATTGTGATATAACCACTTCAATGTTTATGGCAGTGCAATTCACAATTGCCAAGTTATGGAACCAGTAAAGGTGCCTGTTAAACAGATGAAAGGGTTTAAAAAATGTGTATAGATACACAATGGTGTTTACTCAACCATAAAGAATAATGAAATATCAAATGCATGATTGAAGACCTGAATATTACAAATATACTTTGTATACAAACAGTTGTATATAAAAAGATGCTATATATGTGCATTATGAATTGTAATGCATACTACTATTACAAATAAAAAATAAATTAAAAAAAGAAGGAAACAAAAAGAATAATGAAATAATGGCATTTGCTGGTAAATGGAGGGAACTGAAGATCATACTAAGTGTAAAAATCCAGACTCAGAAAGAAAAGGTCAATTATTTTCTCTTATGGGCAGAAGATAGAGGATGGTAAAGGAAACAAGGAAGGGTGAGCAACAAAAAAAATAAAAGGGAAAGCAATGGAATTAAGGGAGAGGATTGAGGGGGAAGAAGGAAGATGGAAGAATGGAGGAATTGTAGAATGAAATTGACCAAATTATGCTGTGCATATATATGAATATACCACAGTGGATCTCACCTTTATGCATACCTGTAAAAACTCAACTAAAAAAGAAAAACAATAAATAAATAGAAGAATGACTAATAGATTAGTGGAAGGGGAATAGGGACAGAGAGGAGTGAATGGAAAGATGAGGTACTTGGGACTGAAATGAAGCAAATTATATCCCATGCATGTATGATTATGTAAAAATAAATCCCACTATTTTATGTAATAATTACACACAAATACAAGCATTAAAGAACCCAGAAGATTTAAATTTTATCCTAGACTAAATGGATCTAACATTACATCAATAGAACTTTCTATACAACAATTTCAGAATCACACATTCCTTTCAACCACACATGAATATTCTCTGGGATACATTATAAAAATGTTGCAAAACTAGTGTCAGCCAGGTATACAACACACACCTGTGATCCCAGAACACACCTGTGATCCCTGCAAATTAGAAAGCTGAGGCAGGAGGATCACAAGTTCAAGACCAACCTCAGCAATTTAGCCAGGCTCTAAGCAACTTCGTGAGACCCTGTTTCGAAATAAAATTTAAATAGTACTGGAGATACATCTCAGTGGTAAAGCATCTCTGAGTTCATTCACCAGTACTCTGTCACTCCAAAAGTTTCCATTAAAAATAATAAAAATTATTTTGAGTTCTTCTGAATTTTTTTGAAATGAATGAAAATGGAATCAGAATATTTCAAAACCTACAGAATGAAGCAAAAACAGAATTAAGAAGGAAGTTTATAGTATTCAATGTCTATATAAAAAAAATGTGGGGAGATCTCACACTACCTATAACTATACCTCTAGAAACTAGAGAAACAAGAAAACCAAAATTAGTAGAAGAAAAGAAATTCAAACCTTTGATAGTCTAATCAAATAAAACAAAAGAGAAGATTCAAGTAAATATAATTAGAAATAAAAAGGGAGATATTACAACTGACACCTCAGGAATACAAAGGATCATTAGAGATTATTTGGAAACACTACACAACAACATATTTGATGACCTAGAAGAAATGGACAAATACCTGGATCATACACCCACCAAAATGGAATTATGAGGAAAGAGAAAACTTGAACTGACCAAAACATGTAACAAGATTATTATCTAGTTTTAAGCCAAACTTACATGCAGGTATAAAATGTTGATTGAATGATTTCCATATGGCATCACATTTATATATTTTATTATATTTAAAAGTTTTAAATATAGCTGGGACTATGGCTTAGTGATAGAGGGCTCATCTTGCATGTATGAGGCCCTGGGTTCAATCCTCAGCACCACAAAAATAAAATAAAGGTATTGTGTCCACCTACAACTAAAAATATATATTTTAAAAAAGTTTTACAATCTTTTGAACAAGGTAATCTTCATTTTATAACTGAGGGATTCTGTAAAAGAGAGTCTAGTTCATTCTACTACTGTGTTGTAGGGATGGACAATAATTTAGAACTATTTTAAACAACATCCCCATATACCCAATTGAACCCCCAAAATAAAAATTTAATATTTAAGACTAGGGAAATTTTGGTGATGAGGACATTATCATACAACAATGAGGGAAATATAATTCAGATGATATTTCAGGAGGATAAAGAATCTTAAAAAGCTCAATAATCTTGATTCTATAATCATGTCTTCCTTATCCAGTGGAAATAATGAAAAATATTATCTAATTTTCATATAAAGAACACTTATTCATTTTATTTGAAAAATAAAACTCAAAGCAACTTAATATCCCACAGGTGACAACATAATGATGTGTGTCTTTAATTATGTGTGTTAAATATCACAAACACATATTAGTCTATGGTTTTCCATAAGCATGGCAAGTGTTGTCCTTCCCTTTTCAAAACTGCTTTTAGTACTAGTCTCTACACAATTCTAATCACAGTCTTTCCACATACTTCGCTTTTCAATGAGGTTCTCTTTTTTGTATTTCCATAGTGTTATGTATTTTCCTCAATTGTGGTCATTACATATTGGAAGGATCTCAGATTGTTTCTTCACCAAATGATCTGCATTTGCAGATTACTATGTATCAAAGTGAAACATGTATATAATGGATTACATGGTATTTTTAAAAGTCAAAAACTCTACATTGAACTAACTGGAAATTAAAGTCAATTATATATTTTCAATCCAGCAGTTCAAGTTAAATTGAAAGTAATTTATTTCTAAAAGAAAAAGAAGTCAAAATCTTTTTCAAGGACCAAAGGTAAATAATCTAACATATAACTAATAAAGGAACAACTATAAAAGTTATGATTTTTGACATTAGAAGTCTAAAGCGAAGCTTTTATCTATAACCCCAAAATATTTCATTACTTCTTTATATATATATATATATATATATATATATAAACTATTTTGTTTAGCATTGTATTATTGTAGGAAAAAATACACATAAATATATCTAGAAAAAAATTACACATGCTAATGCAACTATTGAAAGCTGTCATAGTCATACAATTATATGGTTATCAGTATGTATAATATATTACTGTAATATAACTAAAATCTAAAGGGATTTTTTTGGTATGAAGTAGAGCAATTGCCACAAACTGATTGCCTGATGGTCTCAGTGGGAACTGAATTCAAAAACACTGGTGTCAAGTACAGTATGTACCACAGACAATACATGCTCTAGTGAAAGCCACACTGAAAATATTTTTATGGTGTGAGGCAAGAAGGCATTGAAAACTACTGCAAGAAATAAAATAGAATATTTTAAAAACATCAAAACGTGAGAAAGGCAGCAATATTCACTGACACAATATTAGCATGCTAATGAAATTGAAGAATTGGGTTTGAGCCATGATGTAAAGAAGGCTATGACTCTGGCAGAGCAACATGTGAAGAGGCTAAAAAGTGTTTTATATTTTATAGAGATAAAAGAGAAAATGTAATTTTCTTTATATTATGAAAGGCTTCAAATATTATACAGAGGAAATAAACATTGATGATTTAAGAAAATCAGAAGGAAAGTAAAAAGAAAAAATAAACATAAGGCAAGATGGAAAGGAATAAATTTACCATTGAAGTTACATTTTCTGTCTAATATTTTGTCCCATGTTTTGTACATGAAAAAATTTATTCCCTAACTACATGAAATATAAATTCATGTTAACTTCTCTTAAGGGATTAAATTTCCTTCAAATCCCATGAAAGTCCATATTAAAATATCATTCTATAAAATAAAATATAGAAATAAATTTATTGGAAGAACAATTTTTTTTAAAATCTGGGCAGTGTCTCAAAGAAAAATCAGAGAAATCTGAATATTGACAAGATGCAAATATTTCATTCATTGAATGAGGAAGGAAAGATTTTCTTTCAGAAAATCTCTGCTGTCCAAGAGAAACTTTTGAAAAGTGACAAGACTCCCTTTTTTTTATTTCTATTTTTGGTACTGGGCATGGAATTCAGGGGCACTTAATCACTGAGCCACATCCCGCCCTATTTTATTTTTTGAGACCTATATTGCTTAGGTCCTTGCTAAGTTGCTGAGGCTGTCTTTGAACTTGTGGTCCTCCTGCCTCAGCCTCCAGAGCCTCTGGGATTGCAGGTGTGTGTCACAAGGCCCAGCCCAAAAACTCTCTACAAACTTCGGTAAGGCTCTTCAAAACCCATTTCTCCATTCTGCCTTATCATTGGCCTTTCTCTGGCTTGCCTTAGCAAAGAATCCTGCTAAATTCATGTAGTTGGAACTTCCTCATTCTTAATCTCCTGCACCTTTGATGTCTTACCAAGTTCATCATCCACTACTACCAGGGTTGAAGTTTATGGTCTAACTTTGTCAGAAGAATCCTGTTAGGATAGTTTAGCAAGAATGCTGCAATGCTTGACATTTAATTTCTAAGTATTTTCCATCTCCTGACCCACTCCCCAAAATTCTCACACTGCTAATTGACTATAAATTCCCATTTCCCCCTTCTTTTTGGAGTTGAGCTCACCCTTTCCCCTATTGTGAAAGTCTTGAACACTAGTTGCTGCAGTTTTAAATAATGTTTTCCTTACAATTTTAATGTGTCAGAATAATTTCTATTTTGTAAGAGACAATTAATTTCTCAAAAAGGGAATTCAGTGAAAAACTTTTTCTCAATATCTTAGACAATGACAGAAATAGACCTGAGCCAAATATGGCAATGATAAGAAATATTGGATTGTTTTCTATAACTTTTGCAAATATAAAATGCAAGAATTAAAATAATGCCCTAAAAGACTAAGAATGTAATCATATCAGTGCATCTCTTTTGTTATTTTCAGAAAATCAAAGACAGTTCTTGCAGAAGCCTGGAATCTTGCTCACAGGACCTGGCCCGAAATGCTCATGGGACTTGGCCCGGAATCTCGTGGGACTTGGCGCAAGATCTAGAGAGATTTTACGCTGGGAAGGGAAGCCGGCTGGTGTCATTCTTTTTTGGGCACATGAGACTGTGTCAGAGAGAGAGAGAGAGTGTGCGAAATTAACGCTATTTGTGTGTATTTGTTGTAGCTTCTTGAAAGAGTGTGTGCTGTGGTTTCTTGTGGGAGTGTGTGTGTGTGTATTGTTAGAAGTTGCAGAAGCCAGAGAGAGAAGAATAAAAGAACTTTTTTGTTTCCATCCTGCCTCCAAGTTTCCTCCCGCAGCAGCACTGTTCCAAGCGGCAGATTACTACAGGCGTGTACAGGTGGTGGCCTGCATGGGGAATTCGGCAGGTAAGAACTGAAAATTGGAGCAAAAATAACTAAAGATAAATAATAAAAGCCATGGAAGAGTTTTTCGATATCGCAGACTCAGTAGATAGTGAGGAAAGCGATCAAGAAAGCATAGCCTCTGAGTCAGTTAATACCAGTGAGAAGAGTAGTGGTGTAAATTCAAAAGCAAGAACTGCAAAAGCCGTCAGAAACATTGAAATTAGCCGAAGAATATGTACTCTCCTTAGAAGCTGAAATTCAGGATACCAGTAAAGGTGATAATAGTGAAGGGGAATCTAGTGATTCTGGGAGCACAGTCTCCAATAAAAACAACAAAAAGAAATTTAAAAAGAGAAAGGACCATCAAGAAGAGGAACCACCTGTGTCCTCTACTCCCCCATGGGTGGAATCCATTACAGAAAATATGAAGGGAATTACTAGGCGTTTGCAAACCCTAGAAACAGAAATAAAAGGTCCTTCTGAGCATTTATGTGCTCTCAAGGGTAACTCACAGATAAATTGGGAACTGCTAGTATTTGAAAATAATGGACAGAGGGTCCACCACTCAATAGTTTTCAAAACAATAAAAATTCTCAAAGAGGCAGTAATGACATATGGACCACAAGCTCCTTTCACGCTGAGTATGCTAGAGGCCCTTAACACCTTTAATTTAACCCCCTCAGACTGGAAAAGTCTATGTAAAGCTGTATTAAGTGGGGGACAATACTTGGTTTGGCGATCACAATTTCAAGAACTGTGTATAGAAACAGCTAAAAGAAACGCAGCTGCAGGGTTTGAAGATCATAATGTAGAAATGCTCACAGGAGAAGTGCAATTCACAGACTCACAGGCTCAAAAATATTATGTGCCAGGCATATATGCCCAGATCTATGCAGCTGCATTACAGGCATGGAAAACTTTACAAGGACCTGGGGATCTGCAAGGTAGCTTGTCAAAGGTGATTCAGGGACCTAATGAACCCTATGCTGACTTTGCTGATCGACTTTTGAGAACTGCAGGTAGATTGTTTGGAGAAGTCGAGCAAGCTATGCCATTAGTTGTTCAATTAGCATATGAAAATTCTAATAAATACTGCCAGGAAATCATCAGGCCATGGAGAAATAAAAAGGATCTTTCCATATATATATAACTATGTAAAGATATAAATGATGCCTTTGTTACAGGAAATATGATTGCAGCAGCTATGAGAGATGCTGCCCCTCAAAATCTCACAAGGGTTCAACCTAGACATTATAATCAATCAGGATATTCCAGGCAAAATTATCATAATCAATCAGGCTATTCTAGGCAAAATCCCAAAAGAGAAATAAGACCAAGCTCATACCATGCCCCAGGCCGCTGCCCAGGTGTAAAAAGGGAAATCATTGGGCCAATGAATGCCATTCAAAATTTGACATCCATGGAAATCATTTGTTCAGGAATTCAAAAAACAAGACATGGGGCCCAATGCCCTGGGGCCCACAAATGTACGAGGCATTAGAGGAGGACTATCCTCAAGCATCCACTCAGATGCTTCCTCAACACAATCCCTACTACCCATCCACTCCCTCGCCAGAGGAACAGGAGGAAATGCAGGATTAGACCCCTGTTCCACCGCCCGGATAGTGTTAACACTTGAAATGGGGTTCAACTGATTCCCACAGAGGTCAGGGGACCTCTACCCTCAGGGACTGTAGGACTTATTCTCGGGAAAAGTCCTGAAAGTTTATTAGGTTTGCAAGTGACCCCAGGTGTAATAAACTCTGACTACAAAGGGTAAATAAAAATAATGCTTAGTTCACACCAAAGTATAAGTTCTATTATTCAAGGAGATAGAACTGCTCAGATGCTTCTCCTTCCAAATTTACATAATTCATTTAAAATGGGTATGCCTCAAAAAAGGAACAATAGAGGATTTTGTTCCACTGACTTGAGACCCATGGCTTGCTGGGTTCCAGACTGTTCAAGAAGGCCTATGTGTAAAATAAAAATCGAAGGAATAGAAATGGAGTGACTAATAGATACTGGAGTTGACTCTTCCATCATTAATTTACGTCAATGGCCCAAGCACTGGCCTCTGCAAAAAGCTTCAACCAGTTTAAGAGGCTTGGGATATAATAACCTCCCAGAAAAAAGTGCGGTAATTTTAAAATGGGAGGATGATGAAGGACATAAAGGAACGTTTCAGCCTTATATTTTACCTAACTTATCAGTTACTTTATGGGTAGGGATATTTTACAACAAACGGGAGTACACCTTGCAACCAAGCCTGCAGGTGTTAAATGTGAAAATCTACAGGGTAATCTTAACCCTAAAAGAAATCATTATCAAAAAGTACAGGGTAAGCTTAACCCTAAAATAAATCATTATCATAAAGGAAAAAGATATTTTTCTTCAGGGCCACTGAGAAAATAATTTTGAAAATACCATGACTTTCCGATAAGCCAGTGTGGGTCCCTCAGTGGCCCCTATCTAAAGAAAAATTACAAGCAGCCCACCTACTAGTTCAGGAACAATTAGAAGCAGGACATATAGAACCTTCCACATCTCCCTGGAATTCCCACATATTTGTGATCAAGAAAAAATCAGGAAAATGGCGATTGTTACATGATCTTAGACAAATTAATAAAACCATGCAAATCATGGGCCCTACTCAACCTGGACTTCCTAATCCTGTAGCTATTCCAAAAAATTTCCATCTTATTACTCTTGATATAAAAGATTGCTTCTTTTCTATTCCCCTACATCCTCTGGATGCCCCCAGGTTTGCTTTTTCAGTTCCTTCTATTAACAATAATGGCCCTGATCAGAGATATCAATGGAAGGTTTTGCCACAGGGAATGGCTAACAGCCCCACCATATGCCAAATATATGTGGACAAGGCTATCCAACCCATTAAAAATAAATATCCAAACCTCATGTGTCCACATTACATGGATGATGTTTTACTGGCCCACCCTAATCAAAAAATCTTATTTAATATATTCAGTGATGTGGTAGAAAATTTTAAAAAATATGGATTATATATAGCAAAAGAAAAAGTTCAAACCAGATCTCCCATACTATATTTAGGATTTAAAATCATGGATACCTTTGTTAGACCCCTGCAGGAGCCCTGTTTGGGGAGATAGCTAAGATTGCGGTTGACTATGGGCCATAGACATTTTTGGGCATTGTCGCCTTCCGTAGTCTCACGGGACTTGGCCCAGGATCTCGAGAGATTTGAGCAATGACTCAGCAGATTGACATTTTTGGGCATTGTCGCCTTCCGTAGTCTCACGGGACTTGACCCAGGATCTCGAGAGATTTGAGGAGTGACTCAGCAGATCGAGCAAGCACCATTCCTGCTCGGGTGCATGGGATGAGACCAGAGAGAGAAAGGACAGGGTTATCGCTATTGTATAGATACATTGTAGTTTCTTGTAAGAGTACGTGGCTTGGTTTCTTGTGAGAGTGTGTATGTAGTGTTAGAAATTACAAGAGACAGAGACAGAAAGATTAAAGAATTTTTTCGTCTCCATCCTGTCTCCGGACTCCTTCCCGCGGCTCTGCCGTTCCAGGCTGCAATCCCTTTCCGGCGGCTAACAGTTGGTGGCCCGTACGGGGAATTCAGCACGGCAGGTAAGAACTGAGAAACCTCGCAGGAGTCTCTAGTCAGAGCGGTTAAAATGGGTTCGAAAATAACTAAGACCCAAGTGTACGAGGCTCTTGATGAATTCTTTGATATGGATGAGTCTGTCGTTAGTGAGGAGGATTTAGAAAACAGTGAAGGCAATCATAAAAGCATAGATTCCGCTGAGTCAACTAAGACCAGTAAGGAGAGTATTAGAAGTGTCCCCAAAATTACAAAGATCCGAGCTGCTAAAGCTATTCAAGATTTATTAGAGATATTTCAAGGATACATGGTCTCAATTGAACCTGGGACTCAGGATGTTACTGAGTCAGTTAGGACCAATGAGAGTAGTAGTAGTGAGGAGGAATTAACTAAAGGTGATTTTGAGAAAATGAATAAAAGGAAATTAAGGAAGACCAAGATAAGGGATCATCAAGTGGAGGAACTTGTGTCCTCTACTCCCCCATGGGTGAAATCGATTACAGAAAATATGAAGGGTATCACTAGACGTTTGCATACCCTAGAAAAAGAAATAAAAATTCTTTCTGAGCGCTTATGCACTCTCGAGGGTAACTCACAGATACATTGGGAACTGCCAGTATTTGAATATGAAAATGGACAGAGGGGCCACCAGCCAATAGATTTCAAAACAATAAAAAATCTCAAAGAGGCAGTAATGACTTATGGACCCCAAGCTCCTTTCACGTTGAGTATACTGGAGTCCCTTAACACCTTTAGCTTAACCCCCGCAGACTGGAAACGTCTATGTAAAGCAACATTAAGTGGGGGACAATACTTGGTTTGGCGATCGCAATTTCAGGAACTTTGTATAGAAACAGCTAAAAGAAATGCAGATGCAGGGTTTGGAGACCATAATATAGAAATGCTCACAGGAGAAGGGCAATTCGCAGACATACAGGATCAAAAACATTATACCCCAGGAGTATATGCTCAGATAAATGCAGCTGCCTTAAAGGCATGGAAAACTGTTCAAGGACCTGGGGATCTACAAGGTAGCTTGTCCAAAGTAATTCAAGGACCTAATGAACCATATGCTGAATTTGCTGATAGACTTTTGAGAACTGCAGGTAGAGTTTTTGGAGACATTGATCAAGTTATGCCATTAGTTATTCAATTAGCGTACGAAAATGCTAATAAATATTGCCAGGAAGTCATCAGGCCATGGAAAAATAAAAAGGATCTTTCCATATATATACAACTATGTAAAGATGTAAATGATGCCTTTGTCACAGGGAATGTGATTGCAGCAGCTGTGAGAGATGCTGCCCCTCAAAATTTTACAAGGGCTCAACATAGACATTATAATCAATCAGGATATTCTAGGCAAAATTATCATAATCAATCAGGCTATTCTAGGCAAAATCCCCAAAGAGAAATAAGACCAAATTCATACCGTAATCCAGGTTGCTGCCCCAGGTGTAAGAAAGGAAATCATTGGGCCAATAAATGCTATTCAAAATTTGACATCCATGGAAATCCTTTGTTCAGGAATTCAAAAAAACAGGGCACGGGGCCCAATGCCCCGGGGCCCACAAATGTACGAGGCATTGGAGGAGGAGTATCCTCAAGCATCCACTCAGATGCTTCCCCGACACAATCCCTATTACCCATCCACTCCCTCGCCAGAGGAACAGGAGGAAATGCAGGATTAGACCTCTGTTCCACCGCCCGAATAGTGTTAACACCTGAAATGGGGGTTCAACTGATTCCCACAGGAGTCAGGGGACCTCTTCCCTCAGGGACTGTAGGACTTATTATTGGGCAAAGTCCTGAAAGCTTATTAGGTTTGCAAGTGACCCCAGGTGTAATAAACTCAGACTATAAAGGGGAAATAAAAATAATGCTTAGCTCACCCCAAAGTATAAGTTCTATTAATCAGGGAGATAGAATTGCTCAGCTGCTCCTCCTTCCAAATTTACATAATTCATTTAAAATGAATATGCCTCTAAATAGGAACAATAGAGGATTTTGTTCCACTGATTCGAAACCCATGGTTTGCTGGGTTCGGGACTGTACAAGGAGGCCTATGTGTAAAATAAGAATCCAAGGAATAGAAATGGAGGGTCTTATAGATACTGGAGCTGATTCTTCCATCATTAATTTACGTCAATGGCCCAAACACTGGCCTCTACAAAAAGCTTCAACCAGTTTAAGAGGCTTGGGATATAATAACCTCCCAGAAAAAAGTGCGGTAATTTTAAAATGGGAGGATGATGAAGGACATAAAGGCACATTTCAGCCTTATGTTTTACCTAATCTACCGGTTACTTTATGGGGAAGAGATATTTTACAACAAATGGGAGTACACCTTGCAACCAAACCTGCAGGTGTTAAATGTAAAAACATACAGGGTAATCTTAACCCTAAAAGAAATCATCAAAAAATACAGGGTAAGCTTAACCCTAAAAGAAATCATTATCATATAGGAAAAAGACATTTTTCTTTGGGGCCACTGAGAAAATAATTTTGAAAATACCATGGCTTTCTGATAAGCCAGTGTGGGTCCCTCAGTGGCCCCTATCTAAAGAGAAATTACAAGCGGCCCACCTACTAGTTAAGGAACAATTAAAAGCAGGACATATAGAACATACCACCTCTCCCTGGAATTCCCCCATATTTGTGATCAAGAAAAAATCAGGAAAATGGCGATTATTACATGATCTTAGACAAATTAATAAAACCATGCAAATCATGGGCCCTACTCAACCTGGACTTCCGAATCCTATAGCTATTCCAAAAAATTTCCATGTTATTAGTCTTGATATAAAGGATTGCTTCTTTTCTATTCCCCTACATCCTCTGGATGCCCCCAGGTTTGCTTTTTCAGTTCCTTCTATTAACAATAATGGCCCTGATCAGAGATATCAATGGAAGGTTTTGCCACAGGGAATGGCTAATAGCCCCACCATATGCCAAATATATGTGGACAAGGCTATCCAACCCATTAAAAATAAATATCCAAACCTCATGTGTCTACATTACATGGATGATATTTTACTGGCCCACCCTAATCAAAAAATCTTATTTAATATATTCAGTGACATGGTAGAAAATTTTAAAAAATATGGATTATATATAGCAGAAGAAAAAGTTCAAACCAGATCTCCCATATTATATTTAGGATTTAAAATAATGGATACTTTTGTTAGACCCCCCAAAATTTTAATAAATAAAGAACATTTAACCACCCTCAATGATTTCCAAAAACTACTGGGAGACATTAATTGGCTTCGCCCTACACTAAACCTCACTACTGGCCAATTAAAACCTTTATTTGATATCCTTCGAGGGGCCCCTGATCCATCCTCACCGCGAACATTGACTCCTGATGCTAGGAAAGCTTTAAAGGTAGTAGAAAAAGCCATAGAAGGAGCTCATTGTGACAGATTTGATTTAACTCAACCGCTGATATTGATTATTATTTCTTCACAATATATACCGACAGGAGTATTTTGGCAGCAAGGGCCTTTATTATGGATACATTTGCCTGTCTCTCCTAAAAGCATAATTGAGTCCTATACCTCCATGGTGGCTAAACTTATTCTTCAAGGACTTAAAACTTCTACTAAAATATTTGGCATTCACCCTGCTACTATTATTACTCCTTATTCATCGTCACAGATTGAATATTTATGCTTCAATGATAATGACTGGGCTATAGCTAGATGCTCTACCTCTGCAAATTTTGATAATCACCTTCCTAAGTCTCCTATATTATCTTTTTGTATTAATCATCCTATTATATTTCCACAGGTAATAAAAAAATCAACCTATTCCTAAGGCATTTAATGTATTTACAGATGGGTCCTCAAATGGTACTGCTGCAGTAGTCACTACAAAAGAAAATATGACTTACATAACTGCACACAAATCAGCTCAACTAGTGGAATTGGAAGCTGTGGTAAGAGCTCTGGAAAATTTTAGAGACCAGCCCATAAACATTTTTTCAGATAGCCACTATATTGTACAAGCCGTCCCAAAATTAGAGTTAGCAGGACCAATAGCACCTCATACTCCAGCCTTTAAATTGTTTTATCAGATACAAAAACTTTTGTGGGCAAGAAAAGAACCTCTATTCGTAGGCCATATTAGAGCACATACTAATTTGCCTGGCCCCCTCCATGAAGGTAATCAAAAGGCAGATGAACTTACAAAAACAATATTTATACTTTCAGCACTACAACAAGCTACTTTATTTCATTCCCAGTTTCACGTCAACAGCACCACCTTGCAACGTAGGTTTAAAATCACAAAGGAGCAAGCCAGAACAATTGTAAAAGATTGTAAATCTTGTATGACACATTTGCCCAATCCTCATTTTGGTGTTAACCCTAGAGGATTAATGCCCAATCATTTGTGGCAGATGGATGTTACTCATGAGCCAAGCTTTGGAAAATTGCAATTTATTCATGTAACCATAGATACATGCTCAGGCATGATTTTTGCTTCCTTACATTCCGGAGAAAAAGTTAAAGATGTCACATCTCATTGTTTACAAGCTTTTGCTGCATTGGGCATCCCCCAAATGCTTAAAACAGATAATGGTCCCGCTTATACGTCCTCATCTTTCAAACAGTTTTGCGCAAAATTCAACATATCCCATAAAACAGGCATCCCATACAATCCTCAGGGTCAGGGCATTATTGAAAGAGCAAACCGCACACTAAAAGTTATGTTGTTAAAACAGAAAGAAGGAAACTGGAAAAATCCTAAGGACAGATTAGCAGTTGCCCTGTTTACTTTAAATTTTTTAACTTTAGACTCTGATGGTTATTCTGCTGGAGACAGACATTGGAACCCACATCAACAACATAAACCTTTGGTTTACTGGAAGGATGTTCTTTCAGGTACATGGAAGGGTCCAGATCCAGTATTAATTTGGGGGAGAGGATCTGTTTGTGTCTTTCCAAAGCATGAATCCTCTCCAATATGGATACCATCTAGATTAATAAAGCAGGTACCACATCAAAAGGATCAAGATGAAGTTGTTGAGGAATCAAGATTAATAAAAAAGGTACAAAATCAAGAGGACCATGATGAAGATATGGAATGATTCCCTTAAAAGAGTCCTTCAAAATATGTCACAACTTAAGTGTCATTCCTCCCGGCTGGGACGAAGAGATCTCTCTTTAGTGTGCACACAATTATATATATATATATTTTTTTACTTTTTATATATGTGTTTATGTCTGTGTATTTGTCTAAATTTCATGTTAATGTGACGTCACAAATATATGTTTGTATGTGCGTCTGTCCAGTGTGACATCAAAAATAACAAAGCGCTTGTGAATATATATATATATATATGGATCCAAACAACTCTAATTCATTTAAGTTTAAGAGTATTCAAAATGGGTAAATAATTTAATAAGTGAAGGTACCTCTAATTTTGTTTTATAGGTGTCCCAGGGACTTCTCTTTAGCAAAAAATATGACTAGTGCTGTATAACCTGATATTTTGGTGTTTTGACATGAGGTTGCTTATTTGTTATTAACTTCATTTGTTTAATAAATGATTAATTTCAATTATTTCAACAGGTAAAGGACTGTTGTGTATGCAGAAACTCGAGAGTTCCAGCTAACAAATTATTTCTCCAAAGTGCTTTTAGTTTTTCTTTAATCTATCTTTAATGCAGTAATTACCCTCAGTCTTTCTTTGTTTTGTTCTAAATATGATATTTTGCCAGCTTATGTTTGTGGGAGCTCAGGCTGCAATGTGTGTGAGCAGAAATCAACTTATTTTTCCAATCTAATAATTCTATTTTTTAGTTTGACAACTCGCCTCTTGACTCAGTGCTGGAATAGCACTGCCTTTCCTTTAATAATTGATGCTTCAGTCTCTAGATAGCGGGCCCTGAAGATTTGCCGGTGGCATCGTCTAGACATAAAAAAGACGGCTGCTTTACAGCTGCAGGGATCGCGGTCGCTGCAAGCATCCCTGCTGCTCAAATGTCAAACAACCTCACCAGCAGTGTGGCCTCTGCTCTGCATGCATGGGGCCTCCTAGATCTACGTGTTATAACAAGTGGACATTTTGATCTTTCATTGTTTGGGACTTCATGGGACAGTACCTTGCGGGTATTTGTTTAGAGAACTCACTGTGTTACTTGATAGAACTTAGGGCAGCTGATTTGTTTAAAGAATTTGATATGCTATGCAATTTGACTTGTCACCAAAAGGCTTGTCGCCTTAAAGCTGCAGCATCTCCTCCCAATTGGATGGCTGTTAGTCATCTTACACAGTCGATCCTAAAGGGCTCCATTGGATGGCTGGTTAGCCAATGACGGGTAAGATCCCCAGAGGGGGACAACCTAAGACAGGCACAGTCGCACGGGACAGTCTCATGTGGCCGACATATCAACCTAAGACAGGAGTCAAGGGCACAGCCTTGATTATCCAATGACGGGTAAGAATGTTGGTTGCACATAGACGTCCTAGAGCATCCCCTCTTTTAAAACAAAAGGGGGAAATGCAGGAGCCCTGTTTGGGGAGATAGCTAAGATTGCGGTTGACTATGGGCCATAGACATTTTTGGGCATTGTCGCCTTCCGTAGTCTCACGGGACTTGGCCCAGGATCTCGAGAGATTTGAGGAGTGACTCAGCAGATCGAGCAAGCACCATTCCTGCTCGGGCGCATGGGATGAGACCAGAGAGAGAAAGGACAGGGTTATCGCTATTGTATAGATACA
Source organism: Tamias sibiricus (assembly GCA_025594165.1). Classification (NCBI taxonomy): domain Eukaryota; kingdom Metazoa; phylum Chordata; class Mammalia; order Rodentia; family Sciuridae; genus Tamias; species Tamias sibiricus. Next base: position 23,776,752 of record CM046668.1, read on the forward strand.
TTGTAGTTTCTTGTAAGAGTACGTGGCTTGGTTTCTTGTGAGAGTGTGTATGTAGTGTTAGAAATTACAAGAGACAGAGACAGAAAGATTAAAGAATTTTTTCGTCTCCATCCTGTCTCCGGACTCCTTCCCGCGGCGCTGCCGTTCCAGGCTGCAATCCCTTTCCGGCGGCTAACAGACCCCCCCAAAATTTTAATAAGTAAAGAACATTTGACCACTTTCAATGATTTCCAAAAACTACTGGGAGACATTAATTGGCTTCGTCCTACACTAAACCTCACTATGGCCAAATAAAACCTTCATTTGACATCCTTCGCGGGGACCCTGATCCATCCTCACCGCGAACATTGACTCCTGATACTAGGAAAGCTTTAAAGTTAGTAGAAAAAGCCATCAAAGGAGCTCATTGTGACAGATTTGATTTAACTCAACCACTGATATTGATTATTATTTCTTCACAATATATACCCACAGGAGTATTTTGGCAACAAGGGCCTTTATTATGGATACATTTGCCCGTCTCTCCTAAAAGTATAATTGAGTCTTATACCTCCATGGTGGCTAAACTTATTCCTCAAGGAATTAAGACTTCTACTAAAATATTTGGCATTCACCCTGCTACTATTATTACTCCTTATTCATCGTCACAGATTGAATATTTATGCTTCAATGATAATAATTGGGCTATAGCTAGATGCTCTACTTCTGCAAATTTTGATAATCATCTTCCTAAATCTCCTATATTATCTTTTTGTATTAATCATCCTATTATATTTCCACAGGTAATAAAAAAATCAACCTATTCCTAAGGCATTTAATGTATTTACAGATGGGTCCTCAAATGGTACTGCTGCAGTAGTCACTCAAAAAGAAAATATGACTTGCATAACTTCACACATATCAGCTCAACTCGTGGAATTGGAAGCTGTGGTAAGAGCTCTGGAAAATTTTAGAGACCAGCCCATAAACATTTTTTTCAGATAGCCACTATATTGTACATGCCATCCCTAAATTAAGAGTTAGCAGGACCAATAGCACCTCATACTCCAGCCTTTAAATTTATTTATCAAATACAAAAACTTTTGTGGGCAAGAAAAGAACCTCTATTTGTAGGCAATATTAGATCACATACTAACTTGCTTGGTCCCCTCCATGAAGTTAATCAAAAGGCCGATGACCTTACCAAAACAATATTTATACTTTCAGCACTCTAGCAAGCTACTTTATTTCACTCCCAGTTTCACGTCAACAGCACCACCTTGCAGCGTAGGTTTAAAATCACAAAGGAGCAAGCCAGAACAATTGTAAAAGATTGTAAATCTTGTATGACACATTTGCCCAATCCTCATTTTGGTGTTAACTCTAGAGGATTAATGCCCAATCATTTGTGGCAGATGGATGTTACTCATGAGCCAAGTTTTGGAAAATTGCGATTTATTCATGTGCCCATAGATACATACTCAGGCATGATTTTTGCTTCCTTACATTCTGGAGAAAAAGTTAAAGATGTTACATCTCATTGTTTACAAGCTTTTGCTGCATTGGGCATCCCCCAAATGCTTAAAACAGATAATAGCCCTGCACATATGTCCTCATCTTTCAAACAGTTTTGCGCAATTCAATATATCCCATAAAACAGGCATCCCATACAATCCTCAGGGTCAGGGCATTATTGAAAGAGCAAACCGCACACTAAAAGTTATGTTATTAAAACAAAAAGACAGAAATTGGAAAAATCCTAGGGAAAGATTGGCAGTTGCCCTGTTTACCTTAAATTTTTTAACTTTAGACTCTAATGGTTATTCTGCTGGATACAGACATTGGAATCCACACCAACAACATAAACCTTTGGTTTACTGGAAAGATGTTCTTTCAGGTACATGGAAGGGTCCAGATCCAGTATTAATTTGGGGGAGAGGATCTGTTTGTGTTTTTCCAAAACACGAATTTTCTCCAATATGGATACCATGTAGATTAATAAAACAGGTACCAATCAAAAGGATAATAATGAAGTTGTTGAACAATCAAGATTAATAAAAAAGGTACAAAATCAAGAGGACCAAGATGAAGATATGAAATGATTCCCTTAAAAGAGTCCTTCAATATATTTCACAACTTAAGTGTCATTCCTCCTGGCTGAGACGAAGAGATCTCTCTTTAGTGTGCACACAATTGTATTTTTTCTCTTTTTATATATGTCTTTATGTCTGTCCATTTGTCTAAATTTCATGTAATTGTAATGTCACAAAAAATATGTTTGTAGGTTTGTATGTCTGTCCAGTGTGATGTCACAGATAACTAAGCACTTATATATATATGGATCCAAATAACTTTAATTCATTTAAGTTTAATAATATTCAATTTAGGTAAATAATTTAATAAGTAAAGATACCTTCAATTTTGATTTATAGGTGTCTCAAAGATTTCTTTTTAGCAAAAAATATGACTAGTGCTGTGTAGCCTGATATTTTGGTGTTTTGACATACAGATGTTTATTTGTAATTAACTTTATTTGTTTTATAGCTGATTAATTTAAGTTATTTCAACAGATAATCTCATACAAGGTCACAGAGACTCGAGAGTTCCAGGTAACAAATTATTTTTCCAAAGTGCCTTTAACTTTTCTTTACTCTATGTTTAATGCAATAAATACCCTCAGTCTTTCTTTGTTTTGTTCTAAATATGATATATTGCCAGCTTATGCCTGTGAGAGCTCAAACAGCAATGTGTGTGAACACAAATCAACTTTAATTTTCTAATTTAATAGTTCTGTTTTTTAGCTTGACAACTCGCCTCTTGACTCAGTGCTGGAATATCACTGCCTTTCCTTCAATAATAAATGCTTGAGTTTCTAGGTAACGGGCCCTGAAGTTTTGCTGGCGGTATTGTCTAGACATGAAAAACAAGGCTCTTTCTACAGCTACAGAGATCGTGGTCGCTGCAAACATCCCTACTCCTCAGACATCAGACAACTTCACCAACAGTGTGGCCTCTGCTCTACATGCATGGGGCCTCCTAGATCAACTTGTTGTGACAGGTGGACATTTTGGTCTTTCATTTGTTTGTGACTTTGCGGGATAATGCCTTGCATATTTGTCTAGAAGACTCAGTGTGTTGCTTGATGGAACTCAGGACAGCTGATTTGTTTAAGAAATTTGAAATACTATGCAATTTGGCTCGTCAACAAAAGGCTTGTCGCCTTAAAGCCACAACATGCCCTCTTTTAAAACGAAAAGGGGGAAATGCAAAAGCCCGGAATCTTGCTCGCTGGACCTGGCCCGAAATCTCGCGGGACTTGGCGCGAGATCTAGAGAGATTTTACGCCAGGAAGGGAAGCTGGCAGGCGCCATTCTTTTTTGGGTGCGTGAGACTATGTCCGAGAGAGAGAGTGTGCGAAATTAACGCTATTTGTGTGTATATGTTGTAGCTTCTTGAAAGAGTGCGTGCTGTGGTTTCTTGTGGGAGTGTGTGTGTGTTTGTTAGAAGTTGCAGAAGCCAGAGAGGAGAAGAATAAAAGAACTTTTTCGTTTCCATCCTGCCTCCAAATTTCCTCCCGCAGCGGCACTGTTCCAAGTGGCAGATTGCTACAGGCGCATACAAGTTCTCTACATTCAGTGTAAGACGATAAAATGTTCTCCATTTTTGAATTAATAAAAAGTGTTAGTGTAGAAGATTTCTTTGTTATTGCTTATGTAAAAGATTTGGATTTCTAAGGTAATTTCAAAAATGTATTTTCTAGTCCTCTTGTGCTTAATTGTGAATGACCTAACTCAGAGATTTTGCTCTTGACAATGACAAGTAATTTCTCCATTAAAAAAAAAATTGCCTAAAACACTCTAAGATATCATTTGATATCTATGAAAAATATTCAAATACACTAATATTTTAAATTACAATAACTGATTTTAAACAATTTTTAAAGTTACATATGAACATACATACGGAATTCACCAATTAGGTCATTTACGAGGAAATTAAATTGTTATCTAATTAGAAAACATTAAAATAGGTGACAATATGCTTGCAGAGAAAAAAAAAAATCAGATGTTTAAGCCAAATTCTTAATTATTCTGATTTTGCAACTCTGGGGAAGGCAGTCATCCCAATTCATTGTCCAAAATTGTCAATGGACATCTATTTCATGCTAATCACTGTTTTAATATGAGGAATTCATGTGAACAGTAAATTTATTCTAGTAGAATAAGTTTATTATTATATAACTAACTGAATACGAAGCATCCCACAAAAGCATGTACTTTAATTTCTAACACTTTTTGATGACTTAAAATGTGTCACACAATGCTAAGTTCTTCCCATGGATTGTCATTATAATAAGTCTTTAATAATGAGAATGTAGTTATAATTCAAGAGCAGGAAAATGAATAGCCTGATTTAAAAAGTGGACAAATGTTCAAAATAGGTATATCTCAAAAGCAAGAAAACAGTCACTAGATAAATTTTAAAAGTATCAATATCCTCAATTTTTGAAATAATGCAAATTAATACCACAATGTGATATCACCTCAAACCTGTTAGAATGGCTGTTATCAAAAGAAATCAGGTAAGTGATGGTAAGGTTATGGAAAAATGTGAATCCTTATGCACTGTTGGTGAGAATATAAGTACAGTTATCATTGGGAACTTTATGGAGTATCCCCCAGAAAATTAAAAGTTAAGTAATGTACAATCTCATAATCCTACTCTGAGACACCTATCCAAAGAAACTGAAATGAGTGTGATAAAACTTATTGACATTTCCATTTTTATTGCAGCATTATTCACAAGCCAAGATATGGAATCAACCTAAATTTCCATAGGGTGATGAATGGATACAATAAAATGTGACATATATGCACAATGTAATATTATTTAGACTTAAAAAGAAAATTCTGTCATTTGTGATGAAAATTAATGCACTATGATAAGTGAAATAAGCAACACATGGAAAGACAAACAGTGTATGATTCACTCATACATAGAAGCTAGAATTGTGGAACTCAAGGAAAAGAGCCATATGATGTCAGTTACCCAAGGCTGTAGTGGGAGTGGGGAAACAAAGAGCTAATGGGGATCAAAGGCCAAATGAGTACAAACATTCACTTAGACAACATAATAAATTTTTGGTTTCCGTTATGGTTTAGATGTGGTGTCCCCTGAAAGTTCACATGTTAAGACAATGCAAGAAGGTTTGGAGAAGAAATGATCGGGCTGTCACAGTCTTAACCCAATCAGTAAATTAATCCCCTGATAGGGATTCACTGAGTGGTAACTGAAGTTGAAGGGTGTGCCTGGAGTAAGTGAGAATTAGGTGTGGCTATGGGGTATATATTTGTATTTGGAGAGTGGAGTTTCTCTCCCTACTTCTTGATCTTCATGTGAGCTGTTTCCCTCTTCTGTATTCTTCCACTAAGATGTCATCCCTCACCTTGAGCCCTGAGGGATAGAGCCAGCCTTCCATGGACTAAAACCTCTGAAACCATGAGCCCTCTAAAGAAGCTTTCCTTCTTTACAGTTGTTCTGGTCAGGTCCTTTAGTCACAGCAGAGAAAAAGCTGACTAAAAGTGTCTATGACACAGTATGGTCTCTATAGTTAACAATCATGTATCATATGTATTTCTTAATTGCTATAAAAGCAAATTTCCAATGTTCTCACCAAAAAGCTGATAAGTATATGATATCACATATATGTTAATTGGTTTGATTAAATCATCTTCCACTATTTTCCACATATCAAAAAATCACACTGTTACTCATATGTGAATATACAAAAAAAGAGAATCTGGCCACATTCATACACTTACATACATAACATACATATGCACACTGACACAATAGAAGATGAACACACAATGAAAACGATAATTTTGCATTTCCAAGACCTTGAGGTTCTAGATCAGTTTGGATATCCTCTTTTCTTTTTCTTTCTTTCTTTCTTTCTTTCTTTCTTTTTCTTTCTTTTTTCTTTCTTTCTTTTGTTAAGGATTAAGTTGAACTTGATAATTGATTTCTAAATTCCTTATACTCTAAGAGTCTTTTAGGAAAAAACACAGGAATTTGAATTTTTAAGAATATATTTAGATATAACTTCTACCATATATAAAGAAGCACTGGACCATATAAAATGTGACATTTGCTTTTGGCAAAAATTGTATAAACTTTTTGGAATAGTGCTACTTATTCCATGTATAGGGAAGCCTCTTTCCAAACAGAGATTCTATAAGGAAAAATACTACTACACTAGATCTTGGTAATAAAAATGTTGATTTATTTTTAGTCCAAAATCTTCTTGATGATTATATGTTAGTAAAATTGTATGAGTTACAGCATAAACTGTAAGAACAGGGATATTTCAAAGAGGAAATAATACAAATGCAGATGTTAAAAAAAAAAATCAAGGGACCATGTTTCTTTTACCTACTATTGTGGTGAAATGTTCCCTAAGGAGAAATTATTTAGATTTAATTAAACGGCAGCTGTACAAGCAGAAGGCTGAGCTAGAACACTTAACAATTCTTATGACCATGACCTTGACTGAATTTCTGATTTAGAGTTACCAGAATCATAAGAGACAGTGAGGTGTGCCTGTTTCTGAATCTGTCACCTTCTTCAATGTTGTATTCAGAACAAACTTTTTCCACGCCCAACCCTGTTCACACCTGGAAATACCAAAGAAATTTCCAAGCCTGACCTCAGTCTTAGTACCTAGTTGTACCTGTTTTGATAAATATCACTTTTTTTTCTTTTTTTATTCCTTCTTGCTGAACTTATAGCTGCTATTCATTACTGCATTCTGTCATTGTATGAGATTTTTCTGACATGATTACTTGCTTAATGCAAACCATACTCTTTCTCTTGTCTTTTCTACTCAAGCTCTGAAATCTTTCTTCTGAACACGATTTATTTGCAGTTGGTATGTGTGACCTAAGTACAGTCTTAGTGCTTCCTGTATTCTGACCTGTACCTATATTCTGCCTGCACAAAAGCAAGCTAAAGGTGATAACAAAGAACATCACAAGCTCGGGGAATTGAAATATGAAATCTTTGACCCAAATCTGCCATAGTTCGTGAATAATATTATCAGGCAACTCACCACACGAACTTAGACTCTCCACTTACTGAATCAAATAGAAAAGGTATTATTTGAAAAATGAACGGAAACTTATGAAAAATAAATTTAAGTCTTTTAAAATCACATTGATGATATCATGTGCTTTGTCCTGTAAACAAAGCTGAGGATGAGAGCAAGGCTCTTTCCTGGGCTTCATGCTCTGTGAAGTTAAGTTCTCAAATTTGTTTCTTTAGCATTTTAACAACTACAAACAATAGTAACAGATTTTTTAATGTGTAATGTAGGTCTTATATTTAAAGTTTTGCCATTCATTTCCCACCACTAAAGCACAATCTAAAGGAATACATTTCCATTTTCTTAATATCCACTCTCTTCTCCTATCTAGGTCATGGTCACTACCTGGTCTATTTTAGAAGCCCCTTACTAGCTTACAGACCTACCTGTTTCTACATTTAGGTAATGTTAGTATGCAACTTTTATCATGGTTTCAGAGCTTAATATAAATTGACCTATGCCTATCTTTGTGACTTTTTCTCCAGTTAGCTTAACTGTGTTCCTTAAATCCTAGCCACCCATAAACCTTTCCTGTTTTTAATCATTTACTCTGTCCCATTTTGAGAAAATTATTCTATCTACTTAGTGAATCAAACTGAAATGATATTATAAAAATACATGAAAAATGTTTAAAATCACAATGATATACTTACTGTCCTGCACAGCATACTGCACCACATAATGGTATTTTAGTCAAACACAGACCTTTTATGTAATGGTGGTCACATAGGATTTTATACCTAGTGACATTTTAGCCTCTTTAGTTGGTTCACAGATATTCTGTGATGTTCACATAATGATAGAATCACCTAATGAAGCATTTATTAGGAACATCATATAATTATTCAGATGGTTTAATTTTTGTCTCCTTAATTGAAGGGTGGGTGCTTTCCTTATAGTTCTATACAGCAACTGAATTTATACCTGACATACAATAGATGCTCCATATATAACTGTAAAATTAATGATGGGAGAAATAAGTAATGTATTCTAAGTGTTGTCACTTAACAGAAGAGGGAAAATATACCTGTGTTTGTTTTATGATTCAAAAGTTACATAATTTGGGACTCAGTTCTAGATTTTATTTATTTATTTTTCTATTATAATACATTGTCTTTTAAAAACTCTGCCTATCTTGTGAAGATGTTAGCTCCTTCAATTAGCTGAGAATTAACTGCATAAAAAAATTGAAACATCTTAACATTTTTTTCCCAAGCATTTGAATTTCTCATTTGATTTTTTCAGAGGGAAACTACCAAGGGAGTAAAAGCTAATATATCCTTTGGCACATTTAGAGGATAATTCAATTAATGATTTCATAGATCCAGTACTATATGTTCAGTCATATGCAGAATCAGCTATGGCAATTAACTGGATTCAGTCCATGTACCATGGGAATTCAAATGGCCACGTGGAATACTAAATTAGATGTGTGCTTATTGCCAATTAGCCATAACACTTGATGTGCATTTTTTGTATTAAATTTCAACAGCCAAGTTATGCATAAATCTTGGCATATTTTACAACCCTCAAGTCAAGTCACAAGTCATTTATATTAAGGAATGCCTGTGTATGACTTCTTAGTACATACGAGGTTTCCCTTTAACATTTATTAATGATATAAACATTCTGACCATAATAGAAAATTAGTTATAAGTAAGGTGAATTATTCATCTAGTAATATTAATCTTTCTTTTTGACAAATATGTCTTTCCTCATATCACACATAAAGTTCAAAAATATTGTGTTTTGATGGCTAATTTTTTACCTTTACATAATTTTCCATAAATAACTATGTTATTATTAGGTATAATTTCATGTAGATACCTAGTTTTCACATATTAATCTCTGTAAAAATTTCTAAATTACCAAAGAATTATTGCTTTTGTAGACATATACAAATGTTAAAGTTCATTTATTAATTAAAAAATGCCCGTTTCCTTAGAAACTGTTTTAAAATAGATATGCATTTATTCAAATGAAATGATAAAATTTGTTTACTAATTCATATATGACCAGAAATATTTATATATACAATGTTTATTATATAAATGAAGTTTTTAAAACAAGTAAAATAAGCAGTCATAAAATTAAATGTTGGTCAGGGTAAGAAAAAATTCATACAACACTTGTTTTAGCATTAATGGATGAAGAGTAATTCAGACAAAAATCAATTATTCTACTATGTCTGAAAACATCACAGAAAGAAAAATAAAGTAGAAAGTTTTATAAAAGTGTTTTATGACATTGAGTGGACCACACCAATAACTGCTCTTATAATCTTAGAAAAATTTAAGCTATCACACAAAAAATCAGATTGCCTAAACAAAAAGGAATATCTTCAAATGCCTTTTATCTAATAATAATATTATTTATTTATTTACTTATTGTAGTGCTGAGGACTGAACCCAACCTCATGCCTGTTAAGCAAACATTTTACTCTGAGTTTGTTCCCAAGCTCATAAATAATAATTTAATTATTGCTGCACGTTAAAGCATTTTAAGATTCATGAGTGTTAAAAGCAGTCCTTAGGAGAAGTGAATTTCTCTCATCAAAACTTCATCTTCATCCCAAGGACACAGACAGTTTATTGTTTCCATAAAACTAGAACATAGAAAGGTGAGCTACACCATGAAATAAATGGATTAATGTGAAAATATACTGTCATATCAGTCACTGTATTTTCATTATACAGATTCCATATTATGTTTCTTAGTTACTACATCTTTAAAATACTGTGAACATTTTACTTCTTTAAGATTTTGTTTACACTTGCTGCTCATTTTTGTACTCTATGAGATATATGTAATTAGAAGTACATTAAATTATATGTTATTTTATAATACTTTCTAAGCTGATCTAGTTAAGTCTCGTAGACTCTGGCTCCCTACAATTGGTGCAATATTTGCTTTCAATCATTTGCATGTTTTAAAAGCACTGATGCTACTCTATTTATAGTTATACAATAAAAAATATTAAGCTGAATAATTATAATTGAAGGTTTCAAAATACCATTTTCTTTTTAATTTAAAAACAACTTATTGAAAATCATGTTTTTTTTTCCCTTGTTCAATATGTGATGATTATTCAAGCAAGTTGAATCCACCTGGAGAAAATGTAAATGTACATATTTTCACAAACCTGAATAGTGTATTAAAACTAAGCAATAGTACCCTTTTGACCAGTTAATTAGAAAAAAAATGTACAATTTTACATTACACATAAGAATGTAATATCCCTATATTTCATGTTTTTTCTTTCAATCTTGCACTGCATATATTTCTTAAGAATATGGCTAGCACAATTGCTTAACACAAAAACATGAATATCATTTGAAATAATCTGAGACACTGACACATATATATGTATATGTATATATATATATATATATATATAATTTAATACTAAATTCAATTTCTGGCTTTAATATAATCTATTAAAATTACTGTATGTTGAATGTACCACTTATTCTTTCTTATAAAGGATGTTCCCTGATACTTATATAAGTGTATGTTGAAGTGATGTCAACAAATTAAAATCTCACCATAAAATTTACTTCATTTAGTGCAACACTGGTCCCTTTGTTTCCACTTTTATACCCCTTTCAACCTATTCTTAATACTATAGCCAGGGTCATTTTTGTAAACATTAGTGTGGGCAGTTTATTCTCTGCTCAAAACCTTTAGGTGGCTTCCCAACATTTCCAAAGACCTCCTTATGATTATGAGCCTCTATATCAGCACTGTCCATTGGAAGTGCAATTTTCCTTGATGCATGCACAACCACAGATTAGATGTCCAATGTATATTTTTATAAGTGCCATATTAAAAATAAATAGATCTATTTAATTGTGATAATGCATTTTAAACCAATATGCTACTCTGGACTAAAGTGCATCTTCACTAGTCATAAATCTAAAAACATCCTGAGGAGGAAAAAGAGAGTGGGGAGTAACAAGCTATGAGCCACAAATGCTAGATGTATCTTATTGTGTCAAGAGGCTAAACATCAGGGAGTCAGTGAAGTAAAAAATGTGTATGTTGCAGCCTCAATTCTTACAGTGTCGGAAACTGGAAGTGAAGCATTGGAACATACTAAGATTTTGTTGAGGTCACAGGGTCAAACTGTTAAAATGGGATTAATGTTCTTATAAAAAGGGTCATCAAATCTGTGGTTGTATATGCACCAAGGAAAGGCCATGTGTGGACATAACCAGGAATTGCACCCTCAGGAAGAACCCCACCATGCTCCCATCCTGATCTCACACTTCCAGACTCCATAACTGCAAGATGGAATGTCTGTTTTGTAAATCACTGTGTCAATAACACTTCACCACAGAACCCTAGATTGAAATGCAAGTTGACTGTCCTAGTGACAACTGGAATCCTTGTAGCAATGTCTTCATTCCTGAGTAAGAATAGAAAGCTATGGCAAGGTGGAAGTAAGGTTTAGTGTTTCTTTCTGTTAGAGTTGAATAGGTCATAACGCATAGTGATGAATCCAGTAGTCATGTTTCCAATTGTTTGTTTGATGTTCATTCATTTCTAAGGTTTAGCCTCTCAAGGATTAGATGTTCCTTAAAATACCTAAAACGTCTCATCACCTAATCTCTGAAATACATTTTAATAGCAAGACTTGATCTGAATTTATATATGTCAGAGAGAGACAAAATTAAAGTAAAAATAGAATATGCAATAGAATCTGTGCACAGAAGAGGAAAAAAGACAGAAATTTGATATTTGACATTTTCCCAGCAAGTTCACGTAATAATTGGGTTAAAAAATATAGCTGAGCAATAAAAGCCTTTTTACATTTCTTTTAAAATGTTCTCTTTTAATCATCTGCATGAAGAGATGTTTTATATTCTCTCTTTCTGCCCTTGAAATTACCATACTTGGTATAAAATCTAAATAGTTGCAGGCAGAAGAACCAAATTTTATCTGCAAATGAGGCATCCTCTTTAAAGTTTTAAACAGCCTAAATATATTATGGTGTATGTAAAAGTCAGGATCATAGGACAAGATTTTAGTTACAGATATAAAATGTGTGTCTGCTATGACGAAGGAATTTTTGCAATTTCTAAAAGCTTATTGAATTTTCATTTAATGTTAATTTTATGTTCCCATCTTATCTACCTTATAAGGTAGAATCACTATTATATTGAGAGACTTTAAAACTTGCATAAAGAATTATTGGATAAAGCACACATCTATTAATTCTATTGAATGCTTGTAAATACAGAAGAAACATGAATCAGTATTACAAGATCAGTTAGTATTCCCATAACCTTAGTATATATCTGATATTGCTAAGTACCTCTTTTATGTTACAGAGAAAGCACATTTACAAATTGCTATTATGTCTAACATTAATTAAAAAATCAGCTGCAGCAAACTCAATTAGAAAAAATGTAAATGAAAAAATTCAATATTTCTTAACATGCATTGTTACCATGTTACTGTTAAATTAAATTTATCACATAAAATAATTAAGTCTAATTAATAGTTAATATGTAATGACTACCTACTCACAAAACTTAATGATATTCTAATTATAATCAAACGTACTGTGTAATTGGTGCTTATTGCATTAAACTACCTATCACATGCCTGTTATCTCTTTGTTTTCTAAATTGGAACTTTAGTTCAACTCTTGCTTCTTAGTAAGGTAACACCTCTGAAACAGTGAAAATGAACTGGCAATATGCCAAGGAATCTGCTTAAGCTGAATAACAAAAGAAGTTTTGAGCAAAAAAAGGCTTAATCTTTTAACACCTTAAGTTTAGTGTTATTATAGTAAATGAGGCTGGTATTGAGTTATAAATGGTTTGATTCTTTTCCACTAACTCTTAGCAACATTACAGTGTAGGCGTTCAGTTCAGGTGGTAAAAACTCTTAAATAAGAGATTTGTGACACAATCTAATGTCTTTTTAATTTTCATAGTCTTTATAAATGTTTTTTGATAAGAAAAATGCATAATAAAAGTATTTTAGGCATACCTAATATGTATGTGTTTAATTACAATAATAGCTTTTCATTGCTTTTCATGTAATGTATTAAGAATTGCATTACTATGATACATTTCTAAATATCCTATTTAATGCAAATTAGGTTTCAATTCCAAAAAGCAAGCTTATTAGATAGCATCCATACGTATCATGATTATTTAGTTGTAACATAAGACTAAATTAATTAAAAGATGCAAATCCTGAAATGACCAAAAGGATGAATTTATCACTCAGTAGATTTACAGCAGAGATTTCAGGATGCTTTACCCACAGTTCATGGAGTAAAGAAAATGAATGAAAAGTGTAAATTGTGAGCAAAGAAGCAGAAGATACAAAACAGAACAAAGTTGAAACTTTATAAATAAAATATAATTTCTGAAACAAAACACTCATTCTATAGACTCAATTGCAGAAAACAGATGATAGAGTTAAAGAAATACAGGGAAGCAACAAAAATGATGTGATGTGAAAAGCACTGGGACACAAGTCTATGAGATATCTCTCCACCTCCTAGGTGATTTTGAAAGGTCTAACACATAAGTAAAGTCACAGTGTGATGAAGAGATTAGAGAAAAAAAAAAAATTTGAAGAAATAATGACCCCAAACTGCCCAAGTCTATTGACAAATATAAATCTACAGGTTGAAGAAGCTCAGCATGCAATGAAGAGGAAATTTTAAAGAAAATCATATCTAGACAAATTCCAATTAAGCTGACAAATAACAAAGATATATAAAGTAGCTTGAAACAGCTAGATGAAAATGATACATGTCATAGAAATGAAAAACAATATAAATTACAAGGATTTCTCTTAGGGGAAAAAAAGAAGAAGAAGACTAGAAGAACATGGAAATAAATCTTTAAAGATATGTCAACCCAGAACGCTTACCAACAAAAATTTCAGAAATAGGATGGTGCAGGGGTTGATCTTTCTACATAAAAAAAAAACAAAAATTTAACAGACTTTATTCCAAGAAAATCTGCTGTACACGAAATAGAGAAGAAATTTCCTTAGGTCGATAGAAAATTTAGGCTTTCAAGGAAAATGGCAAAAAAAAAAAAAAAAAAAAAAAAAAAAAAAAAGATATTTAAATGAATAAATACAAAATATATTTTTCTCTTCAGTTTTTAAAAATCTTTGTAACTATGTAAAATTAATGTTATAATTTTGGGTGAGATTGTGGATGGATGTGGATGTAATTCATATGACATTAATAATAAAAAGTTCAGTTGCTCAGGGTGAGTGTAAAGGGACACATGTGATAACAAGAATGCAACACATCATAATTTAGGGAATGCAAATAAAGCAAAGTTCAGCAGGACAGTTGAGTTTTGGATGACTTCTTAAAAACATATGATATAGCTAAAATAAATTCCCTAAGAGTTCACTTTAAAAATTCATAAACAAAGAGAAAAGTGAATACAAAATATATGAGAAAGGAAATAATGAAAGCAAAACAGAGAATGTCAAACTAGAATACAGATAAATGATGGAAATTATAAATTTTAAAAAAACTAAAAGCTAAAACTTGGAACAGATCAACAATCATGGCAAATGCCTAGCTGGATAAAATAAAGTACTTTATCAATATGTAGTGCAATATCTAATAGATATATAAACAGAAAACTAATAAACAAATCCAAAAAATGGACTCAAAATACCTTAATGTAAAACCTAAGTCAATAAAACTTTAAAAAGAAAGCATAGACAGAAGTCTCCCTGAACTTCTGCTAGGTAATGGTTTCTGACAGACTACAAACAGTATGACCTGAAAAGTCCAAATTTATGTATTTGATAAATTGGAATTAGTCAAAATTTTAAATTTTGGCTTTTCAAATTCTATGTTAAGATGCCAAAAAGCCAGGCATGATGACACATGCTTATGATCCCAGTGGTTTTGAGGTTGAGGAAGAAGGATCACAAGTTCAAAGTTAGCTGAAGCAATTTAGCAAGGCCCTAAGCAACTCAGTGACACCCTGTCACTAAGTAAAATATTAAAAAGGACTGGGATTGGTTAACTGCCCCCTGGATTCAATCCCTGGTACAAAAGAAAAGAAAAAAAAAAGCCAAAGAAAACTGAAACTGGGTATGACTGCACATACCTGTAATCCTAGCTACTTGGAGGCTGATACAGAAGGATTTCTCAAGCTCAAGGCCAGCTTGAGCAGTTAAGCAAGACCCTGTCTCAAAACAAACCAACCAAAAAGAAACAACAAAACAACAACAACAAATAAATAAATAAGAATAGAAAAATGTTTAAAATGTTTATTTTCATAAAGAAGAAAAAGTATGCCAACATGATTCTCAAAAATATTCACAAAGGTGTTTCACATAATATCCAATATCTGAAAGCAAAAAATATCCATCAGCATATACTAGAATACTTCTATGATCTGTGTATAATAAAAGAAAAGGAAGAAATATAATACATTATTGATGTATACATATATATGATAATGAATATTAAATAAAAGAGCTCAGCAAAGATAAATCATGGAATGGGAGAAAATATATTTAAACAATACATTTGCCAAGGAATTAATATTCAAAACATATAAGGAATTGAATTCAATAGCAAGAAAAGGCATTTTGTGATTTCAAAATGGTCAAAGGACTTGAACATACTGTTCTCAAAGAAGATACTTAGCTGGCCAATACATGGAAAAATACTCCAATACATGGAAAAATACTTCATTAATATTTAGGAAAATGCAACCTAAATCCATATTGAGGTTTCATCTCATACCTGTTAGAATAGTTTATATATATTAAGGAGTTGATAGATAAGTGTTGAAGAGGATGTAGAGTAAAGGGAACATTTTTTTTTACAGTATGCTGTTGGTCGAAATGTAAATTACTGTTGCTACTATGGAAAACTGTATGGAGGTTCCTCAAGAAAAAAGAATACACCATATAATCCAGTAATCCTTGTGGATACATTCCTAAATGGAAATAAAATGAGCACCTTCTAGAGAATCTGTACACCCATGTTCACTGTAGCATATCTTAACAATAGCCAAGATATGCAATAAATATTAATGCACATCAAGGATACAAGGATAACGAAAATGTTGTATGTACACACAATGACTTACTCTTTTTTTTTTTTTTCTTATTTGTAACATGCATGAATCTGGAGGGCATTACAGTAAGAGAAATAAGTCAGGCACAGAAAGACAAATATGGTATGATCTCACTTATATGTGAAATATAATAAAATTGAGCTCATAATTTACAGAGTTCAATGATAGTTACACCAAAGCCTGGAGGGGTGAAAAGGAAGGAGAAGGGATGCTGTTGATCATGGGATGAAATTTCAAATAGTCAGGAGATATAGGTTTAGTGGTCTATTGCAGAGTTAGATGACTATAGCCAATTATTATGTATTGCATATTTAAAATAAGAATAAATTTCAAATGTTTCACCATAAAATCAATTGGTAAGATATATTAATATATAAATATGTTAATCATCTTAATTTAATTATTGAATACTATATAAATACATCAAAACATATTGTACCCAATAAATATATATATATATAATTATAATATAAATCAAAGGTAATATCAATTATACAGTTTTCAAAATCACCCTGTATCCAATAAATATATATAAAATTTTGGCATTATGCCCTAATGAATTTAAAAGAAATATTTTAAACTATGAAATAAAAATAATGGTACATGATTATTTGCATATGAATTATAAAATTATAAAATATACAAGGAATCTATATAATTTTATGTTGAGTTTTAGGATAAACACTTATCTCAGAATATTAAAGCTGAAAATAACTAATATTTAAACCTATAAGGGAGAAATGAATTTGTGATCAAAAGAAGCTTGTACTTTGTTAGAAATCAGTCCTTGAAAAATAGATATCCTAAGTATTTTTATATTAAATTATTGATTTTACTACAAGATTGCAAAAGCAAAGCATTCACACTATAATATAACATCACTTTTATCATTATTTTCTATATAGTTAAAATTGGGGATAACTAAAAATATCATACCACTATATATTAGAATTTCACATTATCTTCAAGTTTTTCTCCACCTATCCCTTTCAAATATGAATGTGTTAAGTTTGATTTAAACTTGTTAGTTGTAGTATTCCAATAAAGCAGGAGCTATGTTTTATTCTTCTGTGTGTCTGCTTTCACTGATCACAGAACCTGAATCTTAAGGTAGATACAGTTGGCTTTTAAATTTATTCTCAGTGAGGTTTTAGAATAGAGAAAACACATCAGAGTTTAGGTTTTTATTTATTTCATAAAGACACCTATGCAGTCACGCATGGAGGATAATGCAGGAGTCCCAGGGTATGTTTTATGGATGTGGCTATGTTTGAGGAAAAGCACTTTTTAATGGTTGAGTATAAAGATGCCACAAAAAATAACCCTTTTTTTTTTTTTCCATAAAGAAAGAATCTGAGATCCCAAGAATGCAAGTTATACTGCTGAAAAGCACCAATCTTAGAACTACCATATTAGCTAATCTTAAGAGTCTGGTGTCATAAGCCATTCATGCCTTACCCTGTCTTGAAAATATCAACAATGCTCATTTTCATAAGCTTCCCTTTTTTTGAGTACTTGCAACAGGGATTTAATAATAGTCTTATAATATGTCAAATAACTTTTAATTTATTTTTAAAGGAAAAAAATAAGTCCTAAATATTATTTTACAAAGAGAGTAAGATGCCTAGCCCTTTTCTGAAAGGTTGGAAGAGGCCAGTAGTATTCTAAGGGCTTCTCTTAAAAATTGTTGGGTGCTTTCTAATGTTAATAATATATTAAAACTTTAAGCTTATGTTCACTTATATTAACAATAAACAAGGAAAAATCATAAAGGAAATTTTGTTCTAAATATACATATTTCAAATTACAAAATATAAATAGGTGCAAGTTTGAGAAATATTTTCATTTTTCCCCAATGCTGACCTGAGAAAGGAATGTACTTAAAGATAATGAAAAAATAGCAGCAAACAATATGAGGAAGGAAAAAAAAAACATGTGAAGTAAGTTACTATTATCACTTCCTCCTTTGTGCATTCTCCACAATATCAGGGCTATTTGTCTTTCTGTTTGGTTTTTAAGACATGTGATGACAATAAAATGACTTTCTTGGAAGTCCCTAATATTAGTACAGTGAATAAATATGTAAAATAATATAGTTAACTTATGTCAATTCTTGAAAAAGCGTTTTCTTTCTAAAGGAATTCTCAATAGAAAAATGTATCTTTTTTCACAGTTGCTTTCTATCAATATTAATGTACCAGAAATTTGCCCATTGAAATGTTTTGTCAACAAGAGTTCTCTCAAACATTTCTACTAACACAGCTATGTTCTTTCAAGCATCAGAGAGTTTCCAACACTGATGGTTCATAAATATTTATTGAGAATGATGCTAAATTTCTTCCTTTTAAAATAACATATATAGCATCTTATTTTAAAATTCTATTCAATGACTTAAAGTGAACTGTAAAAGCCCAGCTTGCATTAGCCTTCCTGCTTCCCAATCTCATAGTCATGAACACCTTTTCTTCAAATTTACTTTAAAAACTGGCCTAGTAATAGTCCTATTTTCAAGACAGACAACAAACACAATTTGGATAAAATATAAGGATGGATGTGTTTTACTGTATTTATGATAGTGTTTCATATCTTAAGAAGATGCAAAATAATTTAACAAAAGAATAAGAAATGAAAAGAGTCTCTGCATAGCTGAGGCAGAAAATCATGATATATTTTTTAAAGCACACATAAAAGCCTAAAGAGTTATTGACCATTACTGATAAGTGATATGGTTTAGTTGATGCTCAGTTTGGGGTTAAATATTATAAAACAGAAAGTCATCATTCCAGGATGGACCATTAAATATGCAGCACTTTGAAATGTCCCATTACCTCCACTAGATGTCTCTAATAACTGACTTTGAATGGCTACATTCCTTCTAAATGTTATTCATTAAACACTGAAACAGGAATTGCACATGTAATTTGATTTTCTTATAAAAATGATATTTTTCAAGGCAGATGAAGTTGCTTTAATAAACATACAAATTGAAAGAAACTTACATTCAATATCAAGGTACATGCTCTTTTGATGTCCTCCAATTCTACTTGCTGCTTCACAGTCGTACCTCCCTGAATCTGACAGCTTTACATCTTTAATGTGCAGTGATGAACTTCCGTGTTGCCCTTTGACTTCGATGCGGCCATCTGGGCTCTGTTTACATTGATTCAGGAAAAAGAAAGATTTTATGCTTGTTTGTCTAAAACAATGATTACACTCATGATGCTTATTAAATATGCATATGAATGAAAATAAAGTCACACCTGCATTTTAAAAAATTGCAAATGATCTGCTTCTGCATTTTGTACTTATTGTTCTTCAGCTTATCCATTTCACCTGCTGACTTTCTTACAGGGACACTGACATGTAGTGACCACTTGGATACATATTTTATCAATCACTCATATTTAGTATGCTCTTTGCTCTTTAAAATGTTTTCATATTCTTCTTGGAAGGATTTTATTGGTTTTCAATTATATTTCTTGTGAATACAAATGCTGTCTAAAAACTACCAATGAAAATCATATTTCTGCTACACTTTGGTTACATATTTTTGTCTTATTCTTTATTTTTGAATGAGTAAAATAGCATTAGCCATAAGTAAATTTACACCATATTCATCACAGATAAATTATTAAACACATTGTCATCACTATCTAAGCTGTTCTTAGTCACTGGAAACAATATGGAAATGATTAATCATTTATTTCAAGGATATTGATTCAAATCAAGGAATTGCTTAGAATTAAATATTGTATAGATTATATTTCCAATGGGAATTCTTGTTGCAATTTAACTAGCATACAGCATAAAATTATTTTCTTCAATCACATAAACACCTTCATAGCACTCATACATAAACAAAGCTAGCATATTGATTGAATTTTACTTCAAATAGGAAATATAGCAAACTTTCAACAATAATTCATTAGAAAAAGTACTTTACTGTTTCTAATAGATACTTTTCAGTAATTGAGGTTTCAGTGCTTCAATGTATTATTATGTTCTATACATGTATGTTAAAAATGTCTCTATCTTACAAAAATTAATTTCATATGTGACCAAAATTCACATAAATTTTAGTACACATGTGAAAATTGTTTCATAAAAACTTGGTCTATGATTATTATCAAATTATTTTTTATTCATATCAAATATGATTTCAAAGATTTTTTCAATCATAATATTTATTTAGGGGCATAGTAGTAAATTTACTTGTCTTAATTTTATTTATATAGTGATTAGATAATCTTAAATCTAATTTAAATTGAAAATTTAATAATAAAATTATCCAGTCACTCATATTTTGTTTACTATCAGAAAGATGATGTTCAAAACCAAGCAACTTAGGATTATTATACCCAAAATATATTAACCAAAATCTAAATATTGTTAAAATTAAAAAAGTGAGACATTCTAATTTTCAAGATGTTCAGCTGCCAAACCCTTTTAATTAATTGAGAGAAAAGGACAAAAAATGAAAAATCGACAGAAGTTTAAAATCAGAATGAGTAAACCCAAAAGCTAAACCACCATTTCTTCACAAAGTAACTAAGGGGTTTTCATAGTCTCACACCCTTAAGCCAGCCTTCTCTCTTTAAGCACTGACTCCTCTGGCTCTCAGGGCAATCACATTTGCCCCTAGTGCTCCCAGTTTCACTTCTATGATTCACTTTTGGTCTCTGCTGCAGATTCCTCTCACTGTAGAGGAACCCTGGATTCTTCCTTGGATTTTATTCTCTTTTCAGTGCACACACTCCATTTAGGCTCTCTAGGGCCTGCCCACAACTAAATTGATGCCCTTTGATGGATCTTTCTCCAGTCAGATTCCATCTTTCCTTGGAGACGTGGAGTCAGATATTTCACTTCCAGAGCATGACCCTTTGAGACCTACCTCAAATCACAATGCACAGGTCTAAAATCATCACTCTCTGCAGCCAGCACAATATGTCCTTTTTTTTTGCAATGAATGATAGTAATTATTTTCCAAGACCCATGCTATATACTATGTGCTCACTCTTGGATCAGTTTCTGAAATTTTATTTATTTATTTTCCAAGTGTGGAAAATGTGAGTCTGTCAACTTTCTCAACTTTATCCTTTTCTATTTTCAGGAAACAATATTTTCTTCAACCTATCTGCTCTCCACCTCACCTGTTCACAGTCTCTGGTTGCACTCCTTTGAGCATAATGACAGGAGTCTCTGGATTGCAGAGAGAACAATTATACTTTTAGGTTGATCATGACCCAGAAGGACTCTGTGAAAGCCACTGAAATGATATTGCCTATGTTTCTTTGACATAAAGCCATTACAGCTAAAGATAGCATTTCTTGTGTAGCTGTGAATAATTTTAAAAAGCAACTGATCTTTTAATTCTCATGTCAACTTCGTGAATATTTCTTCTTCCCCATCTCTATAGTTGTTAATATCATCACTGTATATAAAATCAGTATTATATTAGTAAAAGTATTACTTCAAAGTTATTATCAATATATATGAAATTATTAACAGAAATTCCAGAAAAATAGTTTTTTTTTCCCTTAAATGAAACTTAAACAATGTGAGATTCACTGGGAAATTATTATTTTCAAATTTAACACTGAATTCATAGAGAGATGCTATGTGCTTTTAACTCAAATACTTACACTGGAAGAACAAAGTCATTCCTTCACATATCTGACATTCTAAAGGACATCTCTCTCTTTGTGCTATAGAGACATTGCACATATCTGAAAAAAAATTCATTTATGTCTTGGCTTTGATTCAATACCTAGAGAAGATTCATTTAAGACATCTAATATTTGATTGAGACAGGTTAATGGACATTTTAGCTGTCTACCTAGTATTTTCAGGTTCCGTCACTGAATTAAGTAAGATGATTAGAAAGCAAATTGTCTGACTGCACATTATTATTCCTACCTTTCATAGAAATGCACACTCTGAAATTTGATTTGCTGTTATATTCTTTGCCTTTCTAGAAGGTCAGTTTAAAAACTTGTTATTTGAATAGTATTTCAATATTTTATAAATTGATTAAGCTTAAAGTTTACTGTCCTTTTAAGTATTACTTAATCAAATATCTTGAATTTAGTTCCATCTTAAAATTCTGTTGGCAATTTTAATTGTAGCAAAATTGAAATTATACAAAGTGCCATGTTTATAGGCAATTTTTGTGATCCTACTGACTAGGTATTTATTGCCAAATTTAGAATTTAATTGTTCTAGAGAGCACATTTTAGGTGGCTTATATTCCTTCTTTTTCTATACTGTTTCCTTGAAAATATTTGGAGTCACTGATGCCTTTGGCCTTTTTAAGAGAAATCTGGATCATGTTGCTGAGACACTTAACAATTGCGTGGATATTCTGTGTGCTTTCTCTACACGAAGAAGAAGGCACTGAGGACAAGATGTTGAACAAAATAGAATAGTTTTTACTCTTAGGGTCATTAAAGTCTAACAGTGAAGAAAGATATTAGTTGTGAAATATTCTACAAATAATTTGTGAAAAGCACCATGCGGGAACACAGCCATTCCTTTTTGGGGGTGAGTAAAGGGGAGACACAGTAGAGTCAGGATATGTTTCCTGAAAAACTGAAGTGTGATTGAATCTGAAAATGTTGAGGGGTTGGTAATAAGGAGAGAATTCCAAGTAGACTCTGCCAGGAGACAAATGAAAGAACAGAAATAGGCCAGCAGACACACAAGAGGAAGTAAGGGGATGTGGTGTCTCATGATGAACAACAGGTAAATAGACACTGTATGCAGAACCCAAGACAAATGCAGACACAAAACACCTGCATCTAATTTTGCAACCATGAATTATATATCATGTGCTTCATTCCTAATGGCATTATATCTCTACAGACAGTCAATTAAATCCAACTTCACACACTTAAATTATAACTGCTAAATATGCAAAAAGGAAAGTAGTCTCCAACTTATCACTATTCATCCAAATTTCTCAAAATCTTCTTAGTATTGCATTGAACAATTCCTGCAGTCATCAAATAATTTTAAATGGAAAGCTTTTGTTCCCTCCTTATAAGATTCCTATATTTGCTATTAGTATCAATTTTCTTTCTTCTGGGCTTGCTCCTAGGTCCTAATTCTCTATTTTGACTTCCTGAACTGAACTTTTGTACAATTACCCTTCCTTCTAGCAGTATAAGTCAGTACAATAAAGATTAATATGTGCAATAAAATTTCTGGTTATTTTTTACCAGGTCATAGTGCTATTTTCTTTCTCTTTCACATACAATCAAAAATTTATTCAACAAATAAGAATTTAATATAATAATGTTAACAGGTAACATGATGGATAAAATGTTATTCAGAATTTTAAGTATTTTCCTCTTATTATTTAAATGATTCCCCACAATTCTACCATGGGATTAGGACTAGTAGTCTCATTTTCAGAAGAAGACATTAAGGCACAAAATATTAAATTTATCTATGCAGGCGCCATAGTCTGTAGCTTATAAGTGATAGCAGCTACGTGCCCAGCCTGTCTGACCCTGGAATTTTTCATCTGAAATACTTTTTTATATGCCTCAAACTTGAGGCAAAATTGTGATGTTAAACTGCATATTGTACTACAGTTAGTGGTGTACAGGCACTGGACTGGATTCTGGGGGTTGAAAAGTTGATAAGAAAGGCAAAGTGCAGGAGCCCTGTTTGGGGAGATGGCTTGAATTGCGGTTGACTATGAGCCATGGAGATTTGGGCATTGTCGCCTTCCGTAGTCTCACGGGACTTGGCCCGGGATCTCGAGTGACTTGGCCGAGATTGCTGATCGGGTCAGCGCCATTTTGGTGGTGTGTGCAGCGCGTGTTAGTCGTTGTTAGAGCCAGAGAGAAAAGTTATCAGAATAAAAAGCTGTTTGTCTCCAGTTTGCCTCTGAACTTCTTCCCGCGGCTTCGTTGCTCCAAGCGGCCATCGCTTCAGGCAGCAACAGCAAAGCTATTGGTACCTTAAGTAAACATGTTTAGAATAGAAACTGACAAATTATAATTAATGATGGCAAAGATGTGATTCAGGAAGAAACTTGAATATGATCTACAGAAATGAGGAACAGTTTCTTGTATGTATTTTTAAACATAAGGACTAATAATAATAATCCAAGTAATAGTTTTACTACAAATTTTCAGGCCCACAGAAAAAATTAAATGTGATTTCTTGTTCAAAATGTATTGAAATTTCAAGATGACAACAGCAGCACAATAAAGTAAGCTTTGGGTGCTACTGAGTGTGGACTTCTATTCAATTAAACGTGTTATATGTCCATAAAGTCATCCCTGGCCAAGCAAATCAGCTCAAAGTAGAAAGGAAATGGAAAGTATGTAGGCCTAGACTTGAGAGAAAAATGTTATATTCAAAGAGTTGAAAGAACTTCACTGAAGCTGCCAAATTCAACATGATATGGAGAGTGCTTAAGTTGAAGAAGTTAGATAAACAAAATAAACTATGATATAAAGAACATCAAAAGCCATGGGAAAACTAAACAAACAAACAAACAAACAAAAAAGCTATGAAAAAATGTACAACATCATTAGCCCTTAGGAAATGCAGACCATAACCATTATACTACTTTCTTCAAAGTGGACTGACTTTAACACAAAAACCTAATAACAAATGGTTGAGTGGGTGGATGCAGAGAAGTTGGAATCTTCATTCACACCGTGTGCTCATGTAAAATGGTACAGGTTTTTTGATAAGAGTCTGAGTGTGTTTCAAAATGGTAAACCCAGAGTTACCAAATGAATGAGCACTTATATTCCCAAAAGAAATGAAGATAATATCCACACAAAAACTTGTACATGGATAAAACTTTATATGGATAAAGAAATATTTGGCAAAAAAAATGATATTAAGTGTTGACATGCACATCAACTTGGAGGAAGCTTGAAAATATTTTTCTAAGTAGAAAAAGCCAGTAACAATGGCCAAATATTGAATGATTCCATTTATTTCAACTCTCGAGGAGAGGTAAATCTCTACAAAAAAATATGCAGTAGTGGTTGACCAGGACTGGCAGGGGAATGGGAGGTGGTGGTGAGATGATTGAGAGTGAGAGACAGAAATGTTCTAACACTGCTTAGTCTGATGGTTCTACAACTCTAGGAATACACTAAAATTTTTTTAATTGTCTACTTAATGGGTCAATTGTATGCAATGTAAACTATGTTTAAATAGCACTCCTAACATATAAAGACAAGGGAAAGAGTTTGAGTGATTTACCAGTAATTGGAAAAGGATGTGAAAATTTTCAGAGAGAAGATTAAGGGGTATTCATTTGTAATTTGAAAAAGATCTCTCATGTTGCAAGCTGAAGGATAAATTACAGAGGGTGTTATGGTTTGAGTGTTTGTATTCCCCCCAAATCTGTGTACCGAAATTCTAATTCAAAGATGATGGCATTAGGACATGGCACTTTTGGTAGTTAATTCCAGCATACCAAAGCACTCTTAATGGTATTAGTGCTTTGGTTACCAAAGATCAAGCCAGCAACTTCCAGGAAATAAGGACAGTGTGAGAAGAAATCTATGTATTACTAAAAGTGTCCTCAATCCACACCAAATCCTCCCTGTCAAGATGAATATTCACTGATTTCTTCTGCCATACCTTTCTGCATGATGTCCTTTCATCTTGGTCTCTAGGACTATGAGAAATAAATTTCTCTGGTTAAGTTACTTAATTTATGGTCCTATGATATGCCAGTCTAAATATACTAAGACAGAGTGGCAAGGAGATCCATTAGAAAACGTCAGTGATACTGTCCTGGAGAAATGCAGTATTAGTGGACATGGAGAGAAGTGAGTGGATTCCAGAAATAGATCTAGGGGAAATTGACAGTGTTTTGTCAATGAGTAGACAGGAAATAAAGGAAGAAATAATTACATATAGTTTTCTGTCAAAGACCTTTAGATGGAAAATATTTTAGTAGATTTTTGTATGTATAGCAAATAATATGTATGTATACATATATGCATATATATATATATATATATATTTTTTTTTTTTTTTTTTGGTACTGGAGATTGAATTCAGGGCCACTCAACCACTGGGCCACATCCCCAGCCCTTTTTTGTATTTTATTTAGAGTCAGAGTCTCACTGAGTTGCTAAGTGCCTTGCCATTGCTGAGGCTGGCTTTGAACTCGTGATCCTCCTGCCTCAGCCTCTCAAGTGCTAGGATTACAGGCGTGCGCCACCGCGCCTGGCTATATATGCATATTTTTAACATAATCAGATATATTTTCATAATCTGCTTATATTTCATCCCATATTATAAATTTGGTATTTTAAAACTAATATCTAAAATTAAATATGGTAATAAGTAAAAAAATAGAATAAACATTCAGAGATTTTACTCTAAGAAATTAGACTCAGTGCATTCTAACTGACAAATATCAAAATGTTGGTTTTCATGTGACCAGAATATTTTACGTGACTGCCTGGATGTGCTGTCTATTTTAATATATTAGTTACAGCTATTCACTCACTGAAAGACCAAATTGGTCAGAGTAACATACTGGCTGTGTTTCTTCAAAGCATACTGAGAGATAAGTACTTGGACTCTGATCCTGGAGATTACTACTGTACTTAACTGTACTTCAATCTCTATTTCTGTATAATTCATAATAAGAGTACAGATGTCATATGATTGCCATGCAGATTAAATCAGTGAATATTCATAAAGAGTTCAGCATCTGTTGAGTCCTTTATAAACTGATACAAAAATCTGATATCTAGACCTAAGCAATAAATATATGGGTCTTATGCAACTGTCCACTTTATTTTGTTTTCCAAAATGATTCTACATATATTCTGCCTCCCAAATAATGAGTCTCTTATCCTCTACTTAATTAACAGTATATTATTGATGCTGGACTTGTCTCCTGATCCCATGAATAGCATGCAGATTATTTTTATACAATATATTCCATGGGCAAAATGTGAGATATTCAGTAAAGAGCAAAATCATAATCAGTGTAAAGGACTACTTCAGGGCAGGAAAATCACTGTTATGTTTTATATATGATTTGTCCCCTAAAGCTCACGTGTAAGACAATTCAAGAAAGTTTAGAGGGGAATGATTGAATTATGAGAGGTTTAACATACTCAGTGCATTAATTCCCTAAGAGGGATTAACTTGGTGTTAACTATAGGTAGGTTGGGTGTAGCTGGAGGAGGTGGGTCATTGGGAGGTGTGCCTTTGGGTTGTGTACTTTGTTCTTGTTTAACAGAGCTGTCTCTGCTTTCAGGTACCATGTCTTGACCTGCTTTCTTCTGCCATACCTTTCTGCCTTACCTTGGGCCTGAGGAATGGACTTGGTTATCTATGGACTGAGACCTCTAAGACCATAAGACCCCGAATGAACTTTCCCTCCTCTAATTGTTCTTGTCAGGTCTTTTGGTCACAGTAGCAAAATGCTTACTAAAACAATCACTCTTAGTAAATGATAAAACACACATCACATACTCCCATTTGCTTGCTATCATAATAACTTATTATGATTATTAATTATGATTGGAATACTAAAGAAGTAAATTAGAAAAAGGAAAATGTGAATGTAATGTGTGTGAACATAATTTTGTCATTGTTGTTGGTTTCTCTGACCAAGTATTTTTAGGTTGTGTCTATCCATGTATAATTTTAACTGAATGATAAAGTAAATATTTGATACTGTTATTATTTAAAAAATTCAGTACATGTAAATTGGAGATATAAGTATGGTGCTGGAGTAGAAAGCCAGCACTTAGAAAATCCAACTGCGTCCAGATATCCATCTATACAACATTTCATTGTTTTTTCCAATGTTAGGAAGTATGGAAAAATAAGATGATTTAGGGCTTCCATTTTGTGTGTATTGATTATAATTGAAAAGAAAGTATGAACAAGCATCAATAAGGGATAAAGAAGTCAAGAAAATACTCATATCTTAAAACTACTTCTCTTCTGAGGTGAAAATTAGTTTCATGTCACACAAAAATGAAAATATTAGAACAGAGATCTGAAGGAATGTAACAAATTGTATTCTGAAATTCTTCCTATTCAGGGTGTTTTATAGCATGGCCAGATGTACTGTGATAATTTATGCCACACATTTGAACTCAACACAAAGGCACTGTTATCATTTCATTAAACCATACTGTGTTTGAAGTAATGCAAGAACTCCTAAGAAATGCACTGTTTCAAGGCCTTGAAGAAGCCATAAGTCCTATGCTTCAACATTATTTAATCCAAAATTTAGAAGTTTTTACTATTTAATCCAATGATCAAAGGTTCTTATTGGAAAACAGATAAATGCTAAAAATTTTTCTAGAATTAAAATGCAAAGCTTTGATAGTTATTGAAGTTGGGTGATATATGTACTATTCTGTGTTGTGCCTTGTTTTAAAAATTGCATTTTGCATTTTACCATGGAAATATTCAAATAGCACACAACAAATGAAATCTATTCCTGCAGCCTTTTTCCTGAATCAACAGAACATGTGCAGAATATCAGAATCCATATTCAATTCCAGAGCTTGCTGTTACAGCCCAATTACACACCCAGAAGTTTTTGTATTGAACACTGAGATTTTGGTGACATTTGTACTACAGAGTTAACATAGTACACATTGAGTGATGCACAGTATTTAATATTTGTTTCTTGTACCTACCTGTAGTAAAAAGTAAATGAGGCTCAGTACTAGGTATATAGTAACTATTATGATACTCAGTGATACAGTTAGTCTAAGCAGCAGCAGTCATATAATTAAAATTATAAGCAAATGTTATTTAAAAATGAAACAAAAGAAACACAATACCCACCAGAATGTAGATCAATAATGTCATGTGAAGTGCTTACAAAATGCCTGATATATAGAATATCTCAAGTAAAGGTTAATGTAGTCGTCATTACACTTGTCCTCTAGTCTGTTTTTATGTAAGTCTCCATCAATAATTCTATGGGAAATGCATCATTTATTTCTCTTAATGATCAGTGTGAGGCCCAACACATTGTAAATTTTATCTTGTTGCTATGATTGTTTAAATTCAGATAATAAATCAGGCACCTCTTAATACATTGTGACAAGAAAGATAATATCTAAAAGGCATTTTAAATTGTCACTAATAGAACAAAGAGGGGGGAGGAGGGAAGAGGAAAGGGGAGAGGAGTAATAGCAGACTGAGTTATCCATTATTACCGTAAATACATATATGAAGACACAATTGTTGTAAAAATACTTTATATAAAACCAGCAACTTGAAAAACTGTGTTCTTTATATGTAATATGAAATGAAATGTACTCTGCAAACATGTATAACAAATTAGAATAAAAAAATTAAAAATAAATAAATTGTCACTAGTTCCAAAGTCACAGTTAATGTTGGAAAATGTAATACATTTGCCATCTAGTGACCACATTTTGTCACAGATATCAGAATTCTTATGTTGTACAAAAAAAATGAGTATTTGTTTCATTTCATTGAACTGATGCTACCAAATTAAAACTATACAGCAATACATTTACAGTTCCTGTCCTTGTACAAATCATATGATGCTAATTTAGGTGTTTAAATATCTATATAAAAGAAATTATAAAACATTTTATGTGATAGATAGGAATGTATTATGTGTTGGTAGTATTATAGCAATATATATTCTTTTTTGAATATGAAGTTTACAATGGTCTCATGTACTACATTTTGGTGTCTTAACTATATTTGGGGTGGGAAGCCAAGAAGCTGAAAATCATACCCATACAGCTATGCTTTGAAATCTTCTCAATTTGTCTTGGTCTATATATTTATATATTTTAGGAAATATTTTCATAAGACATGGATGGAAACACAAAAATTACCCACCAATCACCAAAATTAGAAAATCACAATTTCATGAAATCATTATTTTTGTTATACAAATGATTACAAACTATATCAAGGAGATGGGTACTTACAAATTAAAACTGCAGGTAATAAACAGATGAACTGCTTTGAGATTGTGAGTTTGGTTTCAGTTTTTTTTTAAGTAAATAAAATAACTCTCCATAAAGAATTATTAAGTTAGTTTGCAAATATCTTCTCACATTCTGTACATTCTCATTTCACTTAAAATGTTCAATAGGAAAAGAATAAATGACCCAATTAAAAAAATGGGTATTAGGAACAAATACACATTTTCAAAGAAGAAATACAAACAGCAAACAGATTTATAAAAAAATTCTCAACATTATGAATCACCAGGGAAATGCAAGTCAAAACCACATGTTATCACCTCATTCTAGTAAGCATGGCTATTATCAAATTACTAAAGATAGCAACTGCTATGGAAGATGTCTAGAAAAGGGAAAATTTACATTTTATTAGTGGAAATGTAAATTAGTACAGCCATAATGAAAAATGGAAAGCAATATGGAAGCTCTTCAAAACTTAAAACCTGAAATATCCATTGGACCAACAAGCCCCAAACTGGATACACACACAAAGTAAGAGAAATCAGTATGGTGAAGAGATATCTCTACTCCCATGTTTATTGTATCACTCTTAAAATTAACCAAAAAATGGAAACAATCTACAAGTCCATCAACTGATTAATGGATAAATAAAATGTATCACACAAACACACAGCATTTTCATTGCAGTGAACAGAAGACCTGACAAGAACAATGTAGAGGAGTAAAAGCTTATTTGGTGCTCAGGGTTTCAGAGGTCTCTGTCCTCAGGCCAACAACTCCATTGCTCTGGGCCTGAGGTGAGGAAGAAGATCATGACAGAAAGGTATGGCAGAAGAAAGCAGCTCAGAACATGGCACCAGGAAGCAGGGAGAGAGCTCCACTCACCACAGACAAAATATAAATCCTAAAAGCATGCCCACCTCTTCTAGTCACACCCTACCTGCCTACAGTTGAGACCCAGTTAATCCCTATTAACAGATTAATGCACTTATTAGGTTAAGGTTCTCATAACCCAATTATTTTACCTCTGAATTTTTGTACATTGTCTTACACACAAGCTTTTGGGGGGTACCAAATATCTGAACCATAATACACACACACACAAGAATACTATTCTGGCATAGAAAGAATGAAATCTGATCATTTGTTACTCATGCGTGGAACTGATGATCACACGTTAAGTGAAATAAACCAGTCAGCAAAAGATAGGTACTACATGATCTCATGTATATATTGAATTAAAAAAAGAAGTTTATCTCATGGAGGTTGGAAATATAATGGTGGTTAGCAAGAGGCTGAAAAAGTAGGTCAAGAGAGGATCAGGAAGGGGTTGATCAATGGGTATAAAATTATAGTTAGATAGCAGTAAGAAGTTGTAGCATACTACTGTACTGTTGGATGGCTGCAGGTAAGAATAACATACTGTGTATTTCAAAAAATCAGAAGGAAAGATTTTGAATCATTGTATCATAAAGAATTGATGAATGCCTGAAGAGACAAATATATTTATCCTGATTTAAACTTAACCAATGTATATATGTATAAAAAAGTCACATGATATCTCATAAATATGAACAATTTGTGCTTTTATGTATTAGTTAATAGAAACAAATTTATAATAAAAATTATTTGAAAACAAGAATGTTAAACCAAAATATACTAACTAAACTTCTTAAAATTGTTAAAAAAATTAAAGAAGAAGGAACATTTTGAACAGAATATAATAGAATTTATTAAAATAACAATGTATAAGAGAAACAGGGTTGGAAACATTGATGAGGTATGATATACAGATTTTTAAACAAAAGTTATAAGATTTATTAAGATACTTACCCTGTGTGTGATAAATGAATCCATAATATGACCCTAAACATAGGACAAGATACAGGATAGACTTTGTAAAATACACTAAGAGTATATAAAACATTCTATGTTACATCACTTTCTCTAAAATATTTTTAAAACAATTATGGATCAGAGAGTTTTGTGATGGATCTTTACAGGAATGTTTATCAATCACCAGATGATAAAAACGAATTATGAACATTATCATTAAAGAAAAGTCTGATGAAATGGGCTCTAGAGACCCACAAAGCATAGATAATCTGGGAAGTTATTGGTATCTTTGCTACAAGACATAAATCATGAGACACTGTCCTCATCAAGCTTCTAATTGTGTGTTGGTTTATGTAGACATAAGAAAGACTTGAGTAATTATATGACAGGCATATTGCTGAAAAGTTTTTAAGAGAATATTAAAAAGTATACTACTTGGTGGTAAAAATATGTCAGGTGCTATCACATTGCTAATCAAAACAGTGAGCTAGTCATACTTCCTGTAATTCAGAAAGAATGTGGGTAAAGACATAATGAATCCCCAACATCTTCTCTTCATATTTTGAAGTTTCATATTTTAAAGAATCTTGGCCACTCAAAACATAATTGGAAACTATAGTAATTACATGCAAGTTTTGAGAGAGTTTTCATTGCACTCATGGACTAAATGTGTACTCAGTGTTCTGTATAGGAAAAGTATATATGACATTCTAAAGATTGCCATGTGCATGGATTGGTGGAGTAAGTGTTAAATTTCATTTAGCTAAAATTAATTTATTTTATGGTAGAATGTGAGTAAGAGGAGTTCCATGTAGGTAATAGCAGCTAATTTTGAACCATATATGAGCATATAGAAACCTTCTAGATAGAATATATTCTATGAGTTATATTCTTTTTTTATAGTTATGATTTAATGAGATTAGGATGAGTAAAGGATAAGTGAGTTGTATGAAAACCTGTACAAAGCTTTTCTGGACATTTTAACTTTGAGATATTTACTTTTTGTCCAAATGAAGCTGTTTGGTTAGACATTTAAAAGACTGAAGTTCAGTGGCAAGAAGGTCCATTACCAAAATTGGTAACTTCCAAAATCAATTAAGTCTTGGCACTAGACAACAAGCCCAAGGGAGTGAGCACAGACAGAGAAATCCAAGAATGGACTCTAAACTAGGTCCTTTGGTTATTTAGAGTTTAATAGAAAGAAAAGAATGACACAGAGGGATTTATAGGAATGAATAGTATGGTAAAAGAAAATCCAGGTGTGTGTGCTTGAAACCAAATAGCATGCTTCATAGAAGACATAACTGGGTCATTGCTGCTTCAGGCCAGAAAAAAGATAAGTACCAATAATTTACCATTAGGTTTAATAAAGTGAAGATTGTTGGTAAACTTGCCAGAGAGTTTCTGTGGAGTGATGTGATCAAAGTCTTTTTGGAGTGCATTTAAGAAATAATTGGAAGAAAATTGAAGACAGTAGATTCAACATTTTCAAGGGATTTTGCTGTGAATAGGAGAGTAATATCAGACTTTGCCATCTGTTTTGGGCCTCTATGTATGTGCAGACATATAAATACACATGTGTATGAAGGACATGTATATGTTTACTGAGAGAAATAAGAATATTTTTCAATGTTCATGTGAATGAAAAATTAGGTAGGTCATACAAAAAGTGTTGGGGATTAAGAAATGAATTTCTGGACTGATAATATTTATGATATATCACACAGGATGAAATGTAACATCTACACAAAAACTCAAGAGATTTCATTTATGGTAATATATAGATTCAGCCAATGTATGAGTACAGATGTGACAGTTTTGGTTTAGTCCAGCATTTTACTGATTGCTTTCTAGTTAATTAGTAAAAGAGGAAGTGAGTTATTAGCTGAGTCTGTGGGGAATAGAGGAAGTTTGTAAGTTTAATCGTAGAGGAAATTGTATGAAGTAGTTTTCTAAAACTGTTGCCCAAAAATTGGACCAGGATTTGCATTTCCCTGAGGCCTAAATGTTATAGATTAGATAGGAAGTGTCCCCCAAAATCTCATGTGTGAGACAATGCAAGAATGTTCAGAGATTAAATGATTAGACTGTAAGAGGTGTAATCTAATCAGTTGATTAATCCACTGATATAGATTGACTGGGTGGTAACTGTAGGCAGGTAGGGTGTGGCTGGAAGAAGTAGGTTACTAGGATTGTGCCTTTGGGGTTTATATTTTGTCCCTGGTGAATGGAGCACTTTCTCTGCTTCTTGGCTGCCATGTTCTGGGCAGTTTTCCTTCAGCATGCCCTTCTGCCATAATGTTCTACCTCACCTTTGGAGCTATGCAGTCAGCTGACTATGGACTGAACTTCTGGAACCATGAGCCAAAATAAAAACGTTTCCTCCTCTGTATTAGTCTTGTCAATAATATTGGTCACAACAACGCAAAAAGTAACTTAAGCAGTTAATAGTCTTGAGTATTTTTACACATACTTGTGATGATTCATATTATTTTTTATATATACCTATTCAAACCATTTGCTCATGTTTAATTGTATTACTTCTTTTGTTACTAAGATTTTTGAGTTTGTCATGCATGTTTTCTGGCTATTAATCCTGTTCAGATAAGTAGTTGCTATTTTTTCCCATTCTGTATGTCACCTCTTTACTCTTTTAAATGTTTCCTTTGTAGAGACTTTTTAGTTTGATATAATCCCATTCATCTATATTTGCTTTTATTTCCTGTGTTTTGGAGATATAACTTACCCCAGTTAGTATGACTATTACAAAAAAAAAAAAAAAAAGATTAACAAATGCTTGAAAGAATGTGGAGAAAAAGCACTACTGAACACTGTTGGTAGGAATGTAAATATATGTAGTATAGCCACTTTAGACAATAGTATTGAAGTTTCTCAAAAAAATTAAAAACAGACATACAATATGATCCAAATGTTCCAGTTCTAGCATATCCAAAGGAAATGGAACCATAAAACCAGGGAGATATGTAACCTCCTGTGTTTATTGCGATATTATTCACAGTAGTTTAAAGCTTATGGAAAATTTAAAAGTTTGAATTGTTATTCAGTGTCAGATATGGAATCATTGTGCATTGACAAATAAATGAATAAAGAAATGTGGTATAAATACACAATGAAATATTTAGCCATTAAGATGAGTGAAATTCTGACATTTGTAGTAAACTGGATAGAATCAGAGGATATAATTTTAAGTGAAATAAAGCCAGACAAATACAGATACCTTGTGTTCTGTCTCTATATGGAAACTGAAAAATCTTGCCTCATATGTGCCATAGTTTCTACTAGAGGATGAAGAGGGCAGAGGAAAGGAAGAGAGATGAAGCAGCTTAGATAAACAAATTACACAGAAAGAAATAAGTGTTGGTGTTCAACTGTATTTGTGATAATTTATAGTTTATGAACATCTATAAGAAAGGAGCTCAAACGCTTCAAACATAAGCAAATGATTATGAAAGAGAGTTGCTAATTATCCTGATTTGATCAGTGCCTACTATAAACATGTGTTGAGGTATTACACTCTATTACATTAATGAATTAAATTAATATATGCTAGTAAAAGAATAACATTTAATTTAAAAAAGAAACAAAGAAAAGAAGCCAAGAAAGAGTAGGATGCCAGGCAGCACAAAGAACAATAAGTTATGGGTCACAATATTAAAGAGATCACTAAGAATGATGGTGGGTTTTTCTCCTGGTACATTCAGCTGTGCTACTTTACCTGAAAAACAGGAAGAAAACCAATTTTAACCATAACTGCCATCTGACCAGAACTGTTTTGGGAAACAAGAAAATACTGAAGAGTATATATATATATATATGAGGTACTATTATTAAAATAGACAATGACATTTAAACCAAGGATTAAAAGAAATGAGCAAGGTGGTGACAGGGGTCAGGGAAAATATAGTAGTATCCATAGATATTATAATTTTATTGTTCCTGTTTGTTTGATAGACTATAAATTGTATATGCTTACATATAGATGTACTATGAAATATTCATGTGAAAACATCTGACACCCAAGAATGAAAAATCTAGAAAGTATGACAAGAACATTTTTTAGATCACAGAAATGAAGCAATGAGGATCTCATGATGTTAATCACAATAATATAAAATCATAGCCACAAAGATTCTCATGTAAGAGTTGTTTTTTCCTAAGTAAAGATGAACTACAAAAGAAATGGCTAATTACTAATAACTGAAGATCTTGCTTAATATATATTTGTTTAAGTTTTTTTGTATGATAAGCCAAGTCAAGAGCAATGAATGTATTATAATTACTATGTTAGGGTAATTATCACTGCAATAATTTCAATTTTAATCATTAATTGTCATGCTGTCATGTTAATTTCATGAATATATTTTCGTTGCATGCTTAACCTCAACATTGGAGTTCATCAAATATATTGCTTTGCTGCAATAATTTTTATAATACTTACTCAAATATTTTCATAAGCATTATGTATTTATTTACACAGAAAATTATTCAAATTGATTTTTCTTATATATATTCTAAAATTGTACCCAAATACCTACATTGCTGTACATGCATTTATTTAAGTTTATGTCATTTTATTGCTTAAATTTAGCTTACATTACTTACTAAAATAACACATAATTCAAAGTTACTTTTATTGGAAAATTGCTAATTTTGTTAATTCTGTTAATATACATTTTATCTGGAATAATTTATATTTTCTTAAAGAGTAGGAGTAGATTACTTCATAAGCAGAATACCAACACAATTCTGTATTTAGGACATAATCTATAAAAAATAATGTATTTTCTGTTATGAATCCATATTAAAATTGCTTTCCTTATATCAATAACATTTTCCCCAAAGCAATTATTGTGTAATTCTAAACCACTATCATACTGTCTTAAAAGCTAGATGGCAGTTTTTTTTAAAATGAGAATTCTTACAATAGATTTCAAACTAATGCATTAGTAAATGATGTTTTCAGAAAAGAACAATGCTATCTTCATTTTTAAAATATTTCATCATCAAATTCTCTCAAAAATAGGACATGTTTAATGTATGACTAGACTTCTTTGATAATCTTTATTCAAGCTGTGGGCTGGAAAAGATTTCTGGAAGCTGTAAATGATCGAAACCCCACCTCTCAGCAAGCTCAGAAGCATCAAGGAAGATTTCCAGCACAGCTAATTATATTCTACCACCTACATCAGATGGGGAACAGAGGTATCCATTTTGCCTATTGCCCAGCAGGGACCTATATTATTGCTCTCAGAGCACTAGCATGGAAAAAAAAATGCATTAGGTAGATCTTAAAAATGTCATTCAAATAAAAAATCCTTCAGAAAAGCCCATTATCTCTGGAAAAAAAAAAATACATGTGTTAAAATCTACAGGTGCCAGGAGTTGTTGGTATGCTCTTTAGCATTCTTCTCTACAGTCAGAAATTGACTCTTTTTTTTCCAGTTTAAAGAAGTACTAATATAATCTTACTTTTCATACTTGTTGAATTATATGAAAAAGCTAAATAGAATAAGAGAACTAGAAAAACATGGCTTCACTACATGGTAAGTGATTAGAAGATCATGAACTGAAAAACTAGTAAATATTTAAATTTTATGAAGTGTGGCATGGGAATAAAAATTATATATTGTAACATATTTACTGAAAAAACTGAGAGACTTACTGTATAAGGAAATATTAGAAATTGTAGAGGACTTGTAAACCATGAGCCTCAAAAATACAGCAATTTACCTCAGGTCATGGAAAAGATAAATTGATGTTACAATTGACATGTACAAGTAATTAATTAAGTCCTATTATGTAAACTTGGAATTCCAAATATAACATTAGTAGAAAGCCATGGGTTACTTAAATTAACTTCCTTCATATAATATTATAGGTATAGCAGTGTGTGAATATGTGTGTGTGTGTTTGTGATGGCAGTGTTATAGTAATCTCCAATACAGAGGATATCAATAGGGCATAAATAAGTATCATCTCTTGATTATTTTGAAAGTATAGCTCATTTTTCTCCTTAAATTGTTTTAAAATTTGATTAGCATATAATAATTATTTGTATTTATGTGGTACAGTGTATTAATGCAATACATGTGTACAATATGTACTGCTCAAATCAGAGTAATTAATATTTACATTTCATTATTACTTTGTGTTTGGAGACTCTGTTCTATTTATTTATTGTGAACTATCATCCCCAAATGCTCTTTAATCCCTATCAAAAATTTAGCATATCAGAAGATCTAAAGAGGAAGATTCAGTCAGGTCTCAGATCTCAGGGAGTAAGTTTATTTGAATCTATCTGTTACAGCTCCTCACAAGGTTGTCATGTACAGACATAGTACATCCACACATATGAGAGGAAACATTGCACTTGTCTCTTTGAATCTTATTTCATTTAGCATGATATTCTCCAGTTCTATCCGTTTACCAGCAAATGCTATAACTTCACTCTTCTTTATGCCTGAGTTAAACTTCATTGTCTATAAATACCACATTTTATTTATCCCTTCTCTTATTGAAGGACACCTTGGCTGGTTTCATTACTTGGTGGTTGTGATTTACCCTGCTGTACACATTGGTATGCATGCATCACCATAGTATGCTACTTTTAGTTCTTTTGGATAAATACCAAAGAGAGGGATAGTGGGGCATATGGTTGCTCCACTCCTAAACTTTCAGGAAGTTCCATATTTACTTTCCAAAATGGTTGTGTTAAGTAGCAGTCTCCCACAGAATCTATAAGTGTGCATTTCCTCCTACATTCTTTCCATAATTACTGTTATTTGTATTCTTGATGATTGCCATACTAACTGGAGTAAGATGAAATCTCACTGAAGTTTCAATTTTTTGTTCCCCAATAGATGGGGTTATTGAATATTTTTTTACATATTCCTAGGCCATTTGTATTACCTCTTTTGAGAAATGTCTGTTTAGATCATTTAGTTCCTTATTATTGATTGCATATTTGGGTTTTCATTCTTTCCTTCCTTCCTTCCTTCCTTCCTTCCTTCCTTCCTTCCTTTCTTTTTCTTTCTTTCTTTCTTTCTTTCTTTCTTTCTTTCTTTCTTTCCTTCTTTGTTTCTTCTTTGGTATGTTTTAAGATCTTTATATATCCTGGATTTTAATTCCCTGTTTGAAAAGTAGCTAACAAAGATTTTGTCCCTCTATGTATGCTCTTCCTCTCACACTCTTAATGCTTTCCTTTACTATGTAGAAGCTTTCTAATTTAATGCCATCCATTTACTGATTCTTTGTTTTATTTCTTGAGCTTTAGGAGTCTTATTAAAGAAGTAGGTGCCTGCACCAATATGTTGGAGTGTTGGTCCTATTTTTCTTCTGATAGTTTCAGTGTTTCTGGTCTATTTCCTAGGTCTTTGAACCACTTTGAGCTGATTTTTGTTCAGGATGAGGCATAGAAATCTAATTTCATTCTCCTACATATGGATATTCAGTTTTCCCAGCACCTTTTATTAAAAATGGTATCTTTTCCCTGAAAGTTTTGTCATCTTCATCAAGGATCAGCTGATTTTATCCATGTGGATTAATTTCCATGAATTCTATTCTATTCCATTGGTCATTATGTTTGCTTTATGCTAATACCATGCTGAATTTGTTACTATAACTCTGTAGTATAACTTGAGATTGTGTATTTTGATGTCTCCAGTATTGCTCTTACTCCTCAGGATTGCTTTGGATCTTCTAGGTTTTTGTTCTTTCTTATGATTTTTTTAGGACTGCTTTTTCTAGTTCTGTGAGGAATGTCATTGGTATTTTGATTGGGATTGCACTGAATTTGTAGATATCTGAAATATGATGTTTATTTTCTTTTGTGCATTAGTATTCTTTCCTTACTATTTTTTGGCTTTCTTGTTTCTTTCCATTTTATTCTCTTTTTTATTATTCTTAAAATCAGCCTCTAAAAATTAACAATAACTGCGTCCAAAACAATACCATCAGCAATCAGCAAAAAGATACAAATACTCCTCAAGAATATAATAAAACACATGTGCTTCAAATTTGCTTAGAAGTAGATACTTATTTCAAATGTTAAATAAAACATGCATATATACTGTCCTTTATTCTTTTTTCCCTGAAACTATTTTAACTTTATTTTTTCTACTTCTTCATTTTCTATTGGTGCATTATAGTTGTACATATTTGACAGAAGTTTTTTTTTGTTACATATTAACACATGCACACAATATAACAATATCATTTGGCCAGTATCACTCTCCAGCATTTCCACTCCCTTCCTACCTCACACCCTTTGGTCTTTTTTCCTCTACTGATCTCCCTTTGATTCTTAGGAAATCAACCTTTGTTTTCCATTTTCCTCTCCAGCTTCTGCATGTGAGAGAAAACACAGGGCCCTTAACTTTCTGAGTTTGACTTATTTTGTTAACTGTCATTCATTATTAAAGACAGTGATACAAATATGCCATCATAATTTTCATATTTTAATTACAAATTTTACTTGAGCTTTTAAAAAAAGTACAGATGTGTGAATCTTTACAGATTCTCTTAAATCAATCACTGTGAATATTTTATCTCATTTTGGTGATAACGACTTAAGGAGGAAAAGAAGATTAAAAATATTCCCTATCCCATAAGGACACTGCCATTAATTATACCATCACTTTTTTTTTTTAAATCAGAATATAAGCAATTTTCTGAAGCATGAAACAAATTAAGAGGAGGTATTCTGGTGAGAGTAGACATAGCTTCCAACATGCACATACACAAAAACCTGTTAGTCAAGCAAATTGAACTGGGTCTGTGAAAGCCTGGGAAAATATGCCAAAGCTATTATTGGTCATGTGAAAGTATACTTCCATACTCAAAATGCATATTTTAATATGAAAGTTGTATATTTCAAAATTGCATATTCATAAAGCCTACTAAGTTTGAATTTGCTTTGATTCCATTGCACCTCCTAAATTGAATCTACTATGAATCAGAAAATGTTTATATTTCACTACTGTATTCATGGTGGCTAGTGCACTACATTCAAATATAACAGCTCTCAATAATATTTTTTGAGCATTGTTAAGTGATTTAGGGCAAGTAATAAAGGAAATATTTGTCACATTAATTCCTATAAACTTAAGATTTTCTTCAT
Source organism: Tamias sibiricus (assembly GCA_025594165.1). Taxonomy (NCBI): domain Eukaryota; kingdom Metazoa; phylum Chordata; class Mammalia; order Rodentia; family Sciuridae; genus Tamias; species Tamias sibiricus. The sequence continues at coordinate 23,817,882 of CM046668.1, forward strand.
TGCTTATATTTCATGAAATTTATCTCGAGAAGTCACATTTGCTTAAGAATGAACAAAAGTGAAACAAAAAACGGCTAATGTAACTTTCATATGTTAGATATTAAAAAACAGATTTTTTTCAGTGGAGACTTTCTTGTGAGCTGAAAAATTCATTCTATTAATTTTCTATCTTCAAATAAATTAGTTTAAGTAAATAATTTTTAAAATATGAGATTCCTTTAAGTCTAGGTTTGTCACCCACTTCTACAAATAGCAATATTAAATTGCAATAAAATATTTGTATATACATGTATATAAGGAATAATAACGTCCTTAGCATAAAAAAAATATATTATAATAATGAATGCAGTGTGATAACATATATTTATATGCAGATATTTAATTTTCTATAAATTTTAAGTGTCATATTTTATTCAGGTAATTTTACCAAAGTATTTGCCTTTTTTGTTATAGATAGAAATCCCTTATGAATTTTAGTCTGTAAAAGTATTTTAAGTACATATCCTCTAGATCACAGTGTCTAAATTCACAGAGAAAACTTTTGCTCACTCTGTCTATATTATAAAAATAGAAAGAAACACTTTGGTATAACTAAGACTTCTGTATGTAAATGCAAAACTAAGTGTTAAAGATGACTGTGTCTACTGTAAAAAATAATCTTAAGTTTCAATTTAAATATATCACTTTATTTGAAGAATAAAAATACTCAGTATTAAAGTTAATGTTGAGTCACTAAATCTGTTTTCCTTAATACAGAAAGATACATTTTTTTAAAAGAGTATAAAAGAACAGAAAAATTCCATAGCAAAAGAAAATTTTCAGGTGATATAAATTCAGGCCATGTCTAGTATTTCAGTTTTTGCTTTAGCAAAAAATGGAAGAAGTTGCTTTTGAAGTTTGTTACTCTGTGTTATTAATTCAGTTTACTGGTGTCATTTTGAAAGGGCCATTCATGTTAAGGACTGAAATGAAATGAGTTTCAGTCAAAATGATTTATGAATAAAGTGTGTGCCCATTAGTGAAGCAAAGCATATTTATTTTACTGGAGTGGAATGCTGGGCCCCACAATGGGAGGGTGGAGAATGAGTTTTGTCCCCATAGTAGTATATTTAAATATGTTCCACTCAAAATTTCATAGTTAAATTCTACATCATGTTAATTCAACATGAGTTTAAACTGAAAGTAGTTTTTTTCTGAAAGTGTGTCTGTGTACCATTTAGGGTACACACACCAAGTTTACGTAATATATTGAAACATGTTTTATTTTAGTTTTGTACTAATTTATGTATACATACACACACATATCTGACATGCATATTATACTTTTGAGTTCACTGATTTGTTCGGATAAAAAAAAAATTAAAAATAATTCCCTTTAAACTTAAAAATTGAACATATAATGGTTGAGGCGATTCATGGATATAGAAAAGAGATGAAGCTAGATTCAAACAACTGAAGTTCGAGAAATTCCACCTTAAGAGAGTTATAATTTATTACTGTACATTTCAAATAGTTCTTATTTAATGTAGAGTGGGATTAATTTCTAGTGGAGGTAGACCTATAATTTACTAGTAGGACAAGTATAACAGGAATAAAGTAATTATAGATTCTGTATCTAAGGGTAGATAAATGACACAAAGAAGATGTCATCCATTAGACATTATAATAAGCACTTTAAAATTGTTACATTAAACACTATTTACGTGCATAGAATTGCTTACCGTTCTGTTTACAAGTGTATAAGCCTTCTAGAGCAAAAATCATTCCCATAGAACTTCTTATTTCATTTAACACTAGAATTGACAAATAAAAATATTTCTAGAAAAGTGTTTGATGAGATCATTTTTAGCATGTAGATATAAAATCATATTTTTTAAAAAATATAAAGAATAAAGCATTTTTACCTTGCCTAAGTGAGCCCTGTATGTTCTTTTTCTTTCCACCTTAATGGCCTGTTTGGGTTCCTCCTAGAATGTGGAATCTGTGGAATCGTCTATTCCCAAATTGAAATTTATCCCTGTGTAATATGAAAGGGACCAAAGGGGGAGGAAAAAGTGACACTTCCTAGAGAGGAAAATTTGAAAGACTGAGAGAAAATGATGATATAAGAAATCTATATTTTTATTCAGATTTTGTGCCTTATAATATATAAAACATCAGCCTTTATGACTGAGAGTGGCCTGAAACTTTATCCTCTTTCCAGTCAGGAAGTTAGAGTCCTCATCTGCACTTTTCTGAAAATATGGAGATGGAAGTCAGTCACAAGGTGGAAAACACGAGACCCAAATGCAGACTTCTGACATAGTCAGCTTTTAAAAGGAGTCACTCTTTTGTCTCCTATGAGACAACTCTATTTATGTGGGTATGACTGTGTCTTCTAATCTGTTCCATTGGTCTTTATGTCTGTTTTTGTGCCAATACCATGTTGTGTTTGTTACTACAGCTCTGTAGTATAATTAAAGGTCTGGTATTGTGATGCTTCCTGTGTAAATTGTTTTGTCTATTCTAGGTCTCTGGTTTTTCCAAACGAATTTCATGACTGCTTTTCCTATTGCTATGAAGAAGATCATTGGAGTTTTAATAGGCATTGCACTAAATCTGTTCAGTGCTTTTGCAGTAAGGCCACTTTGACAATATTAATTCTGCCTATTCAACAACATAGGATTCTCTCCATTTTCCAAGGTATTCTTCAATTTCTTCTTTTAGTTATCTATAGATTTCATTGTAGGGGTCTTTCAACTCTTTTGTTAGATTGATTCCCAATTTTTTTATTTTATTTTTTCAGGAGGCTATTGTGAACAGGATAGTTTTCCTGATTTCTCTTTCAGCTGACTCATCATTGGTGTATAGGAACACAACTAATTTATCAGTGTTAATTTTATATTCTGCTACTTTGAAGGATTCATTTATGAGTTCTGGAAGCTTTCTACTGGATTTTTTTTGGGGGGTCTTCTAAATATAGAATCTGTCATCTGCAAATTGGGATAGTTTGAGCTCTTCTTTTCCTATTTGTATCCCTTTAATTTCTTTGTCTAATTGCTCTGGCTAGGATTTCAAGGAGGATGTTTAATAGGAATGGTGAAAAAGGGCATCTTGGTCTTGATTTAATTTTATAGAGGGAATGCTTTCAAATTTTCTCCATTTATAATGATATTGGCATTGGGTTTAGCAGATATAGCTTTTAAATATTGAGGCATATTCCTACTATCCATAGTTTCCCTAGTGTTTTGAGTAAGAATGTATGCTGAATTTTGTCAAATGCTTCTTCTGAATCAATTGAGATAATCATATAATTCTTGTCCTTAAGCCTATTGATTTTATGAATTCCATTTATTGATTTCCATATGTTGAACCAACCTTGCATCCCTGGGATGACCCGGCTTGATCATGATGCACTATCTTTTTAATGTTTCTGTATGTGATGTGCTGGTGTTTTATTAAGAATTTTTGCATGTATTTTCAATGGGATATTGGTCTTAAATTTTGTTTCCTTGATGTGTCTTTGTCTGATTTTATTATTGGAGTGATAGAGTGATACTAGCTTCACAGAATGCATTTGAAGGGTTCCTTCCTTTTCTATTTCATGGAATAATTTGAGGAGGATTGTTGTAAATTCTTCTTCGAAGGTCTGATAGAATTTCCCTGAGAATCCATCTGGTCCTGGGCTTTTTTGTTGTTGTTGTTGGTAGGATTTTGATAGCATCTTCAATTTCACTGCTTGAAATTTATCTGTTTAAATTTTCTATGTTTTCCTGGTTTAATTTGAATAGGTCTTATGTCACTAGAAATTTGTTGATGGCTTCATGATTTTCTATTTTATTGGAGTATATATTTTCAAAGTAGTTTCAATTATCTTCTACATTTCAGTGGTGTCCTTGGCAATATTTCCTTTCTCATCTCAAATTTGAATAATTTGACATTTCTTTCTCTTTATCGTCTTAGCTTGGCTATGTGTATATTAATTCTATGTATTTTTTCAAAGAACCAACTTTGTGGGTTTTTTTTTTTATTTTTTTTGCTTGTTTCAATTTCATTGATTTCACCTCTGACTTTAATTACTTCCTGTCTTATATTGCTTTTCGTATTGATTTGTTCTTCTTTTTCTAGGACTTTGAGATGCAGACTTGGGTTATTTAATTGTTTTCTTTTTATTCTTTCAAAGAATCTGCTTGATGCAATGAACTTTTGTTTTAGAAAGGTGTTTATAGTGTCCCAGAGATTTTGATAAGTTGTGTCTCTATTCTCATTTAGTTCTAGTTTTTTTTTTGTTTGTTTGTTTGTTTTGTTTTGTTTTGTTTTTTTGGCACCAGGGATCAAACTCAGGGGCACTTGACCATTAGGCCACATCCCCAGCCTTTTTTTGTATTTTATTAGAGACAGGGTCTCACTGAGTTGCTAAGTGCCTCGCTATTGCTGAGGCTGGCTTTGAACTCGCGATCCTCCTGCCTCAGCCTCCCAAGTGCTGGGATTACAGGTGTGCACCACCATGCCCAGCTTTTAATTACTTTTTTATTTCATCCCTGATTTGTGAGCTATCCATTGGTCATTCAATACTGTACTATTTAGTCTTCATTTTACTATTGATTTCTATTTTTCATTTTACTATTGATTTCTAATTTCATTCCATTATGATCTAATAAAATGCAAGGTTATATCTCTGGATTTTTTTTTTTTTTTTTTTTTTTTTTTGTATTTGCTAAGAGTTGCTGTATAGCCTAGGATATGGTGTATTTTAGAGAAGGATCCATGTGCCACTGAGAAGAAAGTATATTTAGTTTTTGATGGATGAAATATTATATATGTACATATATATGTATATATATATCTGTTAAATCTAAATTGTTAATTGTATTTTATAGTTCTGTAAGATACTCTTTTCAACAAATGATGCTGGGAAAAGTAGAAATGCATATGTATTAGAATGAAATTGAACCTCTATCTCTCACCCTGCACAAAACTCAACTCAAAGTGGATTAAAGAGTTAGGCATTAGACCAGAGTCTTGGTGCCTACTATCAGAAAAAGTAGGCACAACTCTCCATCATGTCAGCTTAGGAACCTACTTCCTCAATAAGACTCTTAAAGTGCAATAATAAAACTAAGAATCAATAAATGGGATAGTTTCAAACTGAAATATTGTATCATATCAAAGAAACAGGCAATAATGTGAACAGAGTGCCTACTGAATGGGAGAAAAATCTTTATCAGCACCCCAGAGAGAGCATTAGTCTCCAGGATATACAAAGAAATCAAAAAACTTAACACCAATGCAAATAACCCAAACAAAAAATGGGCTGAGAAACTGAACAGGCACTTCACAGAAGAAGAAATACGAATGGTGAACACACACACACACACACACACACACACACACACACACACACACATAGAGATAAAATATTTAACACCTCTATCAATTAGAGAAATGCAAATAAAAAACTACAGTGAGATTCCATCTCCCCCAAGTAAGAATGGCAATTATCAAGAATAGAAGCAACAATAAATGTTGGTGAAGATGTGAGGAAAAAGGTACTTTTATACACTGCTGGGAATACAAATTGGAAAGCACTATGGAGATTTCTTAGAAAACTTGGAATGGAAGTACCATTTGACCTTGTTATCCCACTCCTCACTTTATACCCAAAGGACTTAAAATCAGCATATTATAGTGAAGCAGCTACTTCAATGTATATAGCAGCTTAATTCATAATAGCCAAGCTAGTCTGGTATGATTCCATACCAAACCAGGTGCCCAACAACAGATGAAAGGATAAAGAAAATGTAGTGTATATACTCAGCCATAAACAAGAATGAAATTATGTTATTTGCTAGTCAATGGATGGCATTGGAGAATATCATGCTAAGTGAAATAAGTCAGTCTCAAAAAACCAAAGGCAGAATGTTCTCTCTGATATGTGGATGCCAATCCACAACAAGGAAGGGGAAAATCAGAAGTGCATTGGACTAGATAAAGGGGAATACAAGGAAGGGAGGAAGAATGGGAATAGGAAAGATAGTAGAAGGAATTGGACATATCTTTACTATCCACATATATAAAAAATATGACCAGTGTAACTCCACATCATGTACAACAACAATAATGGGTCATAACTGGAATGCATTATACTTATTTTATGTATGTATAATATTTCAAAATATAGTCCTGTGAAAAATTTTAAAATAAATATAAAAATAAAATAAATAAATAAAGAGTTGCAAGATCTAGAATCTTGTGAGACAACTTCATATTTACAAACTGATTTAATGTTGCTATAGATAGTGTTAAATTGAACTTTATAAATTAATTAAGGGAACACAATCTACAAATATGTACAGGAAGAAGACTACTTTTCTTCTGGATGTCCTTCCTTCACAGAGGATCTATAACCATGCTTATGAAAGCATCTACCTGGTCTCTTTTGGGGAAGCAATCATTGACACAGAATTAACATGATCATTTTTTTTCATTTGTAAAAATTTGTATTCAATTTATTATAATAAATCTAATCCTAAGAAAACTAGATACCTCCAAAGACAATAGGAAATAAAAATTTTAAGTTGTTCAATTTGTGTTTGAGATGTTTTTTATGTATGACCTCATTTCATCTTTAGAAATCTTTTCAAGGAATGTCTTATGATTAACCATCCTTATATATGAAAAAACTGAATTTAGACATAAGTGGAAAGGTGGATGAAGTAACAAAATAAAAAAGTCAGGATTAAACTTCTATTTCTGTGAAACTTTCCATGAATTTCATTCATAGTTGATCAATATCTGTGTATCTGTGTTTTCACTTATAATTATAGGTATTGATCAATAAGAAATCATAGACAGGGATGATTTAAAGAAACTTCGATTAAAAAATAGTTAAAATGTATTAATATTAGTGGAAATATGCACCGAGTGGTTTTTTTTGTGTGTGTGTGTGCCGTGGAATGTGACAAAACACTTTGGGCATACAAACTCACACATTCCCTCAAAAGAACCAGAGTTTTATTTAAGTTTAAAAAAAGGTTTTTAATGAAAATCTTAAATATAGTATGTATATTATATGATAATTTCAAACTTCATGTCTCTTTTACATATCAGAACAGTATTTTCAGTATATTATATGATAATTTCATACTTCATGTCTCTTTTACATATCAGAACAGCATTTTCAGTTTGTTTTTAAGCTTTATTATATACATTTAAGTACTGCAATTAAATATATAACCTTATGTACATAAAAAGGATAGGACTTCTGATTTTTAAATGAACATACTCCTAAAGAAGACTACATGTATTTTAAAATAAGGCTGTTAAAATAATGAACTTTTAGATAACCATAGTATATAAATTGCATTTTAATAGAAATATCACCAATATAATTCATTACCACTAAAGTGAATTTCCATGAAACTTAAAATAAACTGATAATTACAAATTAGGGACAGTTAATTTAATAAAATAGGGACAAAATATTATCCTAATATAACAATGGGTATTTGGAAATACTTGTAAAGGAAGTGGATATGCTTTTATATGTATTTGAAGTTTATCTGAAGAGCTTTTGATATTATATATACTTAATGTAATTAAGATGCTTTGGATTATAAATAAAAGAGTAATTTGTTTAAAAGAGATTTGTTTGTTAGGGCATGGTAGCATGTTACTGTAATCCCAGTGGCTCAGTAGGCTGTGGTAGGAGGATTATGATTTCGAAGCCAGCTTTAGCAATTTAGCAAAGACATGAGCAATTTAGCAAGATCCTGTCTAAAACTGAAAAATAAATATGGGCTGGGGATGTGGCTCAGTGGTTAAGGGACTCTGGGTCCAATCCCTGGTACCAAAGAATAAACAAATAAATAAAAATCTAAACATTTAAAAAATTAAAAAAATAAAAGTAATGTGTTTCTAAGCACTATTTTGATGGTACTTTTAAAGATATTTTCATATTATGCAAGAATAATAATATGCATAGTTCAACTGTTCAATATCTTTCACAAAGCAATGAAGGATTGTTAGTACCAGGACCCAGAAAATGGTGGCAGATTTCATATAAATATCAAAACATTTTTCTTTCAGTACCATTTGTGTGAAATTAGTAAGATTCTATCACTAATTGACACTGGCAGGATTGTAGCATAAAATCAAATACTAGCACATAGTAATCAGCAAGTTACTATCATTAAAATTTTAAAACACATTTGTTGAATACTGAATTTGACAATATCAAGTGAGCTATTTATTTTATAAAGACAACAGCGTTATTATTCTGTATTGTTACTTAAAATATGGGCTTTTAAATTTCTTGAAGGAGCACTTGTTACCAGAAGTGATTCTTTTTTTTTAAAAGTCTTTAATTTTTATGGCTTATTTTTTATTGATTCATAATACTTATGTATAACTTTTGAATTTACTTGGACATAATTATAAATGCATGGAGTACAGTTTGCTCCAATTAAGTACTTACATTTTATTCCCCCTCCTAACTCATCTGTTTCCTTTACTCTACTGCTCTTTCTGTTTATTTACATGTTTTTATACCAGTGTCTCGTGGATATATATAATGGTAACTTTCCTAGAAGTGATTCTTATATGTACATATTTTTTAAATTATGAGATCATTTTAGTGTCTACTGACCACAACTGAATAAAATAAAATAGTTCATACTGTAAACAAATTTTTAAAACAGAACACTTTTTCTAACTTTTAATTTGTATTTGATTGCATAAACCTAAAATTTAATTTCACAGAAGTTAACAATTCACTTTAACAGAATTCTGATGTACTTACACAGGTATGTTATATGGAGACACAGGACCACTGTCCAAGTCCTGGCACTTCCCTTACTTACTTGTATCTTTGAAAAAATCACCTTCTTGAGTGTCCTCTTTTACAAGTCTGGGATAGTAAGTTGACTTAACTCGTGGGGATATTTTGGAGATAAAACATTCATGATGTATACTCAAAAGATGTACTCAACAATACCTCCTGTTCCATGTATCTGTCAACAATGTGAATATTAATTCTTCCCCCATCAAGAGGAGGGGTCTAATTCTTCTCATCATGGATTTGGGCTGGCCTATAATTTGCTTGCAACCATTATAATATGGACATAATGGTAATGCATGACTTCAAAGACTAGTTCAGAAAAGATCATATAGTGTCTGGTGTGGTTTTCTTGCAACATTCCCTCTGGAGCGAGCTGGCTGACATACAGGAGGACAGACTACATTAATACAGTCATGCTGGCAAAGCTCCATGTAGGTATTCCAATTGACAGCTCCAAATGAGCTCACTGTCCACAGGCAGTATTGACAGCTAGCCACTTAAATGTGCCTTTTTGACTTTTCAGTTCTGTTGAACCTTCTCAGAACTACAACTATAGACAACATTTAAATGCAAGCACATTAGAGAGTTCAAGCAATACTCAAGCTTTGACTCAAATTCCTGACTCACAAAAGCATGAATTAAAAAATAGCTGGTTTATGTCACTGTTTTGGGGTCACTTGTTATGCAATAAGAATATTAGGAAATAAATTTAGATAAGGTTTTCTGTAATTATTAAAATGTTATTAACATGATATTTATTGGAGAGTTAACACTTCTAATCAACCAGTAATTTTTTTTTCCATAAGAAAAAAGCTCTATCAAGCCATACTGAGTTTTCACACTGCTTTATTTCTTTTAATGAGAAATAAAGGGACATCTGATGAGTAAATGTGGACATGCAGATTGGAAATGCTTTTCTACCACTACATTTTCTCTTTTCAGACAAGAACTTCTGACAGAGACCAATAGGTCTCCATTGTTCTCATCCATGGAAGTAACCTTATTTTCTCAGCAAGATCTAATCCATTGGAGACTATGTTGAGTATATTTATCTAATTCTTAAATTCAGTATAAGAGCATTCAATTGTCTGTAGATTTAAGCCACGTGATATTTTATCCCCAATTAGTTTTTTTTAATCTGGTGATTAATTACAAACTTACACAAGAAAAAGGATACTATTAATTGAGATGCTTTTTAAAAGTCTACAAGGAGGAATGTATTTGATAAGTAAAATGTGATGTTGTTAGATAAGATTATTAGTTTGAGCCTCATAATACTGAAGATAGTTTATTTTTATTTTGTTTTATTTATTTATTTATTTATTTTGGTACTGGGGATTAAACCCAAAGGTGCTTAACCACTGAGCCACATTCCCAGTCCTTTTTAAAATATTTTATTTTGAAACAAGATCTCACTAAGTTACTAATGCTGGCTTTGAACTTTCAATCCTCCAGCCTCAGCCTTCCTAGCCATTGGGATTATAGGCATCTGCTACCATGCCTGGCAAAGAAATTTTATTTTTACAGTTTCATCAAAGCTTGTGACTGGTGTATTCAAAATGGTAACTTTTATTTTGTGTTGTATCAATTCCCTATTTGAAGAATATGTGAGTATTAAGAACATTTTCCTATTAAAAGGATTAGTTGTTAAATTTCATGTTACCTCACAATAAAGACCTGCTTGCCAAAATATGGCCTGAAAACCATCCACATGATATCAAATGAAGCCACTCATTAAGTATCATTCATAGGCTTTGACTAGAAACATTAATTAACCTTAAAGATGAGAAAGCATGACAGGATCTCCTCATGGTTATTGTGGAAAGCATTATTTCATGTCACTTTCTTTCCTTGATTATAGAAATTATTAACAAATGTTAATTGTACAAAATAATGGGTTTCATAGTGACATTTTATAAATGTATAAAACAAGCTTTGATTCCACCTTCCTATAGCCCTCTCTGATCTTCTGCCTCCTTACATTGGTCCACTTCCCCTTCTCCTTTTTCTATTTTCAGGACATCTTGAATTTTTTTCAAGGTTCCACATTTGTGAGAAAATATTCCATACGTACCTCTCTTGGTCTGGCTTACTGAACATGATTCTCTCCAGTTTCCTCAATTTTCCTGTAAATGACATGAGTCCCTTCTTCTTTATGGTGGAATAATTCTCCAATGGGGTGTATGTGTGTGTGTGTACCTATCGACATATGGGCATCAAGGCTGATTTTATAACTTGGCTATTATGAATTGTGTCATGATAAACATGGGTACACAATGCAGGTATTTCCAAAGTATGCTTAATTTAAAACACCTGGCTATATATTTAGGAGTGGAATGGAAAGATCATATGGAAATTCTATTTTTAGATTTTTGAGGAATCTCCACACTGTTTTCCATAGTGACTTTACTAATTTACCTTCCCACCAACAAGGTTTAAGTGTTCCATTTTTCTTGGATTCTGAAGAGCATTTGTTACATTTTATTTCCTATACAATAACCAAGTCTGACCCAGGTGAGATGGAATCTAAATGTAGTTTTCATTTACATTTCCCTGAAGGCTAAATATGTTGAGCATGATTTCATGTATTTATAGATCATTTGTACTTTTCTTTCAAAGTGACTGTTAATATCATTTGAGCATTTTTAAATTGGATTACTTGTTTTTTTTTGTTAAGTTTTGTGAGTTCTTTATATATTCTCAATATTATGCCTTTTCCAGATGAATAGCGAGCAAATACTTTTTTACCATTCCATAGGTAGTCTTTTCATTCTCTTCTTTGCTGTACATAAGTTTTTTTTTTTTAATTTAATGTAATTCATTTGTCAATTATTATTTCTTGAGCTACTGGAGTCGTGTTCATTGCCTATATCAATGTTTAAAATGTTTTCCTGACTTTTTTTTATAGTAGTTTCAAATTTTTCAAGTCTCATTAAGGTCAGTGATGTACTTAAAACTACTTATTGTACAGGTTGGGAGATCGGGATCTTCTTTCAATTTTCTGCAGATGGATGTTCAGTTTTACAGAATTGTTTCTTGAAGAGGCTACCTTTTCTCCAACTTATGCTTTTGGATCCTTTGTTGAGAATCAGATATGTGTATTTGCATGGTTTATTTTCTCTGCCATTGGTCGACATTTCCGTTTATATATCAATATCATGATGTTTTTCTTATAATGGCTGTGTAGTATATTTTTGAAACTGGGTATTGGGATACTTCTAGCTTTGTTCTTTTTGTCAAGGACTGCTTTGGTTATTCGGGTTTTGTGTAGTTTTTTTTTTTGTGTGTGTGTGTGTGTGTGTAATTGCATATGAATTTTAGCATTTTTTTTCTAGTTCTGTGAAGAATGTCATTGGTATTTTAATCCATAGATCACTTTCACTAGTATGACTATTTTAACAATGTTTGATTCTCTTAATCAATGAACAAGGGAGGTCTCTCCATTTTCTAGAGTCTTCTTCAATTTCTTCCTTCAGTGTTTTACAATTTGCATTGCATAGGACTTTCAATTCCTTCGTTATGTGTGTTCCTAGGAATTTCCTTCCTTGCTTCCTTTCTTCCTTGCTTTCCTTCCCATTCTTATTTTCCTCGCTTTTTGAGGCCTATAGGTCTACAGGAAATCACTGATTTTTGTATGCTGATTTTATTCCCTTATACTTTGATGAATTTATCAATTCTAGGGGACTTTGGTGGACACTTTAGGGTTTTATAGCTATGGAATCAGTATCTGCAAACAGGGATAATTCGATTTTCTTCTTTCCTGTGCATATGCATTTTATTTCTTTCCCTTGCCTAATAGCTCTGGTTAAAATTTCCAATACTGTGTTGAATAAGAATGGTGAGAGTAGGAACCCTTGTCTTGTTTCTGATTTCACAGGAAATGTGAAGGAGCCCTAATTAGGAAGGGCTATTGCAGCTAGCTGGAAGCCATAAGTTCCACCTGATATGTATGTGACGCACCTGTAGGCACCCGAAAAGCTGAAGGTATATAACCGGGTGAAAGCGGTCCGAGTTAGGAGAACGAATTCATTCGGTCAGTCGGGCAGTCACTCGGTCGGTCAGAAGAATCAGAGCGGCCAGAACGTAGGCAGAGCCGTTACAGAAGAGAAACCAGATAGAAGACAGAAGAGAAACCAGATAGAAGAAGTAATGACTGGTCAGAGTTAGGCCGAGGCTCCTGAGGAAGACAGAAGACAGAAGAAAGAAGAAGGAAGAAAGAAGAGAGAAGAAAGAAGCTCTAATCTTTCTCTAAGCTAAGCTCTATCTTTCTTTCTCTCTAAGAAGACTCTAAGCTAAGAAGACAAGAAGAAAAGCTCTTTAATCTTTCTCTCTAAAAATCTTTCTTTCCCTCTCTAAGCTCTAAGAAAGTAGAAGTAAAAGTAGTAAAAGCTTTACTCTGCCTCCGAGAGTTTTTCTGCCCGGTTTTCGGTACCAGGCAGCTTACAGAAATGCTTCCAGTTTTCCCCCCATTCAGTATGATACTGGCTATGAGTTTGTCAAAGATAGTTTTTATCATGTTGAGCTGTGATCCTTCTATACCCAATTTATTCAGCACTTTTATAGTGAAGAGATGTTGAATTTTATCAAAAACTTTTTCTGCATCTATTGAAATTATCATGTGATTCTTACCCTTGATTTAATTTATGCAGTGTATTACATTTATTCATTTGCATTCTTGCCACTTTTCATCACAAGAATGATATATCAGTGCAATCTATGATAGTATTTAGGTATTAGAATTTATATGGATTATGTGCAAACAGAATTTACTCAGAATAAGAGAAACAAGATAGTATGTGCTTGAACACTATGTAATATGACAAAGATGAAAAATATATACTGAATACTTAAGTTGGACTTGTGTTTTAGAATATACTCTTCATCATCCTTAAATAAAAAGAAAATAAGAATTATCAACTTTTTTTTAAACATTTATTTATTTTCTTTAGTTGTACACAATGTCTTTGTTTTTACGTGGTGCAGAGGATCGAACCCAGGCCGCTCACATGCTAGGCGAGCGCTCTAAACCGCTGAGCCACAACCCCAGCCCCCAAGATTTTAAAGGTAAAGAAAATCAAGTAGTTCAAATATATTGCCACAGCTAAACCACCATAAAGGGCAAGGCTGAAATTCAAAATTAGATTTGTTTTCTTTCAAAGCTCAGCTCGCATATTTGATATTTGAACTTTACTGCTGAAGACACTAGAAATATTAGAATAAAGTAGACTTATTGGTGTCCAGATATGAAAGTATTTTGTGGAGAATTGTGATGATAGAAAGTAAATAGTTTTAATTTCTTCATCCACAGTATAATCTAAGCACAAAAATCATATTTGGGTTCCTATAATTTCTTTGTGAAAAATTATCAAATCAAAAAACTTTATATAAATATGTATACTTCAATAAAGATAGTCTTTAGCAAACACAAACTGTAATATTGTTTTCACAGATACTATGTCAGAAATTCTTGTGTGTAGTTTAAGGTGATCAAAACCATATTTTATCACACTGGTAAAATACCTGAATATAATCTCCTTTCATTCTCATCATATACATATAGAAATATCAATTATATGAAAAATAAAACCTGGTTTTGAGAAGAAAAATTTTAGTTATTTTTTTTCAGTAGACCAGAAAACAATTGGAAAGTTTAGCTTTACTAATACGAAGGTGAACTTAATAAGGACAAAGTGCGTGTGTAGATCTAATCCACAGAAATGTGATTAATTGAAATATAAAAGAATCCTTTACAGTTTTTGATATCTGATTGTATTTTACTTGAAATCATCACCATAGATTAGACCCCTCGGAAGAAAGGACCTCAGATAATGAAGACAAAATATATAATCTGGAGAAAAATGTAGAATACACAGGAAAAATGGCAAAGAATCAGGAGAAGAACATTCAAGAAATATGGGATAGCATAAAAGACCAAATTTAAGAGTGATTGGGGTAGAGGAAGGAGCAGAGTTCCAAACCAAAGGAATGAGTAATTTATTCAATGAAATAATAGCAGAAAAATTTCCAAATATGTATTTTACTGATTTTATTGAATTTTAACTCATTTCAGATTTGTAAACTCTACTGTAGCAATATCTGTTATTATATGTTAAGAAAATATTAAAGCAAACCCTGTGCAACTGTGGTTCCCAGAAGACTATGATTATATTTTCCATTTTATAAATTTTCAACTTGAATATATAAAATAAGAATGTCAAAACAGTGCCACTATTACCAAAAAAATGTATACACTCATAAAAATGCTATCATGAGGAGGAAATGGAACAACAACAACAAAAAAACAAAAACAAAAAACAAAAAACGGTGATGGAAAAGCATCCCTTTAGAAGTTAATAAATGAACAAGAGAGATGCAATTTTTTGTCAATTTATGCGGTTAAACAGGTTATTAAATATAATGTAATGAGTTGGAGGAATGGAAAGTATATTGTAGACAAATGTTTTCAAATCTTTCCACTCCAACATACTTGTAATTTAAAGTACTTTTAGGTGTATGTATATTTCAGAAACCAGACATTTTGTAAAAACTAATGAATTTTAACACTGAGCAATGTCATCTAAAAGCCAAATTACAACATCTTTATTGCTGTGAAATGTCAATTGTATCATGTCACTGCATCACAATATTTTTCTTTTTTTTTCCCTATATTTGGAATTGATGAAAAGTAAAATAAAAATCTATATAGTATCATGAAACATTTAGTAATGTTTAATTGATTTCTCAGTAACTTGAATGCATTTTGGTGAAAGGTCATCAGAATGCTAAAATTATTTACACATATTTTTCTTTTTCAGTGTACAAATTATATGAAAGCAGAAACCCAGTGACATTTCTAAAGAGTAAATAATTGAATGACAGCCAGAATTTTATATATTTGAATTGCCTTCATGTAAAAAGCAAATGTGGAGGTGAAAATTACCAGAAAATATTTTAGATAGTCAATGTATAAAAATAGTCATTGGAAGCAACCTTAAGAATAATACCAATAACTGTAATTCTGTAATTTAAGGGAAAAACATCTTTAAATGCTATACATTGACATTTTTCTCTGCTAAAGTAAGTTAGTTACCTTTGGAAAAGTTAAGCCAATTATTTGATTTGTACAAGTTCCTTGTTAAGCTGGAGACTAATGTGAGATTTGTTAATATTCAAAACTCTGGACATGATAATGCTTTTGGAAACCACTACATATTGAGGGTATGTTACCTTATCGCCTTCAGAAAATGTGATGCCATCCATAGCCCTTTTCCAAGTAATTTCTGGGACAGGCTCCCCTTCTGCTTCACAGACGAGTGTGACATGACCATTTTCATATGTGGTCTCATTTTTAAGCTGTATTATGTGAGGCTGTACTGTAAAAAATGTATATATTACTCAATTGGTATTGGATTAAGACATTTACTGCTTGAACTTAATATGGGTGATGGGCTCTTTAGTCTATGTTAATGCAATACAAGGTGATTAACTACAGCAGTTTGCAGTGGTGTGCTTTGCTTTACAAGAGTACCAATAGAGATGCAAAGAGTGAAGAAAGAAGAACTATGGAATATGAGGTTCATTTATTATCATTAAAAAATTTGAGGTAGCTTAGAGACCAACATAAAAATTACAATTCTTTTTGAAACTTTGCTTATTTAAGAGCAAACCTACTTCATTCCTTTCTTAAAGTCACAAATTTAAATTTCCTCTTTTGAAGCAGTTATGTGTATAGAGGTATTGCCTTAACAACATATTGATTATTAAACTAATTTTTTCTTTATATCTACTACAAAAAGAACATTTTGTATATTAATTTAAATTATTAATATGTAAAAATATTCTTCTCTATAAGTATACATAGAATCACAGACAAATTTATTTTTTGAAGTATATATTATTTCTTAATTTTTTTCTTTTTTAGATACAAAATGGATAAAAGCCTAAAAGTCAGTACTTGGTTTTCAGTACAAGAAACATTCTAATTAATATATTTGACCATTACCAAGTTAAAAAAAATGTTGATCTTAATCTGAGAAAATAACATTCCTGAAATATGGCATATAGAATTTTCAAGAATTCACTATTCTATTGTGCTTAATGGATTTAGTTAATTACTCTTTCTGGATTACTTTGTATTACAAGAACACAAACTTGTTCAGCGCTATTACAAAAAGTGATTACAACCATCAGGTAACATTTTATTATTTCTTATTTGAAAGGATGAAAATATCAGAAACCTATTGTCACTGGTATTCTAATAAAAAAGAAGCAAAAAAAAGTATATAAAAAATAGTATATCAGACAAATTCATTGAAGCAGACTGAGAATATTATCCTTGAGAATTCTGTCATCTAGTACCATTTCTAATTATTTTCATACTTAGTAATATTTATGTAGTGTAGATTTTAAAGAAAATAATAAAATTGATAAACCTTAGATAAGCTAATAAAGATAAAGAGAAAACTCAAATTATAAAATTTGTGATAAACAAGGAAATATCAACCCTGACACTACTGAAATACAGACAATAATCATAAACTATTTTGAACATTTATACTCCAACAATTTTTTAAGAAGTAAACAGTTGAGAACTTTCCATAATTTAAGAACTTCCTATGATTTTGAATAGTTTTCTATTCATTTGCTCTTTCCTCTATGTGAACAATTTTCAGGCTCTTACCTTTTATCTCTTTCTCCTCATTGAAGACTTTTGTTTAACATCACCTTAACATCACCCTTCATGCTAACTTTCCAACACTCTGCTATCCAAAATTATAGTCCTTTTAAAACAACATTATTTAAATCATCCAGTTTCATATTCTATTTAGAGCATCTTATTAGTCAAATTTACTTTTTTTTTAAATTTTAATATAGTTTGGTATAGTTGTTTGCTTCTCCCTAAAAGAATATAAGCACTATGAAAATTTCTCTGGTTTGGAATGTGCTTTCATCATTATGGTGGCCACAGACACAACCAGCAAGAGGGAGGTCCACCAGCTAGTACTGTTTATTTTGGGGTTAATTTAAGAGGGACCCTTACAACTGTCAACTGCTAATGCTAGTCATTCTTAATCTTAGAGATTTCACCCTTCTTCCCTTTCCCCTTCTTTGTGGTGAAAGCATTTTGATGAGTATCGTCAAAGATGGAGAAGATACTAAATGTTAGTAGAGAATGTAATTTTTTCACTTTTTAAAGTGAAAAATCATATTATAACTATCAAATGGCAAATTGTGTTTCTTGTTGCAAATATAATAAAAAGGTAAATCAAAAGTTTTCTAAATAGTACTATTTCTCTATGCTCTATCCACTTTCAAGGTAAACAATATATCTCTTGCTAAATATGGAGGATATTTACATATTTTATTTTAGTAAAATGAAAACAGATATTTAATTATAGTTCAATCAATGCACAGCTCAATGTTTCTAAATCATAGCCTTAATGACTTTTTTTTTTTTTTTTTTTTTTTTTTTTTTTGTACCAAAGATTGAACCTAGGAGAGCTTAACTGCTGAGTCATATCTCTGGCCCATTTTATTTTCTATTTTGAGACAGGTCTCACTAAGTTGCACAGGGCCTCACTAACTTGCTGAGGCTGACTTTGAATGTTGGATCCTCCTACCTCAGCCTTTGGATCTGCTGGGATCCTAGGCTCCTAGGCATTTTATGTGATTTTTTTTTTTTTTTTTTTATGTTGAAAGGAAAACAGATCCCAACATGAAATTTAAGATTCATGAAGATCAGCCCTCATAGAGATCCATCAGAGCATTTAAATATATTTTTTGTTCAGATCCTGTTATGATTCAACTAATATTGTACAAAAATTTAAATGTGTGATTTAATGTAATTCTTAAGACAACACAATTTGGTAGCTGAAATTTGAAAATATATTTCAGAGGGGAGCAAATTATGTAGGAGCAAATTTAATTATGGAAAATTAAATGGTTTGCATTAACAGCAGAGTAGAAGTTTACTCAAACAGTCCTCTAGACATCTGACTTAGGCAGTGTGCTATAATACTTACTAAAGACCTGGAGAAAAGCCTGCTTTTCATCTTCTCCTGCCTTATTTGTGGCCCTGCAGACATAAGGTCCTCCATCACTATTGATTATGTTCCTGACAGTGAGTTCTGTATTGCTTCCTTTCAAAAGGTACTTTTCGCTTTCTTCAATGAGCTTGCCATTCCTAAAGAAGAAGAAGAAAGAAAAAAAAAGGTTGATTTGTATAAATTTGTCTTCATAACTCAGGAGATCATAATCAACTTTTTGATGTATAGGCATCAATTGTTTCATGGCTATTGTCATTGATAGACAGTGATATAGTCCAATCAAAAGTATGTTTTAGTTGTTCTGTATTTTAATCTGCAAATAATAAAATTATGCTTGAAAGAAATCCATCAGGCAATGTTGAAATCTTGACATTATTCAGTTTACAAAACATATTGGTTCAATTTGAACTTCGACTATTAGCAAAAACTCACTTTTCTTTGGTTATTTTTATTCCCTACACACATTATATGTTGGTGACCCAGCACATATTTATGAAATATGTTTATTTTCTAGTGTGGGACACATTGTTTAATAATTTCTACAGAAAATTTTATTTAAATAAATTCCACTGTAAGTACAATATAAACACATCATACATTTGTATTGCATATAAGTACTACCAATACATTAATAAGATGAGAGAATTAAGTAAAAAACACAATTAATCAGAAATATTATGCTGGATATAATTTAATTAGTGAAGGAAAAGTAAAAGTATTTTATGTTTCCTCTTAGACACAAATAATTATATTTTCTCAATTTTTAATGTACAAATACCATTTAATTAATATATATTTTTAATTTGTTTAATTAGTTATACATAACTGTAGAATGCATTTATGCACTTTGATATATCTTACATCAATAGGCATAATTTCTCATTTTTCTGATTGTACACATTATAGAATCACATTGGTCATGCAGTCTTTATACAATGAAATAGATCTAATTCTGCTCTAAGTGTGGTATATGTAATATTTCAATTTTTTTCTACTAGACTGTATAATAAGAAATATTTTAAATATATTAAAAATCTGAAACATTTCTACAATTGCCCTTGTTAGTTGTGAAAACTTTTTATGTATTCTTTTTGATTCTATTTTATTGTCCTCATTCTTCTTTTTCTCATTCTAGTCTTTCTTTTTCTTCTTTGCTTCTCTTTCTAGTACAAGAATATAATGGTTTGAATGTCTGAACTGATTTTAGGACCCACTAACATAAAATGTTTAGGATTTGTATATGTCAGTGGGAATATTTACCTTTTCATATAAATCAAAAGCTAACAAAACTCTAAAAATTTTATTAAAATATTTCCTAGAGTTAAATAAAACATTTCTATGACACATCATGAATATTTGAAATGAATTCTGATTACATTTTCCAGAGAACACTGATACATATTTTAATAAAATTCTTATTCTTCTGTGATTAAATAGCATAATTTTTCTCAGTTTCTTATGAGATCTCTACATATATATGAGGAAGTGTGCAAAAATTCTCTAAGTGAAGTAGAAATGCTCAAAGGTAAAATAACAATAATGTGTATATAGTATTCTGTAGTTTTATTTGTATTTTCCAAATGTGTAAGTGATGAATAATCAATATTACATACAAACTTTATTATAAAATAGAAAAGTAAGAAATACTTCACTGTTCAGTCTATCAGGCCAACATTGTCCTGATGTGTAACAATTTGAGAAAATAATAATATTATATTTCTAATAATCATTAATGCAACAATTCTTAACATTATTATATCTATGACAGCCATACATAAAAGTATAACATATCTCAAGTGGGTTTTAAACAAGGAATATAAAGGGGCCTTAACATTTGAAAATCAATGGAACTTATTAAATTAATAGGCTAATAGTAAAAGTGTATAGAGTATTTTCAGTAAATAGAAAACAACTGTTTGAAGGGAAATGAAGGGAGACACGTAGAGCTACTGCTTTTCCTCCCACTTTTATTTAAATATCACTTATTTGTTTTTTATTATATTTGTGAAATAGTCTTATAATTCCCCAGTTTTTATTCCTTAACTATCTTCTTTACTTCTACTTTATACCAAATGGCTCCCCTCTCCCAAATTCAATCATTGACTCCTTAGTCCTCAATGGGACGTATTTGAAGATAGGGCCTTTAAAGACATAATTAAGGTTAAATGAGGTCACATGATAAGAACTATCAATGATGGAACAGGTGTACTTAAAAGAAGAGGAAGAGATATCAGAGATCTCTTCTTCAATCTTTCCACACAGAGGAGATGCCATATGACGATAAAGGAGATATGTCACCTATAAGCCAGTAAGAGAGTCCTTATCAGAAACCAACCCTGCTTGAACCTTGACCTTGGATGTCTGTCAACACCTACAAATAAATAGGACAAAAATAAAAATTTCTGCCTAAAACTAATTTTATCTCTGTAGACATTATGACCACATACTCCCTTTATCCTAATATGTACTTTATATCCAGAAGCTAAAATGACTCTTTACATTTAAAATAATAATTATTACATCCTACCCAAGTGATAAAAATAATGGCATATGAAGCTACCGAGATAAAAAATTATAGAAATAAATTACAGTTTTATTTTCTCTGACTCTGCCTTATTCTGGTCCCTATGATTATTATTTTTCCAATTAAATAGAAGAAAACAATTTTGAATACATATGAAACTTTTTTTACATCTAAGAAAATAAGTTTCTCTGGAAATATAAAATTATTAAAATAAGATCCTATGATAAATATTTGTTCATCATAATGCATGACCTGAAAGTTTTTCTGTGATGCAATTAGATCTGACATAAGTAAACCGTCAAAGAATAGATTTAGAATACATATTTTACTAATTTGAGAGGTTGAACAGCTTTAAAATGACAAATTGAATTCACAAAGTTTTAATTTTGCATATTTATATACCAATAAAATATAAAATTCATTACATTATAATGAAAATGCCATTCTACACTTACAACAATGTGGCCTGCAGCACTGGGATATCTATTTCAAGACACACTAGTGGTAACATTGAGGAGAGGCCTAGGTTCCTAGGCCCATATTGGCCAGAACAGGGCCTTAAAGACAGAATAAGCATCATGAGGGCATCCTTAGACTCAAAATTAGAAGAAGAACACACTGCTGATCTCTTTAGCAATTAATCTCACAAAAATTGAACTGAAAATAGATGATTTATTAATTTTAAAATGAAACTAAAAACAATGCATTACTTCTTGACAAAATATTTAAGAATCCAAACACTATTCCATGAGCAAGATGATGTGCATGCTTTACCTACCTGGACCAGGAAATAGTGGGTTCTGGAGAGCCTGAAGCCCTGCAGGACAATGTCATCTCTTCTCCTCTCTCTGCTGTGGCATTGAATGATTTCTGAGGCATTGTGATTGCTGGTGGCACTGAAAGAGAGATAGACATAGAATAAATAGAGATGAAAATGTTTGAACCAACACCATTCTAAGACTTTTTCCCTCATTTTTCTAATGGATAAACATTAAAAATTGATGTTAATTTCTAGTTTAATAATAAAAGAATATTAATGTCACTGCTATGCATTTTTATGTACAATAGTTAGAAAATATTTACGATGTTGTTTTATTTTTTCTTAATCTATTAAACCAAAAAACGAACTATATGTTTTAACATATATACTTTTATAAAATGTCTTACAAGAAGATAATACCGCCCTTACTTAATCAATACTGATATCTAATTTAAGCATAAATGGATTTCCTATTTGGTTTTTTCATTGGTATATGTAATGCCATAAGCAATCATTCACTGCTTCAAGACAGGGCTTTCAAATTAGGTGTCAGAGCATAATGTTCTTTCTGATTAACTGCACTTAATTGCTTCAAACAACTATAAAACATTTTATGAAGAGAAACTGCTTAAGCCATAGAGAGTATGAAAATAGATTTTCATGAACAATTCAATTTTAAAATTAAGCATCCTCAATTTCTAACTAATTACATTGCAAAAACTGCATATGCTGCAAATTTTGGACAGGTTGAAACTGTTACTGAAATGCACAGCTTGCAATAAACAAGTTACTAACATCCATAACAGGAGCTAAATTTCAAAGAAAAACATAAATTGTAACTCAGTATACAGTTTCAGTTATTAAATTGAATGTGATAAAGTAATATTACAAATTAATTCTCTTAATAAATTTATTTTTGACATATCCAAAGAACATGGACAGACAAGAACTTATAAGTGTGATTATAATTAAATATCTGTATAAGAGTATTATGTTATTTTCAGGTCAGTAATTATGTTACATTATCTCAATCATTAAACACAACAAATCAAGTTTTTGCATTTATGATGTAGACATGAGGAACATGATCTGACATGTAATTTCTAAGATGATAATGATAAGTGGTATTTAAAAAACAATGAATTTTTCCCATATTAATTATTAATTTTAAGTACATTGCCCTTTGACTCTCTGTATATTATATTTTTTCTTCCTGGTAATATTAAAAAAAAACATTTAAATCAAAATGCACTGTTTTTCCTTTTCTAATTTATAAAGGTAGTTTAAACAGCACTATTACTATTTTTATTACAACAACAAACATTTTAACACATTAGGGAATTACAACAAAAGTGAACTTTTAACAGAAAATCTATCATCAAATATAAACAGACACACTTCCAAATTGATAACGAGGTGCTTCAGTTCTTAGGATGAGCACATGTACAAACACAGAAAGATAAAGCATGCTAATACTATCTGCTGATAAGCACTGGCTGGAGCAATCAGGTGCTCAAAAACCCATGAAAGACAAACTACCGTGTCTTTGAGAAGACACACAGGGAGTGGGGATTGAGTCCACCTTTTCCTCTCTGTATTACCAAACTTCATGGCCCAGAGGGTCCTTTGCCATTTGGTTTGTACAGGAGGAAGGAAACCTGAAGAAGTAAAAAAGAACCTTAAAAGTTTCAGCCACAGCAGTCCCAAAACAAGAAGACCAGCGGGACTCAGAGAGTCCTTCCAAAGCTTGATCAGAGAAAACCAATAAAGTCTGTTAAAGTTTTTTTTTTTTTTCCTTAAATACTATTTCCATGTTATTTTTTTTTGTTTTTCAAACAGAAATATTTCCTAACAATGTTATTTAGACAAACATGCTTATTAGTCCCCCAAAATATTTAAGTTTAAACTTTAAATTGAATCCTGAGATATATTTAAATCATCTGGGTTTTTCGTTTTTTGTAATTATGATTTATATTTATATTAATAGGTATGACTCATATGAACAACATTTTTTGTGACCTTTAATAATTTCACTAATGTAGGAAGTTACTAGGGCAAAGAATTAATATTTTAACAGCATTTTAAGAAATTCATGGAAAATTGTGGAGAATAAATAAAGTACAATAAAAATCATATTTTCACTTTAGAAGTAATCTAAATATGAAAGATGCGAGAATTTCTTCTTGGAGAGTTACTAATGATCACTAATTACTTAGGTAATCACTGAAGAATTTATTTTCTCCAAGTCCTAAAGGATAGACTCAGTGTGGGAAAGCACAGTGAGTCTGAGCAATTCAAGACTGTGGAGAGCACCTCAGACTCCAGAGGACCACTGCAGGCTTGGATTCTTGTATAGCCCTGGAGACAAATCCATCTATAGCTAGCACAGCTTATTTTTTATTTATTTACATAATAATAGGAAAGCAATAGTTGGAATTAATTAAGATGTTAGGAAGAAAGGCTTAATATGGTAAAAAAAAAAGAACTGATCATTTTAGCATATTATCAAAACAGTATTAGAAAATCATCAAATGATCAGTTAGCACATAATTTCAGGATGTTATTATTACATGTATTATTTTTTTTAAATCCAAGATGTACATTGTCTCCTCCTGTGACTTGCTGTCAGAAGGAAAGTTTTGCAACATATTTTATCCCCATAAGTCTTTAAATTTTGTCCCATTAACTAGGCTATGAGTCAGATATTTATGCTATTAAATATACGATTATCAAAAGTCAATAAGTTGACTCTCACGTCACTTAATAAAAAACTTGGGAAAAAATTCATGAATCCTCTATTTGAGGATTCTGAAATGTACATGGCAGGAACACTGCTGCTAGAAAGATAACCAAAATGTGAAGAACCACAAGACAAGCTAAGAGTTTATTTCTTCAGAATCCCCTGGCCTGAATTAAAGTCAGTCTCAAAGCTAGAAGTGGTCAGCAGCACTGCCTGAGAAAGGCCCAAGAAAAAGAAACTTTTGCTGAGACTCAAGTACCAGGAAGAAATCCAGGGGTGACAATGGCAATGAAGAACATCCTATATGACCTAATTCTCTGAGAGGTCAGACTTTCTAATCAGATGAACTGTAGTCCCAACAGCAAATTCCCATGGCTTTCTCTTCAATTTTGGACCATTTAGATCTGAATGTCTGTATAGTTGTGGTATCAAGTGGAAACAAAAGTCCAGATTTATGACAAGAATACTAAAAATTGTGACCCAAGAAATAGGAAAATGTAGTAAATAGCATAGAGTAGGAAGATCTTGGAAAAGTAACAATATCAAGTTATTTGTGAAATATCGAGTTGTGTCCTGGGTTGTGTATGTGTGAATTTCATCCTATACAGAACCAATAATTTGTGAATTGAAAAACATCAAATATTTTTTTTGAAAATGAAATTGATGCTGAATTCACAAAACAAAATGCCTAAACAGAATATGTGATCTGAATTTAAACAAACTGGTTTCTTACAAAAACAAAAATTTTGACATTTTTCATAAAACTGATAGTTCTATGGAAAATATACTGAAAAACAAGGATGTAGTCTATTTTCAGCATATAAAGATGTAGGAAAATTTTAATGTCAGTGGAAAATGACAACGGCATATTGACATATGATGGATTATCTAAAAGCTATTTTAAACTATGCTCCACAGAATAAAAATGGACCATTTTAAAATACATTGAGATAGACTCTATAAAGACATAAAATATATTTAAAAATAAGAACTTACACATGTAAATATTGGAACTAAATTTATATTAACAACAAACAAAAAATCATGGACATGCAGAATGGCTATGACAGAGGAAAAAGTTACTGAAATTGAAAAAGGATATTTAAGAAAGATTATTTAAGACATAAGAACAATATGAAAGAAAAACAAATAAACAGAGCTTCAGGAAACTATATGATAATACTAAAATGTCAGGAAATTCAAGAAGGAAAGAAGAAATACCACCATGAAAAAGTAAATGTATATGTGGGTATCTATGAAGCTAAAATCTGAATAATTGAACCAAAACTTCAAGATCAGCTACATTTTCTCCGCAAGTGCTATAAACTCAAAAAGTTCGTATGCAGACAAATCACAATTAAACTGTGAAAGCCAAAGACATATACATGCAAAAAGTTGCACAACATATAAAAGAACAAAAAACTGAGGTAGGTGCTGATTTCCTAGCAAAAAATATGGAACCCTAAAGAAGTGAAACAATATTTTCAGATGAGAAAAGGAGA
Organism: Tamias sibiricus; assembly: GCA_025594165.1. NCBI lineage: Eukaryota > Metazoa > Chordata > Mammalia > Rodentia > Sciuridae > Tamias > Tamias sibiricus. The sequence continues at coordinate 23,844,272 of CM046668.1, forward strand.
TACCTGTGGGGAAAATTATATGGTCATACAAATACCCTTTAGAAATGGAAGTAAAATAACTATATTCTCATTTTCAGGTAAAGGAAAACTAGCAGGATTTCTGTCAGCCATCGTTATCTAAAAGACTTGCTAAAAAGAAAAGATACTCTATCAGAAGGAATCTCAAACTTTAGTAATAAAGAAAGAGCAAAGGAAATGGTAACGATCTAGAAAACATAATTATTGTGTTTTGAGTTTTGTAAAATGTAATTATTTATTGAAATACAAATGCTATTAATGGGATTTGCTATGGATGGAGATATATTGCAGAAGACAACTGGGGCATTAAGCAGAGAATGTAGAGGGCTGGAGTTGTGGCTCAGTGGTAGAGTGTTTGCCTGGCATGTGCAAGGCACTGAGTTTGATTCTAAGCACCACACATAAATAAATAAATAAATAAATAAAATATAGGTCCATACACAAGTTAAAAAAAAAACAAACAAACATGTTAAAAGAACAGAAAGTACAAGTATCTAATAGTGAGCTATGGTTTTTACATTTCAAATGAAATAGGAAATTATTGATTCTAAGTCAAATGGGCATATTAAACCACAAGACAGGCCCCCATGTACAACTGTGAAAATAGATATACATGGAAATATGACAAATTAGAGTCTAAATACTATTCACACAATCAAAAATAAGGGACAGAATCTATAATATAAGAATATTTTAAAATAATGAAAACAAACTAAAGCAATATTTTTAAATACTGTAGATCAAAATTAAGTGTAAGTGGTCTAATCTTATAAGCGAAATAATGAGCTATTCAAATAAATAAATTTTAGCCAACTATAATCTCTCTATTGTAAAGTCACCTAAAATATAGTAATTAAGATAGAGTAAAAGTAGAAGAAAGGAAAAGTGAATACTATTCAAGCACTAATGAAAGGAAGGTTGAAGTGATTCTATTAATAACAGGAAAGGAGATTTCAGAACAAGGAAAAGTATCAGATGCAATGGGGAATATTAAAGATGAAAGAACCAATTCACTAAGAAGATGTAAGTCCTACAAAGCATTTACCTCAGAAAAGAGAGTCAGAATATCTGAAGTAAAGTGAAGTAAAGATGGACAAAAAGAAAGAAGACACAAACAAAGTCATTATTTCTCTGTGAGTTGTTTAAGAAACTAGAAAATTAAGAATAAAATGAGGCTAAATGTACCATAAATAAGAAAACACACAAGTAAGACATCAATAATTTTTTTTTTTTAAAAAAGGGGAAAAATCAGGGAAAATAAAGATAATTGATAAAGCTTCTTTGAAATACCAATTCAATGAATACATCTAGCTAGACAAACAGAGAAAAAGGGAGAGATGATACATCATTTCCAATTAGGACTGAAAGAAAGGATTTCTAATAACTGTATGCACATAAATTCAGCAATGTGGATGAGAAGCAGCATTTCCTTAAAGTACAGAATTTACTTGAAGTGAATCAAGATTAAATCGAGAAATCAAATTGTCTGGTATCTATTGAACCAAAATAATAAGAAGTTAAAAGCCTTCTGAAAGGATAGCTCTAAAATCAAATAGTTCATCAGGTGAGTTTTATAAAATACTATAATAAGATATAACAATTTATATGTAATCTCTCTCATAAATATGAAGAGAAAAATATCTCAAGTCACTTTATGAAGCCAACAGTATATAGTGATAATTTAACTAGTCAAAGAAATTACAAGAATAGAAACCAGTATCTCATGAAAACAGGAAAATATTTTAAACAAAATAATGTAAAATAAAATACAGTAAAATATAAAAATAATAATATGACACTAACAAATGCCTTTTTGTGTGTGAATGAAAAGCTCATATAATTTTTAAAAATCAATAATTATATTCTTATTTATTAATATGTAAAGAATAAAAATCAGTCAGGCACAGTGGCCCATACCTGTAATCCCAGTGGATCAGGAGGCTGAGGCAGGAGGATTGTGAGTTCAAAGCCAGCCTCAACAACTTAGAGAAGTCTTGAGCAACAAAGTGAGACCCTGTTTCTAAATAAAATATAAAACTAAAGGACAGGGATGTGCCTCAGTGGTTAGCTAGGGATGTGCCTCAATAATTAAGTACTCCTGGGTTCAATTCCCAAAGAATAAAAATCATTTGATAATATGAATTGACATTGAAAAAGCACTTTCCAAATTAAAAATGCATTCAAAATAAAAATTATCAGCAAACTATGAAGGAGACTAACTTATCTTCATGAAAACCAACTGCCAAAATATTACACACAACATAGCCATAGGGTCAAAGAAATGCAATTTATCTCTAAGATTGGGATCCAGCAAGGAGGTCTCTGCAAAAATCATGTACTATATATGTACTATCTACAAACAAAAGCTTAAAAAAGAAAAACTATGCAATATGGCTGTAAAAATATCATACAAAGGTACTAACAAACAAAAATGTATGCATGAACTTTGAATGCCGAATATTACAAAAAGGTGGTTACAGATTTATAGCAGACAAATGGCGATTCAAGGAACATTTATATGTTTGCATATTTGAGATAGAAAAAGATGTATAACTTTTCAAATTTAATATAAAGTCTATGCAGTGGTAATTAAAATCTTAGCAGGATATTTTATAGGCAAATTGATACTAAAGTTTAAGTGAAATCTAAATAAGTTGTAATTTTCAATTCTTTGTAAGAGAAGAACAGTTGAGTACTATGACTACTAAATGATTTTAAGAATTCCTTTAAAGCCATGATAATTATGATAGTGTCCTAATAATCAAAGGATAGACATTAGCTCAGTGGAACAGAAAGCAGAGCCCAAAGCTCAAATAGAGTGAAGAATTTTACTCTCATGAAACAGAATATTTTTAAAATCTTCATAATGCATGACAAATAGAATATTCAAAAGGAGTTTTTGTGCATTTATTATTTATTTATTTATTTTTATTTATTTATTTATTTATTCAGGATGGGTGCAAAATGAACCCTATTCTGATCAAATCTAACAAAGCTTAAAGTCGTGGACTCAAAAGATTAAACTATTTGCAAATAACTTCTCTGCATTACTAGACAAAGTCCTAAAATATGTAAAGGACCATGGAAAATATTTAGCTCATAAAGAGATAAAATTCATAACATCAGGCATTCAGTAGAAAATTATGTTTAAAAATCAGAAAATATGAGAAATGAGGATTTTTATGACTGCATTTCACATGATTGAGAACCTACAGGTAATACTGATCACATACAGATTGGAAGACATTTTAAAAATCACACGTCTGTATATTAAAACATAGAACCCAAGAAGAAAAGCACGCTTGGTAGAATTAACAATGCATTTAACACTGGAAAAGAAAAGAAAACTGAACTCAAACATGTAATAACAGTGATTCTAAAAATGAATACAGCAAGAAAAGAAAAGGCCAAGAGTTAATGAGCAGAACATATGAAAGTCACTGGGTAACTTCATGTGGCCTAACATGTGAAACTGGAGTCCCAAAAGGAATATGGAAGAAATATCAATATAAAGATGTAATGGCTGAAAATTCTCCAAATTTGATAAACTTTGTCACCCAAGGTTGTCAACAACAATCAGAAATGAGTGATAAAGAAAATTTCACTAAGGTATATCTGCATTGTTTGAAAGAAGTTGCAAAGAGAGAATCTTGCAGTACGTGGGGGGACTGCCATAGGGTGGGACACTTGATGTAAGAGGAGTAAAACGAAGATAACAGCCAGATGGTCATTAGAGATTGATCAAAAAAGATTTATTTTTAAAGAATTTTTAAAGTAACAAAGGATAAAATATTCTTAATTTAGAATTCTAAAACCAGAAAAAATATTAATTTTGTATATGAAAGCTAAATAAAGACTCTCTCAGCCTAGAGTAGATGAAGCCAGAAATAAAATAAGAAACAATGGGCACATGAGACAAGGCAAAACAATAGCAATGACAGATTTAAACCCAACCAAATCAACTTAACAAGCATAACATATTTAATGTAAATTATACAAATGTTCTAATTCAAAGTCAGAAAATGTCAGTATAGATTAAAAAACAAAACTCAACTGTATACTTTTTTTAAAAATATTTTTTTAGATGTTGATGGACCTTTATTTTATTCATTTATTTATATGTGGTGCTGAGAATTGAACCCAGGGTCTCACACAGGCTAGGCGAGTGCTCTTACCATTGAGCCACAACTCCAGCCCCAACTGTATACTTCTTATGAAATGTCACTTTAAATATCAAGAAACATTTAGGTTAGAATTAAATGGAAGGGAAGCAGAATGGATAGGTGAAATACAGAAGTATCAGTGAAAGATTTTGGAGCAAAGTATTCTATCAAGAATAAACACAGTCATTTCCTAATGATAAAAAAGTCAACACAACAAGAAGGCATAATAATTCCAACTGAGTTATCAGTTTGCCCCAAACCTGACAATTAACAAGCACAATTCATGCTCTTTTTACATACACAGAAATATATTTGAAAATATATAAACCAAATGAAATGTATACTTTCAATCTATTTAAATGAAATTAGAAATCAATGACAGAATGACAGCTGGAAAATCTCCACATATTTAAAAGTTAAGTAATTTAATTGTAAACATCCCAATGGAAAAATAGAAAATTAAAAAGAAAATTACAAGATATTTTAAAATTAATGGCAAAATACATAACACTATCAAGAACAGTAGAGAGAAGTTAGTACAGTACACACATATAGGCAATTCTTTCACTACATGCATGCATCAGATGAAAGAGATTTTAAATCAATGTTCTCAGGTTTAGCCCTAAGAAAACAGAAAAAGAAGATCAAATTATCCTCCCATCAGTAAAGATACAATAATAAAGATAACATTTGAAAAACTAAAAGAGAAAAAGAAAACTAAATCAAGGAAACCAAAACCTGATTTTTTTTCTTCTTTTGAGAGAGATCAATATAACTGATGAATTCTAACCAGAAAATGAATTCTAATCAGAAAAGAGGGAGGAAAGAAGGAAAGAAGAGAGGGAAAAAAGAATGAGAATACAAATAATAATAGTAAGAGAATGAACACATTATCTCAACTACAGATTCTAAATATATTGACAAAATAACAAAAAATGCTATGAACAATTTTATATTAACAATTATCAGATTAGATAATGTTGACAAATTCTTGAAAGACATAAACTACCAAATTTCACTTAATAGCCTAAAAAGCCTATTTTTAAAATCAAAGGGTTAAAATAGTATTTTATTATATTACCACAGTGTAAAATTTAAATGCAAGTAGGCAAGTAGGTTTGATAATGAATTCTATTAATTATTTAAAGGAAATATAATTTAAATGAAACACAAACTCTCCCAACAAAAAGAAGGAAAGTTTTTCTAACACATTCTATGAGGCCAATTTTCCTTTGAAACTAAAATCAGACAGAGGAATGACCATCAGGAGACAGCTGATGATTGACATCCTATAGAAAAAAATACAATTCATAACAGAATTCTAGGGAATTAAATTCAACAATATATAAAAGAAAGATACATTGTGATCTGGTGGTAATGGAAGGCTAATTAACATTCAAAATCAAAGAAATGCAATTCACCAAATCATTATATTTAAAAATACAAGTCATGATGTCATCTCAGTAGATTAAAAAATAATAATTGGCAAAATCCAAAATCCATTTTTGATAAAATCTCCTGATAATCTAGGAACAGGTTACTTTCTCAGCCTGAGTATAAAGCAAACAAAGAAGCAAAAACTCAGCTAGTCTACAACTAAGGACATATGAGATATTTTAAGAACGTATGTTTCCTCCCTCCAAAGTTTAGGGATCAGGCAAGGATAGTCACTTATATCACTTTTGTTCAACAGGTAGTAGATGTTCTAGTGAAAAGAGGGAAGAAAAGACATCTAGTTTGAAAAAAAAAAAAAAAAAAAGCACAGTTGTTAGCATAACTACACCCATCTTCCTTTCTGCCATCCCCACTTTATGAACACAGTTCTTATTCTTAAGAAATAACTTGGGGTCCTTGAGGAGTAAAAACTTGCCGATCTTTATCCTTCAGAAATAGAAAATAGCCTTCCAAAAATCAGGTGATTGTTGTTAAGACAATTTCAAGAGATAACCCTGCCCCTAACCCATGGCCATAATTTTGCATATAAAAAGAAACTCTTGATTTTATATCCAGCTACTTTGATGAATTCATTTATTAGTTCTAGAAGATTTCTGGTGGAATTTTTTGGATCTTCTATGTGCAGAATCATCATCTGCAAATAGTGATAATTTGAGTTCTTCCTTTTCTATCTGTATCACTTTAATTTCTTTTGTCTAATTGCTCTGGCTAGTGTTGGGAACATTAATAACACGGCAGTAGATAGAAACTCTCTCGCTTTCTCCCACTTCCTGATACGGGAACTTGGCTGAGTCAAGGGGCATTTCCCCGATGTAAGATGAGAACTGAAACCACCCCAAGGATAGGCCAATGGCTCCGCCAATGGCATCTGCCTATGCTCCTTATATATCCCCATAATCTTTCTACTGATTGGCCCATGTCCTCTATAAGACTGTCCAACTTCTTCAATAAACGGAGTTCCTGCACTGATCAGTGACCGGGCTCCCTGATATGTTCCTGGGCCTTCTAAAGGCGGGCGAGGGAATATCAGCGGCGTTTACTTTCCCAATCTAGTCTCCTTGTTGAGGTAGGCCCCTCTGGCCTCTTTTGCTGAACAAAAGAGGTCTATCCCAGGTATGGGAAGCTAAAGACTTCAACCCTTACAATATTCTGACAAAATGGCGCCTAAGCATGGGGCACAAACTTCTCAGCAGATTGGGTAATGGTTCGAGCCAGATAGGGCTTTCCGAGTAAAGGCATCCTCTAGAAAATGAGGCAAGCATACATCTCTCTCACTCTTTCTCATCTCTTTCTTCTTCTCCCCTTTTCTGGAACCTCTGCACAGGTAAACCTGCAATTTTTGTATGTGCCTGGCGGGGGATAATGGAAAGATGTCCAGGAAAAGCGCCCTCACTGACGGGCGCGCCAGCCCGGGTGCGGGAAAAACTCAGAGCGGGCCCAAACTCAAGAACAAAGAACAGCTGCCCTCCGCAGCACCGATAGTAATGTGAAGACGGTGGGCTGCTGCCACGGCCACGTGGCCCTGGGCTTATGTCCCGGGTGCCTGCCTGGCGCCATCACCGGGACTTGCAGTTCCGAGGCTCAGTGTAAAGAGAAAAGTGTACAGCTACATGGCCCAAGCTTGTGTCTCGGCCCGCCTGGCAAGCGGCTTCTGGCTTGAGTCCAAACCGCTGGGGGCGGGGGGCTCGGCGCCGAGCTCCGCTGCCCACAGTGGGGCAGTCGGAGGCAGGCGAAATGCAGGCCGGAGTCGCCCGCAGGGCTGGGCACGCGCGGGGGCCTCACTGTCGGACAGGAAGCGGGATTAGAAAAGGAGAAATATCAACAACAATCCAATCCTCCTGGCCCCTTCTTTATAAGGGGGACCCACTATTTAAAGAGGAATCACAGCTCACTCTATATGTTTATATAGATGACATCATCCTGGTGGCTCCTGATGTCCAGCAACTGGGTCCAGCTTACCTGGCCCTTCGAGAGATCCTAGAGAAGGAAAGATTAACTGTACCTCCCTTCAAAATACTGGGGACAAAACTTAGTCTGGACTCCATTTGTCCTCTCAAACCTCACTTGGTCATTCAAAAATCTTATTCCTTGGCAGAGTAAAAAAAAACTGCTAGGAGAGTTAAACTGGTTAAGGCAGTGGCTTCATATCTCCACCGAGGATTTATTACCTCTTTTTGGGTTGCTACAGGGAAAATCCCCCTCTGATGTGGTTGCACTGGAAAAAAGTCATCAGTTAATATTACAAAAGGTCCAAGATGCCCTCAATTCAGCCCAATTGGCCCGTACCAACCAAAGCAACCTCCTTATACCTGTTCACATGCTTGTTAGGCCACTGCCCATTCTAGTGAAAGGGCCAAACATGCTAAAAGCCATTTTTTTTACAATGCTCATATAACCCAAAAGGACAAGCTATCATAGAGAAACACAATAAGACCCTAAAGGACCAATTAATAAAACAAAATGGGGAAGCAGCCCCCATGATCAGTTAAAAACAGCTATGCTTACTTTAAATATTTAAAAAATTTTCCAAGCCTGCCAGGGACCTCAAATACTGCCAATCAGACCAAAATGACTACCCAAGAACACATGCTCTTGAGGGGTGATCTTTTCCTTTTTCCACAGAAATGAAAAAACCATGACGGATCTCCTGTCTCGTTGTGAACTTCTCATCACCTCCATTCTAAGATTCATCGGGAACACTGTCCTGGACTCCTCTTTTGTCAGTATTTCAACTCTCTGCAGCAAGAGAAGAGGAACTATGCCTATTCCTGAGAGAAGAGTGTTATTCTTGTGCCAACTGTCCGGACTTTGTCCTAGACAGCTTCCTTTAGACTGGACTAAATGGATAGCTCCCCTACCTTCTCCCCTTTGTGGGACCCCTGGCTGCCATTATCATTGTGTTCACCTTTGGGCCCTGTGTAATCAACAAGCTTGTTCAATCCCTTAAGGACAGGGCCAAATCGGTACAGCTTGGTAGTTTGCCAATAATATGTTGCCTTCAGCTGTGCTGAGTGGGAGCCCTATAAACTTGGCCATGGTCCTTATCAGGATGTGGAGGTCTAAACCATCCTTGAACCATCCTTGGGAAGTGTTCCCAAAGGCGACTGTTCTGTCCCATGTCCTCCCCAGGTTGCTTGCTGGCCTTGGGTAAGTCCGCCTGAAGTGCTAGGGTGATAGTCAAAGATGGGTAAGATTCCCAGAAGGGAACAACCTAAGACAGGCACACCCTCAAGTAAGGTGGGCCCCCATTAATAAAACAAAATGGGGGAGATGTTGGGAACATTAATAACACGCCAGTAGATAGAAACTCTCTGGCTTTCTCCCACTTCCTGATACGGGAACTTGGCTGAGCCAAGGGGTGTTTCCCTGACGTAAGATGAGAACTGAAACCACCCCAAGGATAGGCCAATGGCTCCGCCAATGTCATTCACCCATGCTTTTTATGTATCCCTATAATCTTTCTGCTGATTGGCCCATGTCCTCTATAAGACTGTCCAACTTCCTCAATAAACCGAGTTCCTGCACTGATCGGTGACCTGCTCCCTGGTATGTTCCTGGGCCTTCTAAAGGCGGGGGAGGGAATATCAGTGGCCTTTACTTTCCCAATCTAGTCTCTTCGTTGAGGTAGGCCCCTCTGGCCTCTTTTGTTGAACAAAAGAGTCCATCCCGGGTATGGGGGGCTAAAGACTTCAACCCTTATAATATTCCGACAGGCTAGAGCTTCAAGAACTATGTTAAATAGGAGTGGTGAAAGAGGGCATCCCTGTCTTGTTCCAGTTTTTAGAGGGAATGCTTTCAATTTTTCTCCATTTAGGATGATGTTGGCCTGGGGCTTAGCATAGATGGCTTTTACGATGTTGAGATATGTTCCTGTTATCCCTATTTTTTGAACATGAAGGGATGTTGTATATTGTCAAATGCTTTCTCTGCATATATTGAGATGATCATATGATTTTTATCTTTGAGCCTACTGATGTAATGAATTACATTTATTGATTTCCTTATATTGAACCAACCATGCATCCCTGGAATGAAGCCCACCTGATCATGGTGCACTATCTTTTTGATATGTTTTTCTATTCGATTGTACATCAGTGACGAATCCTCAGAAAGAGAAACTAGGAAATCCACCCCATTAACTATAGCCTCAAAAAGAAAAAAAATGAATAAAATACTTGTGAATCAACAAAAGAAGTGAAAGTTCTCTACAATGAAAACTATAGCATGCTAAAGAAATAAATTAATGAAGATCTTAGAAGATGGAAAGATCTATCATGTTCATGGATAGGTAGAATTAATATTGTCAAAATGACCATTCTTCCAAAAGCACTATACAGTTTTCAGTGCAATACCAATCAAAATCCCAATATTATTCCTCATAGAAATAGGAAAAGTAATCATGAAATTCATCTGGAAAAATAAGAGACCCAGAATAGCCAAAGCAATTCTTAGCAAAAAGAGTGAAGCTGGTGGCATCACTTTTCCAGACCTTAAATTGTATTATAAAGCAATTGTAACAAAAACAGCATGCTATTGGCACCAAAATAGACCAGTTGACCAATGGTACAGAATAGAAGACTCAGAGAAGAACCCACACACCTACAGTTATCTTATATTAGACAAAGGTGCCAAAAAAAGTTCATTGGAGAAAAGACAGCCCCTTCAACAAATGGTGTGTTGGGAAAACTGGAAATCCTCATATAATAAAATGAAATTAAATCTCTCTCTTACCATACACAAAACTCAACTCAATGTGGATCAAGGACCTAGGAATTAAACCAGAGATCTTGCACCTAACAGAAGAAAAAAGTAGGCCAAAATCTCCATCATGTTGGATTAGGCTCCAACTTCCTCAAAAGGACCCCCTATAGTGCAAGAATTAAAAGCAAGAATCAATAAATGGGATGGATTCAAGGTAAAAAAGCTTCTTCTCAGCAAAAGAAACAATTAGTGAGGTATATAGAGAACCTGCAGAATGGGAGCAAATCTTTACCACAAGCACATCAGATAGACACTAACCTCAAGGATATATAAAGCTATCAAAAGTCTTAACACCAAAAAAAAACCCAATCAATAAATGTGCTAAGGAATTAAATAGACACTTCTCAGAAGGTGATATACAATCAATCAACAAATATATGAAAAAAGGTTCAACATCTGATCTAGCAATTAGAGAAATGCAAATCAAAACAACTCTAAGATTTCATCTTACTCCAGTCAAAATGGCAGCTATCAAAAAAAAAAAAAAAAAAAAAAAAACAACAACAATAAAAGCAGGTGAGGATGTGGGGAAAAAGACACACTCTCACATTGCTGGTGATACTGCAAATTGGCAAAGCCAATCTGGAAAGTAGTATGGGGATTCCTAGGAAAACTTGCAATGGAACCACCATTTGACCCAGCTGTCCCACTCCTTGGTCCATTCCCAAAGGACTTAAAAACAGTTTACTACAGGGACACATCCACATCAATGTTTACAGCAGCACAATTCACAATAGCTAGATTGTGGAACCAACCCTGATGCCCATCAGCAGATGAATGGATAGGGAAACTTTGGTATATATACACAATGGAACACTACTCAGCACTAAAAGAGAATAAAATCATGGCATTTGCAGGTAAATGGATGGAGTTGGAGAAAATAATGCTAAGTGAAGTTAGCCAATTCCAAAAAATCAAAGGTCGAATGATTTCTTTGTTATGAAGATACTAACTTATAAAGGGAAGGGAGGGAGGATGAGAGGAATGAAAGAACTTTAAACAGAACAAAGAGGGGGGAGGGGGGAAAGGGATAGGAATAACGGTAGAATGAGTTGGCCATCATTGCCCTAATTGCATGTATGAAGACACAACTGTTGTGAAAATACTTTATATAAATTGATGGTTATATAAACTTGAAAAATTGTGCTTGTGATATATAATATGAAATGAGTTGCACTCTGCAAATATGTATAACAAATTACAATTAAAAAAAAGAAACTCTTGAGATAAAGTTGCTGCTCTTTCTCTCTCTCTCTCTGTCTATGTGAGTCAGCTTCCCAACAATAAATCTGCTTTTGTCTTTGTCCTTGGTGTGTTTCTGTGATCATTCCTGTGCCATTTTCCTTTCAACAGTGACACTGTATGATCATGAAATTCCTTTGGGACCTAACAATAAGCCAACCATACCATAATAAAATTAATAAGTAAATTTAGTAATATTTATAACATAATTTTACTATGCCCTCTATATAGATCTCCATATATCTTTCTAATATCAGAATAATTAAAAATTGAAAATGAAAGATAACAAACACATGTAATTATTTTTGCAGGGTTGAGGATCAAATCAAGGGATCAAATCAAGCACAGGCTTGATAAGTATACCATCACTGAGCTGCATCCCCAGACCAAAAATATACAGGGTATTTAGAGATAAATCTGGCAAAATATGTGCTAGGGCTGTATACAGAACTTTAAGAAGAACTGCTGAGAGTAAACTGAAGACTCAAATATATAGGTAAATATACTATATTTGTCAAAAAGAAGCATCCTTATTTTCAAGAAAACAGTTCTCCCAAAAGTGATATGTAGCTTCAAAACCACTCTACAATATATTTGGTACTGTATGTTTGTGCATGTGTGTGTTGTAAAAATTGATTGATTTGACTCCAAAATGAATATGAAAATGAAATGAATACATAAATACTCAACTGCATGTTGAAACTCTTCTGAAAACAACAATAGAATTGAAGGGGTTACAACAAATCACTTCCTTATTATAAAACTGAAGAAACCAAGACACTTTGGTGTTGGTGCAAAAAGACAAATAGATGAACAGAATACAGTCCCTAAAACACATACATTATCAAGTTATTTCAAATCAAGGAAAGGCTTTCAATTGTTACAGTACAACCATTTCAGCAAATGTGGTGCAAATTGGATATGCAATGCCAAAAAACGAAGTAAAAAATTGTGTAGAAATTATTTCAAACCAAAAGTTATAAAACTTTCAGAAGAAAGTACTGGGGAGTTTCATCATAGTTAGTTTAGATAGTGAACTCTCAGATTTAACACAAGCACAATTCATTAAAAAAATGAACTTTATCAAGGTAGATTTTTTCCCCCCTTGTAAGTCAGTGGTAAGAAAATGAAATGATAAGGCCTGGATTGGATAAAAATATTCCCAAATTGTATATTTGATAAAGGAATTATATACAAAATACAAATGCTTTCCAGATAATAGTAAAATAATATGGATTACTTCAATTAAAGAGAAAACAACTTAAGTAGCAATGATCATCAGTCAAAATATCTCTGTGAGTGGTATGTTCTCATTTTTGCAAAAAAATAATTAAAAGCTGAAATGTTATTCCAGAAATTATAGAGTGCCTTCTCTATGCCTATATTGATGATATACCCTGAGGTTATATTACCTTTGTTCTTGAAGGATAAATAATGTAATCCATGAAATATACAAGGAATTCTAGAAATTCATATGTAAAAAAATAACCCAATTCAAAATGGGTTAAATATTTCAAAAGACACTTTACCATGGTTTGGAGGTTGGCTTAGTGGTAGGGCACTTGCCTAGCATGTGTGAAGCCTTGATCCCCAGCACCTCAGAAAAAAATGCAAAAACTTTAAATGATTAGTGGTATAGATGATCAATGTACTTACTTATTTAAAAAATGCAAATTAATGCTTTCCAGATAATAGTAAAATAATATGGATTACTTCAATTAAAGAGAAAACAACTTAAGTAGCAATGATCATCAGTCAAAATATCTCTGTGAGTGGTATGTTCTCATTTTTGCAAAAAAATAATTAAAAGCTGAAATGTTATTCCAGAAATTATAGAGTGCCTTCTCTATGCCTATATTGATGATATACCCTGAGGTTATACTTACCTTTGTTCTTGAAGGATAAATAATGTAATCCATGAAATATACAAGGAATTCTAGAAATTCATATGTAAAAAAATAACCCAATTCAAAATGGGTTAAATATTTCAAAAGACACTTTACCATGGTTTGGAGGTTGGCTTAGTGGTAGGGCACTTGCCTAGCATGTGTGAAGCCTTGATCCCCAGCACCTCAGAAAAAAAATGCAAAAACTTTAAATGATTAGTGGTATAGATGATCAATGTACTTACTTATTTAAAAAATGCAAATTAAATCCACTATACGAAACTAATAAATATTTATTAATATAAATATACAATTTTTGAATATATGAAGCTTTGATGAGTACGTGGAGCAACTGAAAAGCCTATACACTTATTCTAGGAACCCTTTCAAAGGGACTATACAAACCCTTTACAAAACATTTGGCAGCATTTTTCAAGTCTATCATGCCATATGATCTACCATAAAATGTGCCCATGCCTCTCATGGGTATTTTACTCAAGAGAATTTAAGGCATATGTCTCACAAAAACTTATAGATAAATGGCTATAATAGCTTAATTTGTAATTCAAAAGCTGAAACATCCTAAACAATTTTGGTGAATGGACAAGAAAATAGCAAAATATACTTAAATTGAACATTCTGAAGCAATAAAAAGGAATGTATTTAGCTGCACAATCTGAATCATTTCAAGTGAGAGGAAAAGTGTAAGAATTCACTCAAAGATATGTACTGTGAAGTTGCATTTGTATAAATTGTAGGAAGTTTTGTGTTTATTATATATACTATGTTTACAATTTTACTGTGGTGGTTGTTATATATTTATACATATACACATGTGTATAGACATATATAAGTGGATGAAAATATACCTAAATTTTAAATGTGTGAAGTATGTTGCATATCACATACACTTCACATATTTGCCAAAATTACATGCAATACAACTAGAATTGCATATGTAAAAGAAAAGACACCTGTTAGTTAAGGGACGATGCTTTCCAGATAATAGTAAAATAATATGGATTACTTCAATTAAAGAGAAAACAACTTAAGTAGCAATGATCATCAGTCAAAATATCTCTGTGAGTGGTATGTTCTCATTTTTGCAAAAAAATAATTAAAAGCTGAAATGTTATTCCAGAAATTATAGAGTGCCTTCTCTATGCCTATATTGATGATATAGCTGAGGTTATATTACCTTTGTTCTTGAAAAATAGATAATCTAATCCATGAAATAATTTGACACATAAATGGGTCATTTCAAATTGGTGTGAAAGGTACCTGGTAGAGATTTTAGAGATAGCATTAACAGTTCAGCTGTAATTATTATAAATAAAAAATAAATTAAAAAAATAAATAAGACAATAACAAACAACAACAACAAAAAAAAAAGATCTGTCAATATCTCAGAGATACTTGGATGGCTGGTATGTGACTTTTGGCCAAGATAAGGGTATTGAAATTTATGATCTATGGAGAAATTCTCCTAGTAACCCCTGAAGTCATTTTCTGCACTGATGGTTTGTGCCTGTCCTAAACAATGTTTAAAGCCTGACTTGATTACGTTAGGACCCTCACCGTGAGATTCCCTGAGATGCCTCTGTCACCCACACTTTTGTGGCCATAGTGGAAGATAAATCACTATGGTGTGTGCAAATTGGGCCCTTCAGAATCTTGCTTATAAGATTATCTCTGGAGTGCTCAAAGCTGGCCTACATTGTTCTCTTCTGGATATACCACATTATTTCATTCAAAATGAAAGTTTTAAATAAAAAGTACTCTGTGGAGCCTGGCAAGTCTTCTGAAATACATGAACTTTAAAAAAATTTTACAGATGTGGACCTTGTACTACAAGATATCAGAAGGGGACATTTTGAAATAAGGCAAGTAAAATTAATAATTGCTTGCTAGAATTGATGCTTGGAATAAGTCCTATAGGGCAATTAGAAATCAGACTGGCCAAAAAGAAAAAGGAAGAAAGAAAAGAGAGAAAGAGAGAGATATTCAGTAAAAGAGAGAGAGGCAAAGAGATGGAGTCAGAGAGAGAAAGAGACAGAGAGTGGGGGGGGGGAGATACAGAGAGAGATTGTATCTACATGATGGATAAAATTATTTAAGAAGACCATCAAGTACCAGGAACAAGTATTATGTACAATTCAATGGTTATAAAAATGTATCTGATGTGAATCAAATCTTCTCTGATTCTTAACAACACTCATGTTGTTATAATTTGGATAAGAGATGTCCCCTCAAAGCTCCTGTGTTAATACAGAAATGTTTAGAGCTAACATTATTAGATTGTGAGAGCTGCAACCTAACCACTTCATCCTCCTTTTAATGGACTGACTGGGTGGTAACCATAGGCAGGTGAAGTATGGCTGGAGGAAGTGTATCACAAGATGCCTTGTGTTCCCAGCCATCCCCAAACTCCTTCCAGCTTCCTGACCTCACCATGAACTGAGCAGCTTTGCTCCACTGGACCCTTGACCCATGATGTGCCACCTCATGTCATGCCCAGAGCAATGAAATTGGTTGTCTATGGACTGAGATCTCTAAAACCATGAACGCTAAATAAACTTACCCTCCTCTAAATTGTTCTTGTTGGGTATTTTGGTCATGGTAATGCAAAAGCCGACTAAAACACATCCTAAGGGTACCTACACTTTTACTAAAAGCTATAAAATGTGACAAGACAAAAAATAAAGTGAACAGATATTCATCATAACAACTTTGAATGTGAATATTACTGATGCTGCTTCCCAAGTTGTCCTTTACTGCAGCACGTTTTCAGGGATAGGACTCATGAATGTCTCTCCAGAGTAATTTAGACATTGATTGTCCCAAATGTCATTCATCTCCACAATGTCAGATCCTATCTTGATGGTCCCTTTACTTTAGTGATTGATTCTACTAATAGATAAAAATTTGCTTTATTGAACTATCTTGTGGTCCCTTTAGATTTCTTGAGGCTTCTATTGTTGTTATCATTGTTGTTTTTCCCCCATAGATGACAGGATTCAATTTTGTAATTATCAGCCAAATATTTGATAAGAAAACAACAAACACTAATCCCTATACGACCAGCAGAAGAATGCCATCTGGAAGACAGCTGAATTTAGAGTGGGAATCTGATTCAAATATGAGACAATGCTACCTACCTCCTCTTTTCATCACAGATTAAAAATATTATGTTAAAAATGGTTACATACATTCCTATAGCCATCCTAATATATTATGCCTCTTTAAAATGTATTAAAAAGCTGAATGAAAGGAGACTTGGAGAAAAGATGAAGGACTTTTTGTTATTTCCTCAGATCAATCATTTATGTGGAGGAGAAAATCCAAGAAAGGTGAGCTTAGATCCTTGTAGAGGTTCTCTTAGCCCATCACTCTGTCTCCACATCTAATTTATAAAATATGACAGTTGCTAAAATGAGGATTAGATAAGAGTTAAGGTGAATATATATATTTTTTATCTTCACATTCCCAGACTAATACATCAAATTTAATGGAATCACTTTCAGTTTTAATGGTATCATAGCAGATATATGTTTGACAAAATATATAAAGAGTGGTTTACATAAATGCTTATTTATCTCTGTGTAAAATATTTTGTATTTTACATGTTATCATTATGGATTACCCTCATACGTTACAGTCATAAAAATTACTCGAAATCACTAAGTTGTCTGCATGTTGGAGTCAATTATATTATTAATATGCACAGGGTTAGCTTTCTTTTATTCTTACTATTCTTTATGTTATTCCACACTGTACACAGCTTAAAAGGAATTACAAAGTAACTTTTCATTTATTATAACAAGAAAAATACCTTTTTTCATTACATTGACATTGAAATGATTAGAAATGGGTAAGAATATAAAAATCCCTTCCAGAGATCACTGAGATATCAAAATGCTGTATAGATTCAGACACACACTTGCACAAATATCTCTGCCCATTATCATCCACTGTTGATTTTCATGTTCAAGGGAAGGCCAAAGACACAATTGCTTTAAAATTATACAAGTAGGTGTTTTTCATTCAACCTCAAATGTCCTGCCTACATGACCCCAAATTTGAACTAGAGGTTATTTGAGCATTCTTTAGAAATTTACAAAAGATATAAAAAATAATGAATCATTATGCCTGAGAAGAAGATTTTATAAAAATAACCCTGTATTGACTTTATTTGAAATTTAAGTTTTTTCCAGTTCTTTCATGAATAGGAACCTTTTATGAGTAGCTATGGAGTCTAGAAATCAGATGATGGATTATGTACAGGATAAAGCAAGAGAGATGATACTGACCTCTTTTAAAATAGTGTTCCCATGATATGTGCGTAAGTGGGCATGTTTGTATCTATAGTTTACTTAATATACTTAAAAGAGTTCATACAAATTTGGCCAGAAAATTCAGTAAATATCTCTATTAATCTGCTTTTGAAAGATTTCAAATAGTGACTCAAGAGTCCAACCTGACATGATAGTAAAATGAAGTCAGTCACTGACAGTATAGAGAAAAAGTTTTAGGCAGGGTCGCAAGTTCAAAGTTTAATTGGTGATCCAATATAAAGCTAATATAATCTCATAAAAACATAGGAATTACTTGGGAAATATCATTGGAAAATAAATATTTGCCAGATGAGAGAACCCAGCTGCTTATAAATAGAATGATAAAGTAATGTAACAAGATTTCTCTAAATTATTGACCAAAGCCACCTGTGAATCTATCTACAACCTCACCCATTTTCTACTCATTTCCTCCAGACTCAAAATAAAAGGTATCCTACTTCTGTACTTTTATTTTTCAATATATGTTAGTGTATATTTATACTTCAAATTGTTATAATCCGAATTTTATCCCAGTTACTTAAGTGATACAGTTCAACCTTGATGTCTCTTGTAAGCTCATAATTACCAAATTCAGAATATAACAAGGTTCATACCATACTAGATTTCTGCTAGTATTTGCTACCCTGGAAGCCTATACCCACATTACAAGTCTTAAAATTATTGAAACTATCCTTAATTCCTCTTACCTGTATGCCCTAGTGTGCCAGAATGATTTTGCTTCAACAGTGACCTAATTATATAGCTTCCCTTTTCTTTCCTTGTGCTTTAGTATAAGTCCCCATTACTCACTTTATCTCCCTGCCTCCATCCTTCTGTCAATTTTCTTACCCTCTTGCCAGCATGCTTACTTCTCAATGTCAGCTCAAATTTGTTCCACAGACCTTGCTTTTAATAACACATCCATAGTCCTCCATGCTCTGTCTCCACCTGCTTTGCATTTATATCTGCATCTAATTGCAAATTCACCTAATACAATTATTACTCCCATACCCCCAAAATGGTATATTCTAGTAAAAGTTATTGGACTTTTCACACTGTATACCATCCTTTTAAAAAATATTATTCTAACTTGTTATACATGTTTGCAGAGTACATTTTATTTCATATGACATATAAAGAGCACAATTTTTCAAGTTGCTGGTTTCATATAAAGTATTTTTACAACAATTGTGTGTTCATACATGTATTTAGGGAAATCATGGATAACTCAGTCTGCCATTATTCCTATCCCCTTGCCCTCTCCCCTTTGTCCTTCCTCTTTGTTTTATTTAAAGCTCTTTCATTCCTCTTATCCCCAATCTCCTGTATACCATCCTTTTTGCTTTGCTTTTGTTGATGCTTTTCCATCTCTCTGAAACACGTTTCTTCTCTTCCTATTACAGTAAATAATTTCATTATTAAATTTGTTCCAATCCCAAGGAACTCTTTAAAAAAGTGTAGGAGGTATCCTTTCTCACTGTAATTACTTAGTGTATGTCTACTAAAACTACATATATTATATACATATATAACAATCTGTCCCATAAATAATAAGGGGCTTCAGTGAAGGTGATTATTTTAAGCTGTTGAGATCATGTCCTAAACAACCTGACAGAACTGATGATATGTTAGGTCTGTTAGTATTACAAGTTCAACATAGTGCAAAACAGAGCCAAAATTTTGCATGTACCCATTGAATAAATTTATGAATGCAATATAAAATAATTTTAAAACTTCAGTGAACAATCTTAAGTAAAATTTCTAAAACTTTAATAAGTTGACACAAAATGCATGATCAAGGGTCACCATTAGGGGAAAGTGAGAGTAGAACTGTCTAAGAACAGTTAGTGAAGTAATTTCAGGTGAGACGATGTTTAAGTTAATTGTATAAGGAAGAAACAATCCGCTGGCATTACATGTGTATAACTTCATAATATTACAAACAACTTTAAGATCACAGTACTTAGAAATATGATTTATTTCGTACTCAGGTCTGCACCTGAAGATCAGCTGTGACTCTTTCTTATGTCTACAATCTGGTATCCAAGATGAAATTGTCTATATTTAATTCATGTAGTTTCATGGCAGAAGAGAAAAGCAAGAGAGTCAGAAGAAACATATGGAGTGTCATGAAGTCTGCCCAGCCACTGTGAACATTATGCTTCCTTAACTGCCATTGGCCACACCAACTCATACAATCAGTTAGGAGGGAAAGCATGGAACTCCCATTAGAAGCAGTGTACTTACATGCAGTGGACTTACATGGCATTGGGACAGTAAATGTAAAAACTTTACATTGTAATTGGGAAATACAGTAAGAAAATCATAGAGTCAAGACAAAAATAGGATCTACAATATTCAGTAATGCTGGTACTGCAGATGATATGTTAGATCTGTTAGATCTAATAAGGATATCATTTAGCTAACAGCAATTTGCAAAAGGTTCTTAACTGGAAGGATGGAACATGAGAGGAAAATGTGAAAATGAAAGACTAAGGAATAAGGAACACTAAAAAGTATTCAAGAGGTTTTATAAAAGAGGAAAAACAAGGAAAAACTTTCTGAGTAGCTTGATATTTAAAAGGAGCCACTAAGCAGGACAAGAGTCCCTAAGACTGGAATACGATGATTTTCCAGGCAGAATCATGATGAAATGTGAGAGAAAAGCACAGCTGTCTTCCTGGAATTCACTGATGTTCCCTTAACAGGGTTCCAGTGCATTATCCAGAGGCGATCAGCTAATAGTGGATTTTGTGAAGACTATTGTTTTGAAGAAAAGAGATTACAAGGATTCTATGGTACTACAGGTTTTGACCAAGAGAAAATGTGACTAATTGGCATGTTCTGGCAAAGCAGGTTAGATTACAATCTGTGGTTGATTCTGTTAAAATCAGATGAACATTTGACTTTGGAGGATCAGCATGACAAATAAAATATCACATTATCAATATGACGTTTTCAAGTGGAAAAGAAAAGGCATTCCAACACTTATCTTCTTATAGATTCCAAAGTACATAAATACAAAACATAGAATTAAATATTCCAGTTTGAACGCAGACCATTATGGACTGGATGATTCAAACTTGGGTTATTCAGATGCACATTCATACTCATATGATCATTCTAAGAAAATGAATGAGATCACAACTACACAAACACAGATTATAGTAGGGAAACAGGGGAGAACACACAAGAAATGTATTAATGATTTCTAGAAATTCTGATATAATACAAGAAATATATTAATGATTTCTAGAAATTATGATATAATAATAAGGAATTACTATACTATGCCTGCCAGATGACATTTATTTTTAAATATCATACTCAATTTAATATCTTAGTGGAAAATCTATACATACACAGTTACAAATACATATGTGTATGTAATCACATTTAATAATCCTGTAATGGTAAATACTTATAACATACTATCTCCTATGAACTTGGTATTTTTTAAAAAACTTCACTTATATTAATTTATATTATAATCTTTCAGCTGACAGGAGAATACTGAGTCCACAGACTTGTTCATGATGAATTACATTTATGTAATCTTTCTTACATCCTTTCAGAACCAAAGTATGCTGCATAGTTGAATGGATAACTGATAAGCTAAATAGCTACTGCATGTTACCATTGCTTATTGTATATAATAAATAGATAAGAAAGGCATATAGAAAAATATATAGAAATAAACTGCAAATACAGACAGATGCACTTATATTAAAACTTATTTTGTGTATACTGAAATCTTCCTCCTGTACGATAGGTCAAATTCTCCACTGGCTATGACAACCTTAATAATTATTGGACTTTGCACTCCTAAAAAGGCCTCTGAAAAGCTAAATGATCTCTACACCCTGGTTTCATATGGCTGAAGTATGGGTTGGTCATGACAGAATACTTAAAGAAGGGGTCAATCACATAAGATTTTCTAAACCTGGAAGTTATTTTGATTTTGTCTTAAAGGCATTAGGAAGCACTGAAAAATTACTATGGTTGAAAGGAATACAGTAACAGAAGCATGTTCAAAGGAGGAGATATCGTCCTGATTTCATAAACTAGTTATTAATGTCCATTAATACTTGAAAAGTAACTTATGAATTCAATTAAAGTCAAAAAAGCTAATTTCAGCAATAAGCAATTTGTATAATTTCAAAGTAAAATCTGATACTTTGTCTCATTTGACATATTTTGAAAAGCTACAAACGTTGACAAAAAGACAATTACGGACTCTAAAAACTGATGTCAGGGTGACAGTATTAAATAACTCAGAGACACTATTCTTAACAATATTATACAATATAACAGATGTTACCAGAAAGGTGAGGGGATTTCTTCTAGACATAGAAGATATTTACTAAGGGACAAGGTGGGTTTTGAGCTTGCAGAGTTTCCCTTTTAAAAAGTATATTGTTAAAATGAACAACAGAATATGCACAAATTGTTTACTGCTTACCATTAACAATAACGATGATATCACGGAAGTCAATTTCTCCCCTAGCTTCCACTCTTCCTTCACATCTATATATACCTTCATCACTTTTATTGATGTTGAGAATCTGCAGATTATTGTTAGCTAACATAGCAAAACGACCTAGAAAGTAAGCAAAGGGGAGGAAATGACATCAGTAATTGAAGGCTGAGTTCAGTATGCTCAAAATTGCTAAGAGTTAAAATATAGCACTTGTCTGACACTATCAAACTTTTCATCAACAAACAAATTCAAATTTGAAAGTAAAATGTAATTTCATGACTTCAATTTTTCCACTGTACACTGACTTGTTACACCTTTTTTTTTTTCCTGAAATACATTCAAGATTTTATATCCACATAAAATGGTTAGGTTATTATTTTCTCGTTGGTGCTTTGAATGCAGAAATGACACAAAAAAAACAATCCAGGGAGATTAGATATTGCAGCCATGAAAACTTTTGACTACAAATATATAGCAAGTTGTATATGGAAAAGAGTGGAAAATTTATTGAACATCCTTCCTTAACAATAATTAAACTAATAATTTTACATACCCTGAGGAGGCAGCTAAGTGATACAATAATGTTCAAATCACACAAAGGGTATAAAAATGCTTGTAACATAAATTTATTTAAATGATTGTTTTTAGGAAAACACAAGATAATCTTCTTTAGGAATTAATAGATTTGCTTTTATTAATTTTTTCAGGATTCTATTTTGTGTGTGTGTACATACATACATACAAAAATAATCTGACATAGAGCATGCATTAACTGATAGCTTATAATAACATTTTGTAGCAATCTGAGATGCCTAAACAGCATCTTGACATTATTTTCCAAGTGTAGTCTCATTTATAATCATCACAATTTTGTTGCAGTGTTAAAACTTTTTCTCTTCCTATCTTGTAAAGAATTTTCTCACATCTACTCTTTAATTTAAAACATGTTGTACAGGAACTATCATAAATTTTAAATAATGTGTCCATATATATTATTAAACATCTCTTTTTTGGCCTGGATATAGTAGATATTATATTAAAGATACATTGGTTACTAAGAGATTCAGTCTTTATCTACTATAAACATTTTGGCTAGGTAGAATTGCCATAATTGTAGGGTACCCAGTACCTAGTATGTTTACAGTCTAGAGATTTTTTTTAAAAAATACTTTTTAGTTTTACTGATTTTCCTCTATCTGCTGGCTTCACAGAGGTTGTAGGTACATCTCAAAAGCCAAGGTAGAGAGCTTCATCACCTGGATTGCTGACTGGATTCACTGTGTAGACTCTTGCTGCTACCCCTGCTACCAACTGGACATGCCCTGAGTAAGAAATAATCTGCTATGGTAATAGGCCATTCAGATTTTGAGGTTAGTTTGCCAGAGCAATTCCTTGATAAAATGAGAGGAAGTTTGAGCTGGGAATTCATCAAGCAATAGACAGCCTTGCTAATAGGCAGGCAAGTGGTAACACTCTGATAGGGAGTGGAACTGTGTAGATTCAGAGACTATGACAGAATGAAATACTGATTACAAAGCCCAGCCACATGACTTTCATCCAAGGATCTATAAGCTTTTCTCTAATGTCTGTTTCTTCTTTAGGTTGACCCTAAGAAGAGAGATACAAATATTTATATAGAACTTTCCCTGGTAAATAAAAAAACAGACTTGAACTTTTGTCACCAAAAAAAAGACTGGGAAGAAATAAAGGTAATCTGTTAGAAGTTTCAAAGTATAATACACAAGAAGTTCTGGAGTAACTCAGAATTCATAAAATTTATGAAATTTCAAAATCAATTAAAATATTTTTCTATCAAATTTTGTGTTTGGAAATTAGGAAAAAACTATACTCAATAATGATCAAAATTAGGAATAATGTTCTTAATCATATGTAGATCATTGTAATATTCTATCTTCTAACTTGCTAAAATATGTATCATCTTTTACCTCTATTCTCTCTGGTTATATGTTATTTGAATTAAGAAAAAAGAGTAAGGGGGAACATTATTTTAATAAGGAAGACAGTGTTTTATATAAAAAAGAATTAGAATCTCATAATACTTATATTGAATGGCAAAATGTATTTCTTCTAATTGGAAAATTTAAGTACAAAATGGCCTTTTTAATCCATTATTTTTACTAAATTAGATAAGACTCCAAAAACTTTAGGAAAACAATAATTACCTGACAAAGCTAAACACATAAACATGTTTATGTCTACATATTGTTTCCACACTAAAAACAAATTATGTGAAAATTGTGTCAAATTCCAAATATATTTCCAAAGGCTCATGACTGTTTTTAGTAACTGAGAGAAACAAAGCATTACTGTTCTGTGTTTCCAGAAGACATCTAAAGAAAGCAATGCTTCTGTCTCCCACAAATATAGTTTTAGAAATATTTTACTAATACAGATTATGTTTTTATCAGTTACATAGAAACCCATATTTTTAATATTTATTTTTTAGTTGTAGGTGGACACAATATCTTTTTTTGTTTGTTTGTTTGGTTTTTTTTTTTTTTTTTTTTTTGGTATTTGGGATTGAACTCAGAGGCACTTGACCACTGGGCCACATCCCCAACCCTTTTTTGTATTTTTATTAGAGACAGGGTCTCACTGAGTTGCTAAGTGAGGCTGCCTTTGAACTCGTGATCCTCCTGCCTCAGCCTCCCAAGTGCTGGGATTACAGGCATGTGCCACTGCGCCCGGCTAGACACAATATCTTTATTGGATTTTTATGTGGTGCTGAGGATCAAACCCAGTGTCTCATGCATGCTAGGAGAGTTCTCTACCACTGAGTCACAACCCCAGCCCCTAGAAACCCAATTTAATTATCAAAGTGAGAAAGATAAATTGAATCAGACAATACCCAAAACATTTTCTGCTTTATACTTCTTTAAATAAATTTTTAAAAGCCTTTATCTCTCTTCTTAAATCTTATTCTAAACCTACTCATGGTTTGTCTCATCTGTGTTTCATCTATCCTTATGACTAATCTTCATCTATGACTTACATATTTTCTTCAGATCAGAATGTTCCTGTCTTCCATAACTATCATTTTCTTTCTTTCTTTCTTTTTTTTTTTTTTTTTGGTATGAGAAACTGAACCTAGGTATGATTAACCACTGAGCAACACCCTTAGGCTTTTTTATCTTTTATTTTGAGACAGGGTCTCACTAAACTGAACAGGGCCTTTCTAAGTTGCTGAAGCTAGCCTCAAACTTGTGATCATCCTGTCTCAACCTCCCCAGTTGCTAGGATTACAGGCCTTTACAAACTCTGCTAGCCATAATTGTCTTTTTAATAACCATCCAGATGTACCTACCTAGAATGGTTGCAAGTACAACAATCAGTATATCTGACATTTAGTTTGATATCTGTGCTTGCTTTTCTATGTCTGTCTTCCCATGTCTTTATAATGCCTTTATAGGGAACTAATTGCTCAAGGTAAATTTCATAAGTTATGGAACCCTTTATTCAATGCAAATTCCAAGTTACCCTTGACACTTCCTTAAGTCTGTGTAATCAAAATACCCTATGTCTTCAGTCCAAAATCTTGTTTTCCTTTGGCAATTATTTTATTTGGTTTTGAGCTGATCTCAGGGCCTGGAATTTTTTCCTTGAATCCCATCCAACTTGCTCTCTTTACTGAAACACTAATATCCTTTTCAAATACACATTAGATCATGTCATTGCCTTCATTAAAACACTTCAGTGATGTCCCCTTTGAATAAATTCCAAACTCCTTAGCAGTGATGTCAAAACCATGTTGACCAGACTTGGCATTCCTCTCTACATTAGTCCTTGATTAATAAATCCTGGTTTTATTTATCTACTTGTGCAAATATTCAATTTGTACTTTTTCAAAAGTTCTAGTTATAATAAACTTATCCAGTATCTGAAGTGTGCCATCCATGTTGTTTTCACCTTGGGCTATTGCATGAGGTGTTCTTTGTTCATTAAGTTCTTACCACCTAAGTGCTGTTCATATTTAAAAGTAAATATTTTTCTTCCTGGCAAGCATCCTGGACATCTTTCTTTTTCCTAGCTCTCTAAGGTAGTATTTTTTTTTTTTTTTTACTCTGTTACCATTCTCATTCCCATAGACAGAATATACTATTTTTCACTGATTTATCTATTTACTTGTTTAGAGACTATTAGTGTTTTGAAGGCAGTGAATGTTTTTTAAATCTTGTTTACTATGAATCAATGCACCTAGAACTCAAGCAGGAATATACCAGGTAATCAATAACTGTTAAATAAATATTTTATACCAGAAGTAGATTAATATTTTAATGAAGAAGATGAATCTATCAATTATTTCTGATACAGAAAGAATACTTTAACCAAAGACTTTGCAAAGTTTATAAGATAATATTCACACTGGCCAGTGTTCAATGAACATATGTTATGTCTCTCCTTCTGAGTGACAATAAAAGCCAGGCTATTCAACTTTTGTAACAAAATGTCACCCTTAATTCTTACATATTTTTTAAAATATTTATTCATTTGCTTTAGTTGTACAAAATGCAATGCATTTTTTTATGTTTACATGGTGCTGAGGATCGAACCTGGGCCATGCAGGTGCCAGGCGAGCGTTCCACCGCCGAGCCACAACCCCAGCCCTCTTACATATTTTTCTTCTTTAGCATATGAATCTCCCT
Source organism: Tamias sibiricus (assembly GCA_025594165.1). NCBI lineage: Eukaryota > Metazoa > Chordata > Mammalia > Rodentia > Sciuridae > Tamias > Tamias sibiricus. Next base: position 23,871,275 of record CM046668.1, read on the forward strand.
TCAACGAGCAACATGGACAAACTCTATTCAAATTATTTTGCAAGAGTTATAATTCTGATTATCTACCACATAGCTCTGTTAAAAGCATGAGGGATAAGTTGAACATTTCCAAACCCTTATTGTCTGATCTACTACATCTAAACTACTCCCTATCACATTAAGGATATGGAAAGGGACCTAGATACTCAATATATATATATTTTTTTTAAATCTAGGTAAAGTATGTTCAGTGTTACAAACCTAATCATATTCCAGTAGCTGTAAAAGAAAGGGACTAAATAAAGTAGTTTTAGTCAACTTTTTTGCTGCTGTGACCAAAAATATGACAAGAACAATTTTAGTGGAGGAAACATTTATTTGGGGGCTCATGGTTTCAGAGGGTTTAGTCCACAGATGTCCATCTCCATTGCCTTGGGTTCAAGGTATGACAGAGCTGCATGGTAGAAGATTGTAGTGGAGGAAAAAATGCTCAGGAGACGGCATCAGGAAGCAAAGAGAGATTCCCTTTCCCGTGGACAAAATACATAGCCCAAAGAACACCACCAATGACCTACCTCCTTTAGCCACACCCATCTGCTTACAGTTACCACTCAGTTAATCCCTACCAGTGGATTAATTTACTGATTGAGTTTAGACTCTTCTAACCCAATCATTTTTCCTCTGAACCTTCTTGCATTGTCACACACATGAGCTTTTGGGGGATACCTCACATCCAAACCATAAGAGACTCTAATAACTCAATCATTCCATTTCTAAATCTTCTTTAATTGTCTCACACATGAGTTTCTGGGGACACCACATAGGTAAATCATAACAGATCTCTTGCAAAACCATGATAAACATAAAAAATTGTTCAGCAATGAAGTATATGTCAAGATCTTTCATGATAACAAGGTTAGAAAAGTTTGACCTTCCTCATAATTTCCTCTAATTCTTTAAATAATGTATAAAAATATGTTTACTTCCTTTAGTTGCCTGCTATGCACCTTAGCTCATTCATGTTTAACTTTAGTCACTCCCCTACATTGAACTTTCTGTTTCTAGTTATAGTCTAATGGCATATAATTTGGGTAAAAATGATTCCAAAAATTTAAAAACTCAATAAGAAGGAATAAGAAAGATAAATACATAAATTTAAACTATTGAGAGCCTGACATATACCTCAATAGTTTATTTATTTAAATATGTTATTTACAAATTACAACCATTGTTTGAAATAGATATAATACTCCATTTTTGAAAGATGAAGAATCTGATTTCAGAGCACAACAGCTAGAAAATGTTTTCAATATTTCAGGGCCAAGAGAAGGAGCAGAACCAAAATGGAGTTCCAAATTTACATCATTTAATGTTGGATTGCTGGGAAAAAAATATGTAAGTTAAATCATAAAAATATTACTCCTCCATCACCAGTACACTTTGCTATCAAACTTTTCTTTGATGATTTTTTTCAAGTATCTTCTTTAAAAATATGATTTATTTAAAAACCTTCTTGTAATTAAAATGTATAATAGACCAGATAGATATACATGAAGATGAATATTAGATAATGTGAAAATATTTAGATATTATCATTTAACTGTAATAAAATTACATCCTTTTCTGTAGGATTGAGAGGCAGAAAAACCTGAAAATATATTACACAATGTATTCATATAATTTGTTAATAAAATCTAAAGCAGTTACACAAATAAAATATGAACTAATTAAATAGCATTCCTCATTAACCTATTATATTAGAAACAATGAGTTATCCGTTAATAACTGACTAGTATTGACTATATCAAGGTCAGAAAAATTATCTTAAATTTTAAAAAATGACTATTGAATATGATTATGATATGTTCTATTTACATATTCAAAAATAGAAATTCTCTACCTTCTTTCTTTTATGCTATAGAAATTTCATCTCTTGGAAACAAAACAAAATCATGCAAGATGAAAAATACTTAAAAAGATTCAATTATTTTGTTCCTCTCTGCAATGCAGGTGCATTGAAAAATATTCTAAATTGAAAATGCTCCCCATGCACAATGGTAAAGGAGCATAATGTAAGCAAATTATGCTTTCAATTACAGATGTCATATAATTCTGGAATTTTAGCTCATTCTGAATCAAAATCATGAAGACAATTTGAGTGAATTCACATTTCTTTCTATCATTCATATATGTCTTACATAGTATTTAGAACTTGTATATATATATCTTTTAAAGAACAGCTTTAGAATAATAAACAGAATTCATATATAAATTATTATTAGTTTTCTTTTTTAGTTACCAGGGATTGAATCCAGGGGTGCTTAACAACCAAGCCACATCCTCAACCCTTTTTATATTTTATTTAGAGACAAAGTCTCAATTAGTTGCTTAGAGTCTCACTGCTGAGGCTGGCTTTGAACTTATGATCCTCCTGCCTCAGCCTCCATATATAAATTATTTTCAGTTTACTTATTGTGATCTCAAGGGATCCTGTATGAATTATAAAAAGTAGAATTTGTATGTATCTGCATCTGTTCTTCGTTTATTTCTTAAAAATACATTAATTTTTCCCTGAAAGTTGAAAAAGTGTAAACAAACATTTTGTGAATCTTCAGATAGTAACTACAGAAAGCTTCATAAGACAAACCATTTATCAGAACTATTCAAATCTGGGACCAAAGCAGCTGTAGCAATATGTAACTGTTTGTCATGGCTCTGTTCTGATAACATATTACAGAAACAACAGAAGTGCTAAATTTGATGTAAGGTTCGTAGTGCCCCAAATTACAGTGTAATATTTTAACAATCTAAAAGGAGCTGTTTGACATTTAGGGTCAAAAATTACATTTTTAAATCAGTCAGATATATTCAGTAATTTTAAAAACTTTCAATAGTTTTAGAACATATAACTTAGGGAGTTACCAAAATACTAACTGTCGGAAATAGCGGTGACTTCCTCATTATGATACAACCAGGTGACAGCAGGTGCAGGTGAACTGCTAACACGGCAAATGACCTCTGCATCCTCCCCTTGTTTGAATTCTTGAGGAGATACCACTTCTCTGAAAGTGAGTTTTTCTGAATCAAGAAAATAACACAGATCATAAAAGAATTATCACTTATTTATCTTAAAAACAGATTTTAGAATTGATGCTACTTGATAATATGTAGTATGATATGTAGGTAAGCCTAGGTGTTTTAAAACATTAAGCCAGATTAACAGATTCCTCTGTTAATAAACCTTCCATCTCACTGAGAATTCCCAAGTCCTCCCACTGCCATAAAAGGTTCTATGTGATCTGGTGTCCAATCCACAACTCTGATGCTAATTTCTCCTCTTTCTAATATTGTGCTCCAGTAACAGTGTCTTCCTTTAACATTCCAGGTTCGCTTTTGAAAGGGGCATTTGCACTCTCCCAAATTTATGAATATCTCTGCCCAAGCTCTTTAGGAAAAACAATAATACACCTTCCCACATAAACTGTTGCTATCTCTACCTAATTTATGTTCTATAAAATTCCATAGCAGATACAAACACCATCTGTAATTTTTAGATGATTTATTATATAAATAATAGAATAGACTTAGAAGAGTACTGAGTAGAGTTCAATAAATATGTTTAATCAAAAAATAATAAGAAGACAGGAAATAATTAAAATCAGAGCTGAAATTAATGAAAGGGAAACTAAAACAATTGAAAAAATTGACAGAACAAAAAGTTGGTTCTTTGAAAAAATAAATAAAATTGATAAACCTTTAGCTATGCTAACAAAGAAAAGAGAAAAACAAATTACCAATATCTAGGATGAAAAAGGAATATCTCAATGGACACTACAGAAATACAGAATATAATTAGAAATTATTTTACAAATTTATACTCCAATAAAATAGAAAATAATGAAGGCATCAACAAATTTCTAGAGACATATGATATGCCCAAACTAAATCAAGATGATATACACATTTATATAGGTCAATTTCAAGCAAAGAAATAGAGGATGCCATAAAAAACTTACCAACCAAGAAAAGCCCAGGACCAGATGGATACACAGCTGAATTCAACAAGACCTTTAAAGAAGAACTAACACAAATACTTCTCAAACTATTTCATGAAATAAAAAAAGAGGGAACACTCCCAGACTCATTCTATGAGGCCAATATCACCCTGATTCCAAAACCAGACAGAGACAAATCAAAGAAAGAAAACTTCAGACCAATATCTCTAATTAATATACAGGCAAAAATTCTCAATAAAATACTGGCAAATTGAATACAAAAACACATCAAGAAGATAGTGCATCACAATCAAGTGGGCTTCATTCCAGGGATGCAAGGTTGGTTCACTATAAGGAAATCAATAAATGTAATTCATCACATCAACAGGCTCAAAGATAAAAATCATATGATTATCTCAATAGATGCAGAGAAAACATTTGACAAAATACAACATCTATTCATGTTCAAAATGCTAGAAAAAATAGGGATAACAGGAACATACCTCAACATCGTAAAGGCCATCTATGCTAAGCCCCAGGCCAACATCATCCTAAATGGAGAAAAATTGAAAGCATTCCCTCTAAAAACTGGAACAAGACAGGGATGCCCTCTTTCACCACTCCTGTTTAACATAGTTCTTGAAGCCCTAGCCAAAGCAATTAGACAGACAAAAGAAATTAAAGGAATACAGATAGGAAAAGAACTCAAATTATCACTATTTGCAGAGGATATGATTCTGTACACAGAAGATCCAAAAAATTCCACCAGAAATCTTCTAAATATAATAAATGAATTCAGCAACGTAGCTGGATATAAAATCAATACCCATAAATCAAAGGCATTTCTGTACATCAGCGACACATCCTCAGAAAGAGAAACTAGGAAATCCACCTCATTTACTATAGCCTCCAAAAAAATAAAATATTTGGGAATCAACTTAACAAAAGAAGTGAAAGACCTCTACATTGAAAACTACCGTATGCTAAAGAAAGAAATTAATGTAGATCTTAGAAGATGGAAAGATCTACCTTGTTCACGGATAGGTAGAATTAATATTGTCAAAATGACCATTCTTCCAACAGCACTATACAGATTCAATGCAATACCAATCAAAATGCAATACCAATCAAAATCCCAATATCATTCCTCATAGAAATAGCAAAGCAATCATGAAGTTCATCTGGAGAAATAACAGACCCAGAATAGCCAAAGCAATTCTTAGCAAGAAGAATGAAGCAGGTGGCATTACTATTCCAGACCTTAACTTGTACTACAAAGCAATAGTAACAAAAACAGCATGGTATTGGCATCAAAATAGACCAGTTGACCAATGGTACAGAATAGAAGATTCAGAGACGAACCCACACACCTACAGTTATCTTATATTAGACAAAGGTGCTAAAAATTTTCACTGGAGAAAAGACAGCCTCTTCAACAAATGGTGTTGGGAAAACTGGAAATCCTCATGTAATAAAATGAAATTAAATCTCTTTCTCTCACCATGCACAAAACTTAACTCAATGTGGATCAAGGACCTAGGAATTAAAACAGAGACCTTGCACCTAATAGAAGAAAAACTAGGCCCAAATCTCCATCATGTTGGATTAGGCTCCAACTCCCTCAATAAGACCCCTATAGTGCAAGAACTAAAAATAAGAATCAATAAATGGGATGGATTCAAACTAAAAAGCTTCTTCTCAGCAAAAGAAACAATCAGTGAGGTGAACAGAGGACTTACAGAATGAGAGCAAATCTTTACCACAAGCACATCAGATAGAACACTAACCTCAAGGATTTATAAAGCTCTTAAAAGCCTTAACACCAAAAAAACAAATAACCCAATCAATAAATGGGCCAAGGAGCTAAACAGACACTTCTCAGAAGATGATATACAAACAATCAACAAGTATATGAAAAAATGTTCAACATTTCTAGCGATTTCTAGAGAAATGCAAATCAAAACAACTCTAAGATTTCATCTTACTCCAGTCAGATTGGCAGCTATCAAAAAAACAAACAACAATAAATGCTGGTGAGGATGTGGGGGAAAAGGCACACTCTTAAATTGCTGGTAGAACTGCAAATTGGTAAAGCCAATCTGGAAAGTAGAATGGAGATTCTTCGGAAAACTGGGAACGGAGCCACCACTTGACTCAGCTATCCCACTCCTTGACCTATTCCCAAAGGACTTAAAAACAGCTTACTACAGGGACACACCCTCAACAATGTTTATAGCAGCACAATTCACAATAGCTAGATTGTGGAACCAACCCTGATGCCCATCAGCAGATGAATGGATAGGGAAACTTTGGTATATATACACAATGGAACACTACTCAGCACTATAAGAGAATAAAATCATGGCATTTGCAGGTAAATGGATGGAGTTGGAGAAAATAATGCTAAGTGAAGTTAGCCAATCCCAAAAAAACAAAGGTCAAATGATATGAAGATACTAACTTATAAAGGCAAGAGATAAAAAATGAGAGGAATGAAAAAGGTTTAAAAAGGGGATAGGAATAATGGCAGACTGAGTTATCCATGATTACCCTAAATACATGTATGAAGACACAATTGTTGTAAAAATACTTTATATTAAAGCAGCAACTCGAAAAATTGTGCTCTTTATATGTAATATGAAATGAAATGTACTCTGCAAACCTGTCTTAACAAATTAGAATAATAAAAAAAATTTAAGAAAAGAATATTTGTGGTTGTAGAAGATTTTTTTACAAAAGCAATTTTTTAACATAACAATTAATTTTTTACATTCACAAATAAAACACTAGGGATCTTCTAGTGCATCCTTTAAAATAGTGAAATGCTCATTTCAATTTAATTGTTTGCTATTTGTTACATAGTTACCACAGTGAGTCACATAAATAAGGAAGATAACTTTTCTGGAAATGCATAATGTAAAAGGGGTCAGGGATTCAAATCAGAATAAATGAAACCAATAATGTATTAACAAATCTCCCTGGTTACCAAACCAGAAGTATTACTGTGGGAATGATCTGTTTTTCTTTTCCATATCCTATTTCTAGAATAATAATAATTTAAGAAGGTATAAAAAAGTGAGAGCTTATGAGTTTTTACTCAAACTATTTATTTAAGTTTTCACTGTTAAAAATTCATTGTCACATATTAATGGTGAAATTGTTCTAAATATTTCATGCAATATCAGTTAATGTAGTCCTCAGAACAATTTTGTGTATGATGTAAGTACTATTATACACATTTGATAGTAGAGGACACTGAAGGCAGCCAGGTTAGGCAATTTGTTCAAGGTCATAAAAGTACTTGATAGAGCTGGTTTCAAATTTGGGGAGTTAACAGGCTTCACAGTGAACATTAACAGTTAAATTATTTCTAAATATACATAAGAGAAGGGACAGGACACAATCCATATTAAGTGTAAAATGAAGTGTAAATACAGAAAATCCTGTTAATGAAAACATCTATTGGTCAAGAGTCCTGACAACATAGTATTTTCTTCTAGATGAGTTTTCAGCTCTATCTTTGTCTACTTCTTTTCATTGACTGTCATCCAGTTCTCATTCTGGAAGGGTCAGTGCTATAACTTCTGCAATGTCCTTGGTTCTAATTGTGACCTTCATTTTAAACTGAAATTGTACAACAAATGTATTTCATAACACCAAGTAAACCACTGGATTTTATTTACCCAATTATTTCTTAGTGGACTGAGAGAATTGAATCACATTTTAAAATATGATTTAACCAAGATAATTGGCTCCATTTATGTTTATAGCTATCTATGAGCCATTATCAATTCTAAGATGCACTAAATAAAACACTAATAAGCTGATATCTACATAGGTTGTAGAACATTGCACAGTACATAGGATGTTTGTGATTTTTAGTTTGTATTATTAAACATTTCATTTTGCCTGAATTCTTTATAAGTTTTCTATAAACTGAAACTTACAAATACATGACTTACGGTAAATTTCCAAAACTACCGTAGCTTCCTGTGTCTGTCCTTTGGCATCCGCTGCTTGACAGCGATATATCCCTGCATCTTCTATGTTAGCGTTGTAGATGGTTAATCTTGACCTAACGCCTTCCTTCTGCACCACTACCCTCTGGGTGGAAATTATCTTCTCTCCTTGAGGGTTATACCAATCTATACTCTCAGGTTCACCAATTGCTGAAACAAGCCAAGGAGAAGAAACATTTGAAAATATGTTTTTTAAATGTTTGTTTTGGCAGTGACATTTACTATTCTGCATCAATTCAGAACAATTCAGAAAACATGTAAATAGAAAACTGGCAATCTGAATATTATACAAAATTGAAAGTAAACACAAATGTTAACACACATGTTCGTTTTTGTTTCTTCAACATTAAAGACTCAATCCTGTTTCAGTAAGCAAAATCTGAAAGTTTATGTAGGAAATCTACTATGTAGTATTGAAGCCATGAGAGTTGAAATTTTACATTAATGATCTGTGGATTATAACTACACTTGAATACTAAAATTGTATAAGCAAGATGTAAACTCACTGTGATAGATAATATTTGATCAGAAATATGAATACTAATAAGATTTCACATGCTTGGTTCTTTTTGCTTAGGGACAGGAGATAGCACTATTTTTCCTAATAAACCACAAATTAAGAAAATGTAAATTATTTACAAAACAAATTTTCACCTCTGACAATTCTTAATTTTTAATACATTCCTAAAATTGTTAAACTTGTACAGATAAGGCCGATAAACATTTAAAAAATGAAGCCTTAATCTCTTTCCCCAACCAATATGAGTAGTTTTATCATTTTAATCTGAAATTATTAACTATTAAATCATGATAATTAGAATGTATTGAAGTGATACTTATCCTGCTAGGCAATTACAACCAAATCGTTAGTGTGTAAATATTTATTTAAGTTTTCTAATTCATAATCTGAGTTATTAATCACTTTATAATAGCTACAGATTCCTGCATTTTCTTTTAGTCACCAAAAGGATGTATTTCACCCAATTACATGAGAAATAATTTGGTGAAGCAACATACACTAGTAACTCAAAAGTATTGGGAAAAAATGAGTATAGCTAACTAACATCTTCAGGACCTCTTCAAACAAGAAAATTTTTCTTTTTATTTCCCCTAGGAAACAATTTTTTAAAACAATATCTTTTATTACAAACTAGATAGTATTTAGCAAAATTATGAAAATTTAGGTAGAATTTCACGTGGATCATAATTTTACTATCTACACTTTTTGTGAAAATAAATACAAAACCATAATAGTGACAGAATAATGCATTTAAGGGTTAGTATTTGTTTTAATTCCTTCCTTCATAAAGAAACTAAAAGAGTAGACAGGTGAGGTGCCACATGCCTGTAATCCTAGTAGCTTGGGAGGCTGAGGCAGGAGAATTGCAAGTTCAAAGCCAGCCTTACTACAGGGAGGCACTAAACAACTCAGTGAGACCCTGTCTCTAAATAAAATACAAAACAGGGCTGGGGATGTGGTTCAGTGGTCGAGTGCCCCTGAGTTCAATCCCTGGTACAAAAAAAAAAAAAAAAAAAAAAAAAAAAGTAGCTAAAAAGGTTAATTAAAATGAATGTTACTTTAATTTTAAACAATACACAACCTCATTTTATACTGTAAATTCAACATTCAACATAATCTACTGAGAAATATTTTGAATATTTTCTTTAAATAATATGGTATGAAATCTCATTTTAATGGGAAGTTTATCATGGATTTTCAGAGGGTAGTCATAAATCTCTTACAACATCTTTAACACATATTAATTTTGACCATAATTTCCTATATTTATAAGACTGACTTATTAGACAAACATTAACAAGTATAACAGAATGTTTTTGTATTTTTTAAATATAGTGATAAAATTCATTTGCTGTAGATGACACATTCTATTTAGATCACAATGTATGTCCACATTCTAGGTTAAATTTAAGATACAAATATTTTATTAAATTTGAAAAATCAATGTTTTTTAAGGTACCTGGGAACTTTACAGTCATATCTTCATAGTCATAAGTGTAATAGAAAAAATATATGCAAGCATTCTGACTTGCATGGTTTTCCATATCACTTTTTGAGATTCTCGTTTTACTACTAAAATTAACTTAAATAATACCATTTCCATGATTGGGGTACCACTCTTGGTAATATACCTTTATGTAAAAGAAAAAAAATATTTATTTAGTTTGTCTTCTTATTAAGAAACTTAACACCACTCAATACCACTGAGTAGTATTAATTAATATTTAAACTTAAAGTCTTAATTTTATCTTACGCATAGAGCCAATTATGTTACATGGTGATATGTTTGAATATAAAATAATAAAATTTTACTTTCTTTTCACCATTTTTAAACTATTACTCTGTCAGTATGTCATAGAATTGAGTATGTATGCATCCATTTATATCTATGGAGACAAAACAAAAATGAGCTGAAGAAACAGTGACCTGTATATACTCTTATGCCAAAGTTTTTCCAACACTATATGAACTGGACTAATTATCCCCCTACTCTTTTATTTTTCATTAGTCAGTAAACAAAATGTGCATTAATAGACCTATCAATTCAGACATCTAGGAATGTAGGCTTATGAAGAAGATACGTAGGTTCTATTAGTTTTAGTAAGTCATGGCAATTTATACACATAGTGTCTAGATATGGTTTATGAATGTTATTTTCATTATGTTTTTACTTTTCATAAATTTAATAATAATTTAAGCAAGTCCACAGTTCTCAATCTAACTTTTCCAATGATTTTTATATCAAGAATACATACTGTAATCTGGTTGTGAATTGCTTTTGGTACAATCAGAAACAGAAATAATTCTAAAACAGTCTCATAAGTGATTTTAGCATTACATGAATATTTAATACTTCAGGCTTAGATGCATAAATAAGAATATGATAAATCTAAATAGACAAGGAATTTGTGCATTTGTGAGTTCTATTGTATGTTAAATTAGAATTTGATGTTCAAGTACTTAAATGTCTTTTGAAAGAATTCTGAAATCTTCATGATTATACTGAATGAGGCTCATATTATTTTCTATAGGCATCGTGATACATGATATATTTGCTTAATAGCCACAAAAATCTGTCAGAACTTTTTCTGATTAACTATTTGATATTGAAATGAATATTTACCTTTTAAAAGGATAGTTTTTCTGAGTCATACAATTTTCATTAATGTGTAAGTATAATACACCATCAATACATGATTTATTTATTGCTTATTTGCAAAAATGAACCAATTAATCTTTTTATACTAATTCTAATATTTCTGTTTATACTACTTAAATTGAAAACTTATGTAAACATTTTATCTCATAAGTTTAAAAAAATGATCTGGTTTTAATATCAATATTAATAAGCTGAAAATAACAAAATCATTATGTTTAATGTTCAAAATGTGATTATTAATATTTTTCTAATCATTATAAACCCAATGATAAGGTATCACTTTTGAAACTGAGGTTTTCTTATTTAAATTTGGCTAATAAATATATTTTACAAATAGTTAAAGCACAAAACATGTTATTACCTGAAATTATTTAAAGGAATACATACCTGTGCATGTGAAGAATTTAGATTCGCCCACACTAAGCTCTACTTTGCTAAGTGAAATTGTCACTTGAAGAAGAGCTGAAAAACATATTTGAGTAACAATTAATTGTGGTTTTAAATATTAATTCTAATAAATGATGTGTAAACCACAGGTCCAAAATTACTAATTATTTCCCTTAATTTTTTTATTACAGATAATGGGAAATGGAAATTTTGGAAAATATAATCCAATACCAATTATATGCTACAAGATTATACATTTCATACCATAGCAAATATAGTATTTATTCAACTTAATATATCAAAATTCTGTTAGTTAAATAAAGGATCTAATTCATATCCAGAAAGCTATTTGTCATTGACAGGCTAGCTATATATAACCAGATTAGGTGATAACTAAAGAATATGTTGCCCAACAATTAAAACCTTGTTGAAAGAGCAAATTTTATACTGTTATTACAATATTAACTAATACAAAAATTAACTACATTTTGACTTTCTAGCAAAGTGCCTCCATGAGAAGAGGTATACACAGGAAAGGAAGCACTGCACAAGGAAACATGGATGAGCATCTGTATTCACAAGATAAATAGAAACCGGGATAACAGCAATAAAACAGAGAGGATACTGAGCACATTAAATGTTGTCAGAGGTAAAATAACTGGATATCCTCGAGTTTTACACAATACCAAAATTTTGTTTTCAATCAAATTGATAGATCTATTGCTGATGATATGTCAGACAAGAAGTGTGTTCACTCTACAGAATCGGCCCCACCATCCATTTTTCTCAGAAATAAATTAGTTTTTAGTCATGCAATGGATGTGAAGAGGATAGATGGAGAAAAATATGAAACTAGAGTATAAGCCTATGTTGGGAATTAGCAGATCAAATAACCAAAAGTTTATTAAGCTCATTACAGACTGCAAAGATACAGAACCTTGGCTTGTCCAGTACAATGAAGTATTTCAAAACAGCAGATGACAATGGGCTGTGATAAAATCTACCCAGTATTCAGAGAAAAGAGAACAAATCACTCTGTTGACAAAGAGAGATGACAAGGAGACTTGTCTCCCCTGACCTGGGTAGGAGGAAGCCCTTAGATTAGACACAATTCTGTCCTATCTTGGCTTAGGATTTTAATCACAAACATGTTCTTTAGAAAATCCCAAGCAATGAAGCTAAACAAGAATGCAGTCTCCTTTGGAGCTCAAAACAAAATGGCAGAAGTAAACATGAATCCATCTGAAGAGAATCACATTATCAGCCCAGGTTGCTCAATAATTTTATAGACAAAGTTCTCTTTAATCCAAACTGACATTCTGATATGAAACACAGATGCTCAAAGAAGGCACTGTAAGCAAGACTACATTGAAACAACCAATATAGGTAAGACAAACCCCTTGAAATTTAAAAGAATATAAAATTTAGAAATCTAACATAACTATGTTAAAAATATAAAGAAATAAGCACAGAATCAAAAACATATTAAATGCTAGAAAAATATTTTCATCATGAAGAAACAATGAATAATGAATGTTTGAGGAGACAGGAAAGTTAACTGTAATCTAAATATTACACAATGTATACATGTATGGAAACATCACATGGAACACCACAAATACATAAAATTTTGTTTTTATATATCAGTTAAAATAGATTTAATTTTTAAAAAAACCCAAGTACAAAGTACTTTTCAAGAAAGACCTGGGTTGTATCAGGTCTTTAAGATATTTCCTGAAATAAAATAAAATGTTCCCTCATACTCCCCAACTGCTGTTGTTAAATTCCTTTAGTTTTTCTAGAAACCTTTCTGGGAAATTTAGGCTGGGTTAAATTAGCTTTCTCCTGCCCTCTCAAACTTAAGCTCATTTTTATTTGTAATTTTGTAATGCTCAGAGAAAGCTTGGTGCATCTTAGGGTTTCAACCAGTGTTCAAGTAAATTCAATATTTCAGAGAGAAACAAAGAAAAGCCTAAGCCAGACAGAATACAAAGGAAACTAGTAGAAATAAGGAAAAAGTAAGCATATAAAACCATTCACAATGCCAACTCCATTGAAAATTCATGAAACAATATTTTTCCTCAAATATGTATTCTCCTTGGTGAAGTTGGATTAAATGGAATGGGTTCAACAGTAGCAAATGGCAGAACACAAGAAACTAACAAATGTCTTCATGAGAAGCTTGATCCTGAGTAGATAGGTAGGGTATTGGATTCACAAATCTGGGCATGGGACAGGAATTTAATACACTGGAGAAAACTTGAGCAAGTCAATGGATAGAAGGGAAGGAAGCAAAGGAAGTCAGAGTTGAAAGGACAAGGGAAATTATAATTTCGTGCCTCCTTCTCTTTTTATTTTCTACTTGTACTTTCTACTTTAGACGTCTTTTTTACTCTGTGCCATCAATATCTTTCTTTTTGTGTACTCAGTCATTTTTACTGAAATCTAATGCTGTGCTGACCAGCCCTCAGCTTTCAGTTGAATGTGTACTAATTCTATTCAAAATGAACACATTCTCCTTCATCCAAACTTTGGTCACTATTCACTATTTCCTTTTTGGTCCTATGAATCAATTTTCAACTCTTGAAGATAGGAACTATGTAATATCACTTCTTTTTATGCTTTTCTGTTTTCCTTTAAAACTATGTTCAATGATTTTAATTCAAAATATTTCATCAGCCACCATATTTTTTCTTTTATCTAAATTGCCTTTCTCTTTAAAAAAGTTTCCTGGCTGATACATGCTCGTATTGCTAAAACTACTCTTACTGAAAAACTTCAGAGTGGATTTATTTCATCCAATGAATCAATTATTATTCAAATTGTAACTGATAAACACTTACCTTTTCAAGATTATTTCCAATTACTGCTCTCCAATTTTTCTGCCACTATAGACACTAGGATTGATTCTCACTCTCTGTCCTTTAACTCACAGGTTCCTGTCACTTTGCATTTGCTAAAATGGTTTTTCTTGCCTTTGTCTCCCTTTTTCACATGTCCATGTGGCTATCTATCTCCTATCTTCAAAACAAAACTAAAACATCAATAACATTTCAAAACAGCTCTGACAGACCCTTAAATAGCATTAACAAATATCTTTGATTAGTAAGAATTTTTTCTAAAGAAATGAGACCTTCTTGATAGTAATATTCCCCTCTCTACCTTATGTAAATATAAATTATGGATGAAGGGCTCATCAATCACACTTCTGTTTCTTCTAAATATAATACAGAGATAACAGAATAATGGACAAATACATACTATTAGCTTACTGTATGCTTTGTTCAGAACATTATCAGTGACTTCAATGCCTTAAGTGAATTTAAGGCGATTAGAAAATTTGATCAACATTGCCAATTATTACTTAAGCAATTCCTATCTCTGACCTTTGGGGTAAATTTGATTTTCTATGGAAGATTTATTTAAAAAAGACAGAACTTGAAAGATGTAAACACTTTAAAAGTCAAATAAAGTTCTAGACAATTTTAATACTGATTTGCTGATGGGTACAATAAATAACATACATTCATTGTAATAAAATGAAATTGAGCATGAAATTAATTAGTTAATTTATATTAAAATACTTGGCTAATTTTTCACTCAGTACAAATTATCAATTTACCCAATAATCAAGACCATATTTTCAGAGATATTATGGTAACTGAATACATTGTTATATTTTTATTGTTGTGTATGTTTAAAATTATATAAAGGAAAAAAAAAACAATTTTCTAATTTACTGTGTTTCCTGAAGTCGAGATTGCTCTACTTGACCTCTGAAGACATATTAAAACATGTGGATCTTATTTAAAACCTAGAGCATTAAAATGAGAGGTCATACCCTGATCATTATTCTAATGATTTGACATCCAGTATTTCTTGTGATCAGTCTTGATCTGTGTCTTCTTCCAAATGACTAATTTTGGACCCAAATGTCAGAATAAAACTAAGCCATTTTACAAGTCAAAAAGCTGTGATTGGAGAAAGCTAGAAAGAAATGATATATTTGACATCTATCCATTTTATGTCTCCTTGATTTATAGCATTACAATTTAGGTAAGAATAAATGAAAGGAGATAATGCTATGTGGTCTTTATTTAATTTAGAACAAAATGTTAAGATTGTGGTTTGAAAATAAAATGTATACTGATGGTGAAGTTTCTAATTTTGATATTTTATTCTGTATTTTAAACAGATATAATACCTTTGAATACATGTATTTCACATAGATATAGTACCTTTGAAGAAAATTGTGAAGCATGTAATAGTACATAGATTAGCTGCATATAATTTCCATTAATGATTAAGTGATTGCATTTATTTTTCTTTATGGCTGAATAATATTCCATTGTTTATATATACCACATTTTCTTTATCCATTCATCTGTTGAAGGACAACTAGGTTGTTTCCATAGCTTGGCTATTGTACCCCAGTTTAAAAAATACACAGAAGTTGTGGTGCATGCCTGCCAGATATCCCAGCTATTGAGGAGGCAGGAGGAGTGCAAGTTCAAGGCCAACATCAACAACTTAGTGTGACCCTCAACAACTTAGTGAGAATCTGTCTCAAAATAGAAAAAAGAGGACCTGGGATATTGCTCAGTGGTAGAAAACCGTGGATTCAATTCCAATACCAAAAAAGGCAAAAGGTGAAAGCATGAAATCCTTCAAGTGGAAATGTGTATGATCAACAGATAGAAAAAATATTATTACTTTCCTATGTTCATATATGAATACACAACCAGTGTAAGTCCACATCATGTACAACCACAGAAAGTGATCCTAATTAGAATAAGTTACACTCCATGTATGTATAATATGTCAAAATACAATCTACTGTCATGTATATCTAAAAAAAAAAAATAAAAAATTAAAAAAGTTTGCATTCATCATAAATCAATGTCATTTTTTATCAGAGCTGGGGGTGAAAAATCATAAACAACAGTAAATATTTTCACAGAGGATATGCATTTAAGATAGAGCTTTAATCCCAAAGACTGAAAATTGAAGCCATGATTACTTGTGCTCTGTGAATGTTCTCAAAGAAGTGTGTGTAATAACAATCTTAAATGTAATCTTAGGCATATGACCATGATTTAGAATTTATGGACACCATGCATCTTAAAAATCACTCTTCCAGATGTTATGATACGCAAAAAAGTAAGTAACAATTCCCAATGTCAAGGCATTTATTTGCAAGAAAAATAAACTAGGGCTGGGGTTGTGGCTCAGTGGTAGAGCGCTCGCCTCTCACGTGCACGGCCCGGGTTCGATCCTCAGCACCATGTAACGATAAATGTATTGTGTACGACTAAAGCAAATAAATAAATTTAAAAAAAGAAAAATAAACTACACAAAATTATGAGAAATAAGATAGTATATACAAATAGTGGTCATTATGAGATTTATGATCAAGATGTTTTTGCAGAGAGTAATAAAACTTTTAAAAGACCAAGAAAATGTGAGAGATATTATAATATAAAGGACAAAAAGAGTGAAAATATACCATTTTAGGTAAGGCAGAAATTTTCAAGGGCAATTTAGGATATTAGTATAATAATAGAAATGAGATTTGTCTCATATAGGCTATTAATGAGATATTATTAGAGAAATAGTTTGGAAAGATTATGGAGGACCTCAAAAGCCACTGTAAAATGTCTGGACTTAAATTTCTGCCAACTAATGATTTATAAATAGAAAAATAGGCATTTGGCAAATATTGGTCTAGAGGTACGATGACTGATAAAGGGGATAAATCATCACTGTGGGGTATGTTGTAATTAATAGCTGAGTTGACTGATGGCAAAGAATATGGAGAAATAGGAATGGATTTAACAATTCAAAGTAAGTTATGCTTGGGATGACTTAGCTTAAAGATGACAAGAATATATTAAAGATGTTAAGATTTTCTACTTCTATGATGCCGGGGTCACCAAAAGGAGAAAATTTTTTAGTACAAATGTTTAAATGTGAGAGAAGAATGGGAGAGAGGATATTGGACAATTCTATTCAGTAAATTTTGAGGGAAATATGAAGCTAAAATTGATTTCATAAATGAAAATTCCCCAAATTGGACCAGAGGCAGTATTATAAAAATGACTTATCAAAAAATAAACAGTTTGGTATTTATAATTAAAGTAAGCCTTTAGACAAAATAGTAGCTAAGGGGAATTCCTTAATTTTCAGAAATAAAACATAAATAAGTCATTGGCATTTCTAAATTTCATCAGGAGACCAGGAACCCTGTGCAATTTGATACAACATTTAGCAGTGGAATTTAAAATGGTCAGTTTTTCACCCGCAGAGATTTGAAAAACTGACATCTTAATCAGTCTACTGACTTCCTGACACAAAACAGACTTGGATTCACTTAGAATTCCAACAGACACACAGAGAAAATTTTAGGGCATAGTTGTCTTGGTACAATGACTTGTAACATTTTTCAGGCAAATATCTTTTTGCCCTAGACTTCTGCATCAAGCAAGCTAGAAGACCAGGTGGTTTATTTAGTAATTATAGAAATTTTCTAACAACCTTACATTTACAATGTTCTCAAAAGTTACTGATTATACCCAATAAATGATTTTTTCTTTGAGAATATAGTTTAACTTTTTATTTATTCTAAGAGAATGATGAACATTTTTAGTTATTTTCTCTTGTTTATTGAACATTCTTGGTAATGTATTACAACAGCCCATGTGGATTATTAGTGCCCTTATTTTCAAGAAAATTCAGTACTTTTGGAACATTTAAGAGTGAAACACTCATCACCCATTTTGAGAAAACTATTGACTTTAATGTTTTATTAAAATTATTTTCAATTGTTACATCTAATTTTACCAAAACAAAGCAACACATTTTAGTGTAATTCATTTCTATCTTCATGCCTTATATCTACCAAATTCTCTGGACTCATCCAAAGTTAGGAAAATAAATGCCTCAGGTACTAGATAATATGAATTATTTTAAGACAAAATTGGTCTCCCTTCTTAATGCTAGTTTCTGTTGACCATTCCTGTAAAGTAGTAAACACTGTTTAGTCAATTTCATCCTAAGCAGTACATGATAATAACAGAAGCAAATAACAAAAACAAAACTAAGTAAGTAAATAATATATGAAGAAACAACCCTTTCTTTGTTTTCCTCTCAAAATAATATAACATTTTCTATTTGTGTTCATCAAATTATTATCTTAAAAATATAAAAACTGTAAGATTTCATTGATCATATTTTGTTTATTTTTCATTTTTGTTGTAGTTGTCTTTTTTTTTTTTTTTTGAAGGTACTGAAGATTGAACCTAGGGCCTTGCACATGCTAAGCACTCACTCTGCCAACTGAGCCACGTGCCTCCATACATTCTTAATTCTGTTCTCTCCACTCTACTAATAAACTTAACATTCTTAAACCAAAATCTTCTAATTTTCTAATTTTTCAAACATGACAATAACTTTCATCTTTAATTTTTATTTGATTTAATAAAAGATGAGATATTACCTACTTCCTTCTTTTATCTGTTGCAGTACTGAGGACTGAACCCAGTGGTACTCTACCACTGAGTTACATCCCCAACCCTTTCTATTGTTTTAGATTGAGACTGGGACTTGCTAAGTTAAGGAGGATGGCCTCAACTTGTGAGCCTCCCAAGTAGCTGAGAATACAAGTGTACACCACTGTGCCTGGCCCACTTTGTTCTTTAATCATTCCCTTCTTCGAAACATATGCATTTATTCTTTGCTTCACTTTCATGATTATTCCTACATGGATGTTTTGGGTTATACTTCTTCTTTGACATATCCTTTGCATGTGTTTTGTAGCTGTCTCTTTATTTCTTTTCCTGGAGTTCTAGGTACCACCTTCTACTGAAAAACACATGTGTGATATTTTTTATGTGGTGGACATTCTTTAAAGCAGCATACCTATCATAATTCATTTGCTGTTTACATTGTTCCTATTAATGGTCATCCCAAAATTTGAGATGAGAAAGATGAGCAAAGAATGGTGTTGTGACTTGCTAATGACCAGACTGGCAACTCATGGTAAAACCAGACTTCAACACAAATATTTGTATTCAGTATTTGTTGGATTCTGGGCTGGAGGCTGCGCCTCCCAGGCAGAAGGCCACACCTCCCAGGTACTTTATAAAAAGACTACACTTCCCAGGGTCCTCAGCATGGCCAGCAAACCTGGCCAGCAGGTGCCCTGGCCGCTACCTCCTGACCTCTGGCAACCTATAAGGAAAGGACCCACTCCAGGGGGCTTTCTGACCCCTGCCCTGCTATTTAAGCCTCCCCCAGACTGAAACCGCTCTCTGTTTGCGCCTGTCCCTGTTCCCGTTCGTCCCTTCCCTACCCACCTTCCCTTCCCTTCCTTTCCCTACCCTTGCCCACGTGGCACCCCAATAAACCCTTTTATTTCACTAACACGGTGTTCCTGGCTAAGTAACTTTGTTCAGCATTTTCTAACAGTATTTATGCCTTTAAGCACTTTAGTAAATATTTCTCATGTATAAATGTGTTCAGTATAATTTCACTCATTGTAATCATTCACAATCAAGCTCCCATATGTTCCCTATGTCCATTTCTATATTTTAGCTACAGAGGGAAAGAGAGAAAGAAAGAGGAATCATACTATTAATTTTGAAGTTGTGAAATATATTTGCTCATATGAAATATACTACTTATAAAAATTGATATTTTTAGAGCAATCATATCAAAACTCATTTTTTTTCAATGCTGGTGATTGAACCCAGTTCCTTGTGTATACAAGTCAGGAGTTCTACCACTGGGCTACACCTATAGACCCTCTTACATCATTATGTATTTTCTATGTTAAATGATTCTTTTATTATCCCTCAAGTCTCTTTTACCACAAAACATGAGAAATATCCTAGATTTTCTCTCTTTCCCTTTTCTCAAATATAAACACTCATCAAATCCCAATTACTCTCCCTTTAAATGCTTTTCATATATGCCCATTTTCATCTACACTGCCCTAGTTTTATTGCCCACCATTACTAGCCTGGTCTAATAAATGGTGTGCATTAGGTTTATCAGAAACATCTATGAAAGTTTTTATGTGCATGTGTTTGAGTGTATGAATGTTTGTATTTATTTTTTTCTGATATGTTGTGTGGTTTTTTTTGTGTGTGTGTATGTGTTTAAATGTAATATGTATCTATAACTAGTTTGTATTTTCCTTTTATTTGGTCCCATTTCTGGAAATTCAGATTCAATATATCAGATGTAGCAAGTAGGATTCTCTTTTTTTTTTTTTTTTTTTTTTTTTTGTGGTACCGGGGATTGAACTCAGGGGCACTCGACCACTGGGTCACATACCCAGCCCTTTTTTGTATTTTTATTTAGAGACAGGGTCTCACTGAGTTGCTAAGTGCCTCACCATTGCTGAGGCTGGCTTTGAACTCGCGATCCTCCTGCCTCAGCCTCCCAACGTGCTGGGATTACAGGCTTGAGCCACCGCGCCCGGCTGATTCTCTATCTTTTAAGTAGTTTCTTAGCACTAAAGATTACTACTCATAAAGTGGCCCCTAGTCCAGTGCCATTGATCTCAACAAGTATCTCCTCTTTATTGTAGATTCTCAAGTCTCAGTTCTATCTGACTGAATCACACTCCCCAGTTTAACAAGTTCTTCCACTTGGACATATGCACAACAGAATGTGATCGGCATCTGGTTGGAGCATAGCACACTAATACATTTATCAATTTCTAGTACAAAAATACTACCCATTGTATGTAGATAAGGCCCAACCTCCTTCACATTTGACACATGAGATTGTTAACAATCCAACCATGATTTGATTTCATGAGACCTTATTTTCAACCAAATCAAAATACAATATATGCAATAGTTAACCTGATAGAAAATTCTGGAAATACTCCACACTTCCTTACTTTTTGCGTTTCACATTATATACCTTATTCATTTGAACTGTAGCTTTTTCTAACCAAAGATACAACTGTTATATCATCTAAAATCCTATATTGTTATTTTTAGATCATTTAACACATTGCACAAAATTATGCTAATAAGAATTTTGTGATTTGTATATGTAAATACATTTATATATTTTTATCTTAAAGGCATACATTCTCTTATGCAAATTTACATAGTAGTATTTAAGTAAAAATGATTGAAGGAAAGGTGTTTATTTTAGTTTTAATGCTAGTCTCCAATAGCATTTAACACATATTTTCCTTCACACATCTATTTCTTCACTGGATCCAAATCTTTAGAAAATATAAACCATGATTTATTTGCTTTAGTTTACTTTAGTTTATTCATTGAGCACATATTATGGAGGAAAATCCATGCTAAAATATTTGTGTGGAAATGAATTGATACTACAATAAAAGGAAAACAACAATCTCTTTTCCTATGAAGCATCATGAAATTTTAAAAAAATTCAAATCAATGAAAATTAGTTTTGAATCTATTTTATTCTGTTTATTATATTTTTGCTTGCATAACCTACAAAAATTGTGAGAATTAAATTAATGACATTGACATTTGAGTTCAAATTTCACTCCTATTTGATTATTTAGGAGTGCCTATGTGAATTTGTATGTATGTTTCAATTTTAACATATATTTCACATATGAAAATGTCATTTAAATGACTGGTAGTCAAGAATTAATTGGTGTTCTAAGAGGTCATGTAAGTGAAATGGTAAATAGGTTTAACCAAAGGAAAAAAAGAACTAAAAGTGAAGAGAAAATTTGTAAGGAAAGTCCAAGAAATGACAACTTTGAGAAGACAAGATGTCAGGCAAAGTAGTGTAGGATCATTACCTGCCATCAGTCATCAAACCACAGCCTTGAGCAAAAACCAATCCAGTACACACTTATTGAGAATCCCCTATATGTCATGCATATAAATGCCTGGACTTTCTAAATAATTAAAGTGAAGTATCACACTAAAGAGGAGATGTTTGTGAAATGGAGTCTATGCTGACTGGAACATATATTTGCTTTGAAACTCATAGAATGTATTTTTCTAAAATCCAGTTTTTCAACTTAATAGAATTCAGTAAATTCAAGAAGTGAATATATATGTTGCAACTCCAAACATAATTTAAATAAACTTCACTGCATAGCAAGAAAGGAAAATTTCATTATTAAAGTAAAATAATTTCATGTGATATGCAGTGTTTATAAAGGAGGAAGAATTAAGACCATCTGTCCCATATTTTGGTACTAATGTAAATAAAAGTAGAAATGCTGCTTTCATCTGAGCAGACTGGAATCTTGTCCGGGGATGAGTGGAACAATCTGTGCTGACATGCTAGCTAGGTCCTAAGTCTACTAGGACATCAGAAATAGGTCACTCACCACTTATTTTGAGTGTGATATTTATTTAAAGCTAAAAAAAAAAATCTTGAGGAGGCAGATAGTCCAAGTTCTACACTCAATCCAAGTTTATTTCAACAGGCGCCACTTAGACATGTAAGTTATTAGCAGCTTTGATGAAGTTGGCGTAGGGCATTGTGTAAAAATTTTTCATCACTGCTCAGACTGTGTAGTAATAAATTAAATTATGGGAGAGTGTTTGCACTTGGCCCAATTCGTAAGTCTCTGGATGCCTATGTAAATTCTCCATTTAAAGTCACATGTGTGAAATTTCTCTCCAAATTAAGGACAGTATAAACCTTGGTTATAAGCCTGACAAATCAGATATCAAACATTTGTCACACAGCAATCAGAACATGTCACCTCCCTTACCCCCCTGCATGCTATTCTAGCACTAGCTACTCAACTCTTACACTACTTTTCAGTATGCTTTGAAACACATGGCCAGAGAACGTAAAGCCCATCAGAGTATAGAAAGCACTACTTCAACAGACAAGTTTGAAAAAAGCAAAACACCCTTTAGCTTTAGCAACAAATATATTTTAAATGAGAAGCACTAAAAAGAGAAATCAATAAAAGATGCCACCCTTACTGTGAGTGTATACCAATGTCCCCTGACATTGTAAATCATATGACAATATAAATCATAAAATTACTAAACATAATGAACATTTCACACTGTAGTTTACAAAACATTTCTACAGGAATATGATCTTTCAAAATAAACATTTAAAAAAAGAATATTACAATACATGTTTCATTATGTTATTATTGCACAGTTAACCAATTAATGCAATAAAATTGGCATTTATGACCAAAGATATGCAACTATAGACTCATTAATTGAGTCATTTAATAACCACATATGGAATCACTAAGGATGTGTTCTGAAGCCACTAGATAAGTGTGATTTTTGTTTACACTGCAGAAATATTTCACCATTTTGAAAAATGTTTCATTTTTCATAAATCATGTATATGTTTAAGAAGCAGGCAGTATTTCTGGTTTTTAGGCCTCCAAATCACTCGCAGGAGAACTTTATCACAGAGCCAGAGGCATTTATGTTTAGTACCATGATAAAATATTACAAAAAAAGAAAAAAAATCCTCCAAAGGATTTATTCAAATGGTTTCATTGAAGTATGGCAGGAAAACTAGAGAACTTTTTAAAGGACAAATAAACTTGGATGACTAAACAATAGAGAAATTATTTTTGCCTTTGTTTTTCAACAAAAGCATTTTAGTCACCTTGAATTTTAGATGGTCATAGCTGGAAGGTGCTAATGAATCTCACACTTGTGATGTCAGATTACAGAAAGGAACTGGGTCCAGAAGTCTCATCTTTTTTGAAGTCTTCAGAGAAGTGTATGTGCACCTGTGTTTAGACTAAAGAATCCCAGCATGAACTATCTTTGACTCTTCAAAACACTTGGTGCTTATTTGTTGTTATTGCTCAGGAATATGAGTGAAAGACCCAATGAAGTACCTTCTCAGATTGGAGGAAAGGCAAATTGAGGGTAATTTCTTCCAGATTTGAATTAATTACAGAGAGCCTATATTTCTCATAAGGAGCAGAGTAAATGGAAGAGAGTTATGGATTGCCAGAAGTTGGTCTTGTATGGTTTCCCCATCTTGTGTTAAAGTAGTTGAAAATCCGAGGTTCCCTTAAATTGAGAAGGCTGAAAAAGAGAAATTGGAACTGAAATTTTCAGGTGACGTGTGAAGATCTGTGTGCCTATACACATGCATGAGAGAGAAAATGATAAAGCAATTGCATAATACATGGTGAGCCTGCATCAACTTGAAACAGCAAAGAAAATATTTATTGTATCACAGTTGGTACATGTCAATCTGTCAACCTGGATGCATTTTTGGTATGGGAGATGCAATGTCCCAAAGACCAAATATGCCGCATATAGGACAAAGTACTTCATTTGAGAGACTTGCTGTGGGGAGTTCCCTGGTGAGAGATAAACAACTGGCCTTGAGGCACCTCCTAGCCAGAAGTATAATAGAAAATGTAGCTTAACTGTGAGAAGTCATCAGCCCCAGCAAGAACTGAGAAGGGGCTGAGTATGCTTAAGAGAGATCCATGTCCCTGTCCAAGGCATGGGCACAAACCATATATATATATATATATATATATATATATATATATATATATATATATATACAAGTAATTTCTGTGAAGTCTTCAGTTCAGAAAGTTAGGAAACCCACAGGAGCCAACAAAACAAAACAAAAGAAAAAAATTCCAAAACAAAAAACTGCAGCTGAACCAAGACCCAGAGGATGCACATGTACCTGGGGGTTCTCCCATAGCCATAGGCTTATAGAAGCAGATTTTGCCTCCTTTCCAGACACACAAAAGTTATCTTGGGATAGTGTATTTAGCTAAGAGTCTATCTGAAAGCTACTGAGTTAACTGTATAAACTGCAAAAACAAGGTTCTGTCTTTAGTATTTTCTTCTATATAATGTGCATATAATAATACTAGCTTCTTTATATTTACAAGGGTTGGTATAAAGCATTTACTTAACTCAGTGTCTAGAACATAGTAAATACTCAATCGATATCAACTGCTGAAATAGTAACCTTTCTCTTTTTTATCTCAAGAGGAGCTCACCAACACATTTAATATTCTCTTCTTGCTTCTTTTTGTTGCCTCATTTTAAGAGAACTATTCTTTGTACATTATTAAGTTGGGATTATCAACTACAATTATGTTTATGGCTTCCCTTTTCAACAAATTGGGGAATTCTTTGTTGAATCCAAATATAAATAAAATACATTAACTTAAAATTAGTTTATCTGCACTCAGTAATGTTGACTGACAAGCTTAAGATTTCCAACCTGGCACAATTGTGAATTAGTCTGAAGAATTTGTTGATATTCCATAAATATTATCAAAACCCCCAGAGACCAATTTCATGTTGTTCTGTTACTCTAATGAAGGGTAATAAATGTAGTGCAAAATTTAAAGTTTTACTCTCATGGACAAAGACAAGATTACTGATTTATAATCACTTGAAGAAAACTATGGACTAGACAACGCTTAGTATAATAGAATATGTACACTCGGAATGAACAGATTTCTAAACTGATGCTAAGAACAATAATAATAGTATAAAAAGTGATTCATGTATACCCACACTTGTATGGCAATAAGCACAAAATTCAATATTAAACTGTGCTGTGTGCTTTAAATTCTGGCTTGTATAAACAGTGCTTCTTCCCCATAGAAAGTTGCACTTTATACATTAGAAATCTCACACCTTCTATTCCAACATTCTCTCCCTATACTCTACTTTTGCTTTTGTATTCCAGAATAATTTATCATCTTCCAGTTTCTCTCTCTCTTTTTCTATCTCTCCTCTGCATAAGTGCATATGTGCGTGTGTGTGTATGTATGCATGTGTGTGTGTGTGTGTGTGTGTGTGTGTGCGCCTGTGTTTCTACTGTTATTTTAGAAAAATGCTGTCTTTCTCATAACCTGGAATACTGCAAGCATATTTATATTTCTTACATAATGATTAAATACATAAATTTAATACCCTTTAAAAAATCAATATATTGAAATCTAAATTTCCTAAATAAATATTTGTAATTCCACTCCTCAATTTCATCCCCAAGAAAAAGAGAGTAATTATTTTCTTACATTTTTTAAAGAGTTATTCAAATCTAATAAATTTATTTTTTAAATATCAGGTAAACAATGAAGGGAGCAAATACATCTGAATGTAAATTAATTGACTGAATACAAGGAAAATTGATTATTACTGTATAAGTGAATTCTGTGATAGGTTTAAAACCCAAAATAACACCCTCACATAATCACTAGTCCTTTGCATTCAAACATTTAACAACTCACACAACTTCTGGTTATATGAGTGATGAAAATATTTTATACCTTAATATTTTATGACTTAGCTGGTACCTAAATATAAGTGAGGAAAATATTAATAATGCATGTCAAATAAATACATTTTAAAATAGAATACTGGAAGCAAAAATACACATTCTATAACTTGCAAATAATATTTAACTCTTCCTCTTTTTGCTTTTCAATATAATTGTGTATATATATATATATATATATATATATATATATATGAAAATATGTCATGAACTTGCCCTTTTAAACTTTCAGCTATTAGTCCTTTTAGACCCCTTAAAGTGTCAGGAAACTAACAAGGCCCTAAGCCAAGAAAAAAGGTTTGAAGCATGTATATAAGATTTTCTCCAATACCTACAAGTTTACATAAGTAGGTCCCTACATCACCCATACCTCTGTAAATATAGCTACCTCATGTAAATCAAAAGTTTCACACTCACTTTTCTTACATTCCTGATTCCCTAATTTTTATTTCATGTTTTGAACCAAATTTTTTTCTGGCAAAATTTTAGAATACACTGATAGATTTCTTACACTCCTATGGTCTCTGATGACAAGCATTTAAGCATTTATAAAAAGAAAGATTCCATAGGACATATTACCTGGCTCAACCCATCACTTTATTTTACAAACCAATGTATTTGCAATTTAATGACAATTTTAGAGATGTGGTTTTATTTTTTCACAACGTGTTCATCAGAAGACTGGAATAGTACACATATCTCCTCCTGTATAAAGGAAGTTCATAATAATGTTTCCCAGGACTGGTGTTATGATTTGTATCTGGAATGTCAACATGAAATTTATTTGTTGAGCAATGTGCCAATGTTCAAAGGTGAAAAGATTGGATTATGAAAGTTGGAACCTCATCAATAGATCAATCCATTTGCTGGATTATTAATTTAAATTAACTATTGGGTGGTAACTGTAGGCTGGTGGGTGTGGCTGAAGGAAGTAGGTCACTGGGGGTTTGCAATTAGGATTTTATATTTCTTACATAATGATTAAATACATAAATTTAATACCTTTTAAATTTGTTGAGAAGCTTTCCTCTGTCTTGTCCTTTGGCCATGATATTCTGCCTTACTTCAGGCCTAGATCAAGGAAGTCGGCTTACCTTGGACTGAAATGCTGATACTGTAAGCCCCAAATAAACTTTTCCTATTCTAAGATGTTCTTGCCAGGTATTTTGGTGACTGTAATGAAAAGCTGACTAACACATTGGGTATTTTGGTCACAGTGATGAAAAGCTATCACAACTGGGCATCCTAAATCACTTCAGACATTCATCCACTTTAGCAGCTTGATTAAAAAGATGAGTGTTTGCAGGTCTAATTAGGAAAGCCAAAGAATGGAACTCATAATTACTTCTTCAGAAGATGCCCCTGTGCTCTTAGGAAAGCAGAGGAGTCTTACTATTCCTGTTATTGAGTATACACTGACTGTTATAATTCACAACTATTTCAGTGATGTTTTATAAATTTGAACTTCCAGTATCTATAGAACATCATCAAACCTCCTCTGGATGGTGATAATAAATGGTTCCAACACATAGAAATGACTCTTTTTTTTTTTTTGCCTTAGAATTCCATTAACAAGAGAGTAGTTGAATTCCTAGTCTGAGCAACTATAATACATTTGAGGTACTTTGTAAATTGTTCTTTATACTGGACTTGGTGCAAATTTCTGATCTCATCATTTTGATCTGTGGCACACTTTAAAAATTCATGTGGTTATAGAAGTAGAAATTTATGTAATCACTAATTGAACTCTACCCCAGAAATCAAATGTGATAGACCCTCCAATAATCAAGGACATATAACATTTACTACATTTGCAAGAAAATATGAGCAGCTCAATATTTGACATTATACTATCCAGATAAATAATTGACCTCTATATGCAACAGGAAGGCCTAGACCTTTATCCAACAAAATCTATGGCAGTTCAAAATATAATATCTGCCCCCATCCTACCCTACCTTAACCAATCTCCACTAAATTGTTGAATATCTGGCTTTAAAGGTGGACATAGGCAGAGCTGTGTACTTTTATGAAGGAGGCAGTTACCAAAATGATTCTATGTGTACTGTCTTGGTAATAACTGGTGCCTATGAAGGAAAATATTTCAGTGAAACTATGTTCTAGACAAAGAAGGTATTGTTGAAGGCGTCTAGCACCCTGACCATGTTGGGATTAATTGTCACAGTATGGAGTAGTTTAGGAATATCTAACCCTATGCCAGAGAAGTTGAGCCACCTTCATTCAACAAATATGTGTGTGTACATACACAATGACATGGATAGAGTATGCCATCCATATTCATGGGTTTTGCATCCATGGATCTAAGATATTAAGGAAAATATCCAAAAGTTCCAAAAAAAAAAAAAAAAAACTTGAATTTGGCATGCACTGAACACTTATTGAATTTTGTGGTCATCCACAGAGCTCACCTAGTTGTCAGATAAAAAATCAATACATAGATAACCACTTTCTTATGGGAAATGAATTAATGCACAGGCTCAACATGTGAAGCCACCTGCCTGCCATCTCACAGAGGCTCAATCTATAGCACTATGAGCTTTGTTCAAATCATGTCCTCCATTGACTGTGTAGGTAGCCTTAAAATGATCTTCTGTATTGAACATGTAGACATATTTTCTTTTCATTGTTCCCTAAACAATATAAATATTGACAAATAATATTCACAAATAAAAAATATTTATACAGTATTTACAATGCACTGGGTATTATAAGAAGTCCCAAGGTATTTTCAAGAATATGAGAGGATGTATTTTGGTTATATATGAAAAATACACCATTTTCTATAAGGGCTATGAGCATTGATATATTATGTTTTCCACAGGAGTCCTGGAACTAATCAATACCCCTGGATTACCAAAGGATAATGGAGGCACTATCACACTGAGTTACATGGAGGCACTATCACACTAAGATATTCCTTTCATTCTAATAGCATTATATACATTTTATGCATGTCAATCCTTCCTTAGACATATCCTACTTCATTTCATCTCTGTATGCCATATCTAGGTTAGGAAACTTAAATATGTTGAAATAGGTTGCACAGTAAAATAAGGACAACTTCAACAATTAGCATGGTAAGAAGGTTATAGTCCAGATGACTCATTCTGCTTCAATCTTTAATGCCAATATTTTCCCACCAGAATGCTTCAAAGGAGGATACGGAAGAGAAAGCATGTCAATTGATCAACATTCCATTTTCTGGTCATCCACAAAGCTTACCTAGCTGTCAGATAAAAAATTAAGACACAGATAACATTTTTCTTTTGGGAAACTGGCCTAGCTTTCTGAGGCAGGGTTAATGAGGGACTAGAAATATGGGTTTTGGCATGAGACTTAAGTAAGATAGCCTAACTTTACCATATTAGCTGTACAACTTCAGTTTTCTTGATTTCTCACAGTTTCATATGCTTCATCTGAAGGAGCCCCAATTAGGAAGGGCTATTGCAGCTAGCTTGAAGCCATAAGTTCCACCTGATAATAAGTATGTATGTGACGCACCTGTAAATGCACGTGAGGCACCCGCAAAGCCAAAAGTATATAACCGGGTGAAAGCGGTCGGAGTCAGAAGGAAGAAATTCATTCAGTCAGTCGTGCAGTCGCTCAGACGGTCGGAAGAAGAGTTCAGGTCGGAGAAGAAGAAGAAAAGAGTCAGAGCGGCCAGAACGTAGTCAGAAGAAGAAATAAGAGTCAGAGCGGTTAAGAGTTCGGACAGAAGAGAAACCAGATAGAAGAAGTAATTGCTGGTCAGACTCAGGCCGAGGCTGCTGAAGTAGAAAGAAGAAAGAAGAAAGAATCTCTCTAATCTCTCTCTCTCTCAAGCTCTCTCTCTCTCTAAGAATCTTTCTCTAAGAATCTTTCTCTCTCTCTCTCTCTCTCTAAGCTCCCTCTAACCTGATGAAGAAAAGAAATCTCTTTCTTTCTCTAAGCTCTCACTAAGAAAGTAGATAAAAGTAGAAGTATCTTTATTCTGCCTCCGAGTTTTTCTCCCGAGGCGCTGTGGCTGGCCACGACAGGCAGCTTACATTCATCTGCATGGTATCATGTGAATAGACATTATTTCATTGTCTTTATGAAAAGGAAAGTTAATAATAGTATATCTAGTGTAGTGCTTGAAAAAGCAAAAATAAGACAGAAAAATGAAAACTAAAATCATAATGAAGATGTGGACTTTTGGGATATTTTCAGCCCAACCCATGTTTTGACAATTGCTTCTGACCAGCACTTTTTGTTGGACTAGTCTTTGTATTCTTGTTTTTATTCTAGGGTTTCAGCATCCTATCAGGGCTTTGTAATTTATAATTACTGAGCATTTTGAAATTTTTTTTGTATTTGATAACTTAGTGATGTTCAATGTCAAAAACTGATCTTATAATCACTATTAACCCTGTCTTAGAAATCTAGGCCAATTGCAAATTAAGCTCTAATAACTCATTATCAAAGCCAAAATGTAGGCATTTTAACTCTGAATAGATTTCTGGTAAAGAAATACTATAGTTTTCTAAATACTGTTTGATTTAAAAAAATTTAAATAGTGTCTTTGTGAAGGATGCTATATTGAAATATCAAAACTGGGTGGTTTATAAAAATATTTGTTTCTCATAGGTCTAGTGACCAGAAAGTCCAAGATCAAGTAACCCACAAATATGGAGTCAAGAAATGGGTTCTATTTGCTTATAAATGGTAGCTACCTTTTTGCTGTGTCCCTACATGGCATTAGGTGCAAGTCAACTATGCAGAGCTTCCTTTATAATGCCACTCATCCTATTCATGAGGGCTCTACTCTCTTGACTTAATCACATCTGAAGGGCCCAACTCCTAATACTATAATGGTAACAATTAAGAACCAACATATCAACTTGGGAGATACAAACTTTTAGAGTGCAAAAATAAAAGTGATTGATAACTTCCCATATAAAGGAGGTATTTTTCTATGCATGGATAGGTATGCTAAAATGAACCATCTTCTGTTCAATTTACTTAATCTAATTTAGTAGGGAACATAAGACATACCTACTCAAGAATGTAGAAGGAGTATGAGAAGAGAGCAGGAGCCCAGTGTGATAGTGGTGAAGAGGGTAAAGTTAATACTGACCAAGCATTGTGCAAAAACTTTAGGGAAAAATGTGTAGTTCTTTAGCTTTCTAATTATTGAACAATAAGTACAGGGGAGAAAGAAAAAAAATCCCATGAATCAAGAACATAAGAAGAAGAAAAAAAAAAGTTCACCAGTGGTTATTGCTAAGGTGCAGTTCATCATTTTGGAGCCAAATTTTGTCAGTGCTTCTGATGCCTTGAAAATTGGTAGGCATAAACACACATGTGAGAGGAACATGAAAAGGTTGTACCTTTCCAGGTGGAGGATAATGATGCCCCTCCAGAAATAGGGAAGGGAAGGAGAGGAGAGTGGGAAAGCAAGAAAAAGAAAACAAAACTTGGAGGTGTGAAAAGATTATTTCATTTTTTACTTTAATAGATTTTGAACTACTAGTTTGGCAAATATAATTTCTCAAGTGGTTAAGAATATGGTAAAAGTGTATAAATGTAATAATAGCTTAATTTGTTTATTGCTTAATATAGAATATTGCTTCATTACTTAAAATATCCAACAATATTGTTACTCATAGTTTTTATTTATTATTTAAAAACCTTTCCTATGAAACTATTTTTGTGTTGGTACCTTTTGTAAGTTATAAAATCACTTTTCTATAATAGTTTTCTTTTTCTTTAAATGACGTATCTGGGTAGCTTTTAAAGCAAAGATAATCTGATTCATTGGTAGAAGTTACCTTGTTAAAAATAATCCTATTTTATGCATGTTAGGTAAGAGAGCACTTAACTTTCTCTAATAACATATAATCAAAAAGAAAAATAAACCACAGCACATTTAATCCTTTCCCCTGGAGAGAGAATAGATGAGCCAGGTGTTAAAAAGAAAAATGCACTTAATTTTAATTTATTTCTGTACTCCTGGGGGACATATTACCTAATAAACAATAAAAAATTGTGATCATATTAGGGTAGCTAGAGAGACAAATTTATTGTCAAAATTGTTTGTCATGAACATAACCAGAACAGAAAGGGTATTTATTACATAGTTACTGATGTATGTTCTGAAATCTTCTTCACAATTCCACATGATGGGTTTTAAATTATTAAGATATACTCAGAATTAAGCAAAGTTCAGCATTGAATTTTTCTTTACTAACTGGCACTCTGTGGCTATAGTACATAGAGTAGGGTTGTTTTGTTATGCCTATAATATTGTTCATAAATATGAATTTGAATGCCTTCTGAGAAGTCATTCACATCAGGTGTTTAAGTATCTCTGTCTTACCTCTTCACTAATACACATTAATACCTGCAGGGTCTGTGGGATCAATAAACTTACTGACTCCTGTGTTGTATATGTTTATAATTTGTTTGCTCAATTATTTTTCTTTTATAGGAAAAATGTTATAAATAAAAATGCTTATTATACTTTCAAATGTTTTGTTTTAAATATTCTATGAACTGAAAACTTTAGAAACACATGGTGCACATGATCACATTATGTGAGGCATCACGTGGAAAAATTTTTATTCCAGTTTGTTAATGAGTAATGGGAGAAACTCACAGGCTGAAGAAGCAACTCCCTGGGTAGCATGCACTGAGCAGAACAAAAGTGCCTGCATCAGACATGAAGCAAATACATTTTTTTTATAACATCGAGTTAGAATGTTGGTGACTCCCCATGTACTTTGTTCTTTGGAAGCTTTGTCTTGCCCAATTAGCTATCAATGGTGCTTGAAATTCCCACTTGCAATGCCTTATGTTGACCTGTCCATTTTAATCAAGCTAAATACTACCTAGGAGGAAGATATATTAGCTATCACTTAGGCACAAATTAGTCTATCTGAACCTATTACTGCACATTGTCAACCAGCACAAAAGTGGGCCTTAGAACAGTGATTCCTGAAATCATTCAAAGGCCAGGCACAGAACACTTGGTGGAAAAACCGTGAGATATTCATCCATTGCTCTTAAAACAGTTAAATATATTTTGTGGTGTTAAATCAGATGTCATTTTATTGCAATCTAATATAGCAGAAGAAATCACAGACTTCAAAAACTTTATATAGGAAAGACTAAATCATAAATATTTTTTCATATAAATTTTTTTTCTTATAAAATTTCATATAATCTGCAGCAAACATCTTTCTTTTTGTAGACACTATACTTTAGTCTTAAAGATAAACAAATGTAAATCAGTAAGCAGTGTTGATTGCTAAAGAAGGGATTCAATTTTCTTGATTCTAATAAACCAATCAATATAAACTCAGCCATCAATTTAATAAAAATGTGCTATTAGACAAAATAATTACTGAATGTACACATTTCCTATAAGACAATTTAAATCTTAAATATGTGTAAATCTGTTTATGATGTTACTGAAGATGCAGTTTGTAATAAGGAGCTCCAATTATTTGACTTGGTTTGATAAAGAGGGTTGTTGGCACTGTTTCAGTATGTTGGGAGTAATGCATCCCTTGAAAAACAGTCCTGTGTGAAAATTAACCACAGTACCCTAATATAGTGTATGTGATATATTAACTTCATTCATATCCATCAAGAATTGTATTAGGTAGCTACAGACTATGCTTGAGATAAATGAAATATTAATTACTCAAATTATTTTCTGTAAAATTTAATCCTCTTGTAGAATTCAAGTGGAACAGACTGGAGTACAGCTCTATTAAAGAATGAATTGATTGTGGATAGAGGAAAAATCAACATCCATTTTGATTTATAATTTAGGTAACAGTGGTTTATCAATTTGATATTAAACTATTCTTTACATCATAATTGGACAAGGGAGCCAGAAAATCAGGGAATAATAAAAGTCTGCTCAGAAATCAGCACAACATGACCTTCAAGATAATTTTCTAACCAATATAGTCATTTAACTCAGCAAATACCTGGGTATTTATATTGCACCCTCCAAATTTCCCCTGGTAAAATAAATGCTATTATTTAACATGTAATGGAATTTCATCCAGCCTTATGTTCCTAATTTAGGAGCAAAGCACACTGGTAAATGAGGAAAGTCATAAATCTTAGTGAATTCAATTAATAATGGAGCAAGGCCTCTAGAGCGTGACAATTTTGTCTTGAAAGCCAAGGAACATTTAACAGAAGAACACCAAAAGATTACAAGGGGAAAAGAAGTGCAGTTACTCAATTGTTTAATAATAATGAAAATGAAATTCTTTAAATGGTGAAATAATATTAACGACTTACACATTCAATGGACAGAAAGAAAAGTCAGAAATCATACTTCCAGTTACTTTTATATAACTACACAATGTAAAATAGTTCAATGAACAACTAATCATATGGACCAACAAATCAATTAGACTCCTCCTGAGAACGTACACATATCAAATGGAAATGATAGCGTCATTTGTCACCTCAGGGAGGAATTCCACCTGCTTCTGTGGTGTGTGTGTGTGTGTGTGTGTGTAGAGTCAGTTCAAACCCTTGTACTAAAAATGATGTTTGGATGGGGAGTGAAGGGGATGAGGAAGAAAATAAGGAAGGAAGTAAAGAAGGAGGCAAAGATGGAAGGAAGGCAAGAAGGATGCAAGGACAGAAGACCAGTCACTCCTCTTTCCAGTAGTGAAAGCAGTTGTAGGTTTTTCCCCCCCTAGCTTAGTGAATTAATTGCCACAGTACATGACAAAATCCTACAATATGATAGTATGTACTGGACAATGGAAATGAAGCTAGTGTGAACAGAAATGAACATGTATTTGTCATACTTTTACAATTTCAATACAGTAATTACATGGCAATGCAAATTTACATAAAACAGGGACTGGTTAAGACAGACAATATGATTATATGTTGACACGCTGCATTAAATAAACAGTTCCTCTGGGGATAGATACAGTAACTAGTCATAAATTGTAGGTTAGCTATATTTCACTTTTACAGTAACAATTTTAGAAATACATAGATATTCATCACCCAAAATCATGAAATACTGATGTTCCAGGATAAAATTTTAAACTTATTTCAAAGATTTATATTGATTTTTCCTTGTTTTTAATAGTAACAAAAACATCCAAAACCTCTCTATATTTTATCTTCTTTAACATCATTCTGCTATAGGGATAGTGTAAGAGAAAGAGGGTGTGTAATTCACATGTCATCCACACACTAACTGTGTTGCCTTAGAGTTGTTAGCATTTCCATCAACAAAATTTGCCATCATTGTACTACCAAATGTGGACTAAAGTTGAGACTTATACCTTTCTTATAAATTTGAAATATCAATTTTTGAAATTGAAAAATTTGAAGTAAATAGAGTAAGGAAATCACATTGGACTAACAACCATTTATTGGTTTATTTTGCTTCTTTATATTAAGTATGATTATTGTAACTATTTAGTGCAGAAAATATGACCTAACTAAGAAAAAGAAAGGCTTACAGGTTTATTTAAAATTAATGATTATCAACAAGCCCACTTGTAAAATTAATGTATATAAGTTATATTTCTATTAGTACATATATTTTGGAATTTATAGACTGCTGTAATAACATGTTTGCATATGCAAGCTTCTTCTATCTTTCTATATTTCAACTTCTCTCTCTCATCTACCCACTTGATTCTCATTGCCTGTAGTATCTATTACTTCATATTAATTACCCCAAACATAATGGCTTATAACATAAATATTTATCTCACAGTTTCTCTAGATCAAGAATTTAGGAGAAGCTTCGCTGGGTATTTTGGGCCAAGGTCTTTCATACGGTAAAAATAAAGAAGCTACCTGCACGGTTCATTTGCAAGACAATTAACTTGCATGCAATGGTGGCAAGAAATTTCAATTTCTGATTCCATGAATACCTCTATGGGGGGATTCAGGGTCATAAGGCAAGCCATGGAAGCTAATTCCCACAAAAGTAAGATTTAAGCGAGAGTGAGGAAGGCTTAGTGTCTTTTTTGTTCTCTCCCAGTGCTTGGGTTGAACCCACGGATCTTTACTACTGAAATATATCCACAGACTTTTTTATTGTTTTATTTTGAGACAGTATTGCAAGTTGTCTGAACTGGCTTTGAACTTGTGACGTTCCTGTCTCAGTCTCCCAAGTAGCTTGGATTATGAGTATGTGCCACCGTGCCTGGCTCAGTGCCTTTTATCCAAACAAAAATAGCACATTGTCATTTCAGCTGTAATCTATTGAGCAAAATTGAGTCATGAAGTATAATACACACCAAGGGGAGGAAGTAAGTTTCCATCCCTTGAAAGATAGATATCAAACAATTTCTTCATGTATTTTTAAACCACATCACATATAATTCATATCTAACCTATCTACCTACTTATCTTCCTTCCAATTCTGACACAAACCATCTGCCATTTACTTCTTTACTTTTTTTTCCCACATCTCATTAACCCTGTACCTAATTTCATCCCCACTCTCCCTCCCCCTTTCCTTTGGAAAGATACAAAGAAAAGAAAAAGGAAAAGAAGATAAGTGAAGATTTCATAGAAAAAGTATCTGAGAAATGCAAATACAAAATAAATAATTTGAGAGTTCTGGCATTTCCAATATGATTCTGAGCAATGGGCAACATTTAGACATTTTTTAAATAGGAACTTCTGGTAACTTGAGTCCAAGCAAAGAGAAAAAAAACTGACCCACATTATCTTCATGTCTTCCTGACAATCTTAAGAGCTGTAACATCTAGCCACTTGAGATGTATGTCACTATGTGTCTATCTGGGTGATTAAATATCTTCTCATGTCCATCCAAAAATGAGTACTTGTGCCAAAGGGAAAAGGCAAGCTCATGTTTTCAAACAACTTACAAAATAGAAGAAGAGGGGTAAGATATAGTGCACCATTCTAACATGCAATGTGGTAAAAATGCAAAAGTGCATGAAAGCACAAAGGAGTCAGTTATTAGTCATCTCAAGCATGGATATGGTGAGTGCAGTATTCACTGAAAGGTTCACAGGGTGACTAACAGTTGACCTCGGAGTGAAGAATGAGTGATACTGGGAGAGAGAACGTACCTAAGCAGAGGAAATAGCAAAAGCTTAGAGGAATGTATGCACCTGCAATATTACAGTTACAAAATATGGCTGGCACACAGGAAAGTGAGCAATCATGGAAGGAGTGGCCTCAGCTGTCTCTCAACACACTTCCCATCGTCCTTGCAGGATGTATCATGTCTGGATGCTGGTTATTCTCATTCCATTTTAAATGGTTATTTCAAAATTTTTTATTTCTTTTAGCTCTGCTTGTCATTGAAGAACATATTATTTGCCATAGATTCAATTCATGGGAGTAACTGAGAAAACCACTACTCAATGGAGTTCATGGATATCACAATGAAGTATTTTAATAAAGCATGTTCTTTTTTCCTACATAAAATTTTGGCACTAACATAAGGAATATGGGCTAAATTCAATTTAATACTAAAACATAAAAGGTGATTTTTCTACAAACTTCATTTAGTTTGTAACACTAAGAAGGAAAAGCAGCAAAGTAGGAGTTTATAGGAGGTAATTGAATCTGCATAATTTGTATATTTGTCTTCAATTCATCAAAATTAAATAAACATTTCCAATTACTGATGCCTTTATTCTTATTCATTCCTTTTTCCTTCTAATGAGCAATAAAAGATTTCCTTTCATATTGAGGGAATTTTATTGTTTTGAACAGGTAACTGAGGATTTTAGGAGATATGGAAGAGTCATGTACTTTTTCTTAGATTCTCCACCAACCTAAATATGTCTCCCTCAACATAGGTCGCCAGACAAATAAATGCTCCCCCTATTAAAAAAAAAAAACAATGATTATCAATTATCATTGTTAGTTCTCATTGATCAAATTAAAAGGCTTTCAAACTTAGTAATTATTGGGTGTCATCCCAGATCAATTTTATTGGCATTTAAGGGAAGAGATGTAGACATTAAAAAGCATTTCTCAAGTGATTCTCCATTACTGGGGATTGAGGCAAGGGCCTCTTGTATCCTAGGAAAGCAATCTACCACTGAGCTTCAGCCAGAGTTCTCTCTGGTGATTCTTAGGTACATTGTAGGACTACAACCAGTGTTCTCTGTCTTTCTCCTGGCACCTGTTTTGGTGCCAGGCATTGAACCCAGGGACTCACACATGCTAGGCAAGCACTCTATCACTGAACTACATCCCCAGTCCCTATACTATTATTATGTGTCAGGTAGACTCTGTCTTACTTTCCTTGAATATTATTCATCCCTACTTCATTATCTTTCTGTCACATCTCCTAGATAAATGCATTGCAATAAGACCTGTTCTAGTAGACGAGCTATGGGAATATAAGACATTTATATCTCCATTTTCTAAGCAGCATTTGAGAACTAGAATGTGGAATGGTCTCAGGTATTCCTTAAGCTGGGTAATCATTTGACTATATGACATGTGTGCATCCATGTCATGATCAGGTGCTGGGACCAAGGCCAAAGACAGCCAACTCCAATAAGGAGAATTAGCTTTGAAGGCTTACTTATGAATATGTCTCAATAAAATAAATTTTCATCAGCCAGTTAGTCAGATAATGTCTTTACTTCTTAATATCTGAAAAAGGGTAATACAGCACAAGACACATTTCAGTCATTAAAAATTGAACCTCTGCTAAACTTTATGAGCTATAATATTCCCATCTACAAAAAAAATTAAAAGTACTTTCTAATTTTTTCAAGGTGTGACTCAGATGGCCTGGAATGTGTCTATGCATTCTAAATTCTATATTATTTCTTCCTGCAGTTCTAAGACTCTTGGTCTTTATTAATAGAAATATTGAACCTCTGGGACATGGAGTTATGCAATCACAGCCTGCACTCACATTACATAGTTTCTTTTGTTCTTAAAACCTTGAAAGTAAATGCCCTATAGGTTTTCTCTATATCACTTTTAAGATTCCCTGCTTCATTTCTCAATTACTTCTATGTATAAAGTATTAATTTAAGTATTTATGATACCTTTGCTGATAGTTCAGCTGGTTTCTTCTTTCAAATAAGAAGGCCTAAAATACACAGGGAACAATTATCTTTCTTTGTACATTTTCTTCAATTATTCTTCTGCTACTTTAATTTCTATTCTGATTTACAAGGTTTCACTTACTTCTCTGCTTCTTTCTTTTCATTATGGTTCTAAAAATTTTACTTCCTACTTACATGTAAAGAACAACTCACTATGACAAACATTTGCCTATGTAATTCATATGTATATAATCTATGTAAGTCCATGTAATGTAGTTCTAGAAATTTGACAGATGTTCAAGAATTATGGTACTTAATGGCCAACCAGATGAATGAGTTAATTTCCACTGTCTTTTCCTGAGCTCAATTATTTTAATAATTTTCAAATATTTATTTGATAACATTAGTCTGTAAGCTCTCAACCTCAATCTCTAGCTTAAACTTATTATAAAATTAGCCATATTTTTCTACTTCCTTGTAGCATCAATTAGTATAGAAGATAACCAAATGGCCAAATTTTATTAATCATCAATACAACACTAAGTAGACATTGGCCAACAATCAGAAACATGAAGCTTTGTATACCGAACTCTAGAGTATGTAATAAGTAAATAAATGAATCATAGTCTTGATTTCATTACTCCCAATTACCTGGAGTAAACCCTTTAAAACTTGGCAAATGCTTCATGTGAATGGTGTTGGCAAGATTTCCCAAACAGCTTGCCATTAGACCCCTTTCTACCATCTGCCCTACTGCAGTCAGGTAAAAGACATGTGATTTGGACTCAGTAAATCTGGGTGACAGTTTGAAATACGTCGTACATTAATTATGAGCTTATCCACTTTAATTGGCATATATACATTTAATTCCATAATTTATAAAATATAGAGTAAAGATATGTGCTATATACTTTCTAAAACTTAGAAATACAATAAATAGTATTTGACTATGTAAACACTACATCATATATATAAATATATATTCATATATGTATAATATATGAATATACATATATATACATATGTATATATAAATATATATATATATATATATATATATTTGTGTGTGTGTGTGTGTGTGTGTGTGTGTGTGTGTGGTACTGGGGATAGAACCCAGGGCCTATGAATGCAAGGCAAGCACTCTACAAACTGAGCTATATCCCCAGCCCTACATAATATTTTTATCATTATTTAGAATCAGGTAGACAATTGCTCTTCTCATAGAAAAGTTATCAGGAACCACTGATTAATTTCCAGGTCACAGAAATTATTTTTTTAAATATTTATTTATTTACTTTAGTTGTACACAATGCAATGCATTTATGTTTATGTGGTGCTGAGGATCAAACCCGGGCCAAGCACGTGCGAGGTGAGCGCTCTGCCGCTGAGCCACAACCCCAGCCCAGAAATTATTTTTGAAAATATACTTTTTAAAAACATTTTGCATTGTTTCAGTCATACCTGTTCTAAAATTCTAAAAATTAGATGACTTTTTGTTTTTAATTAAATGTATCTGAGACACATAATGATCCAAAGTGTAGTTTGAATACACTTTTATTAGTAAAATTTTATAAATAGTAGTGGTACATTTTTCAAACCAATCTTTTATGTAGTTTGTTTTCATCAAATCACTATAATGTAGTTATAAAGAAAACTCATCTTAACAATTGTGACTATACCATGATAATGCTAATAGTGATGCTATTTATAACAATAAAAATTAGTGTATTTTCCTGGTACTTATTTGTGCTGAAGACTGTTCTAAACATTTTATAAATATTAAATCTATTAATCCTCAAAATGCTGTGATGCAGATTTAATTAGTTACATTTTTCAAATGAGAATTGAAACATAGATGAATAATAACCTGCCAAATTTCACTACACACCCTTAAAATATTGTGATGTTTTACTGGGTTGCACTTTCATTTTAAGTACTTTGGGGATTTTCCTGAATACCACACTAGGTTGACACCAGGAAAAATATAAGATGGTAGATACAAAATTACACATTTGTAAATCAGTATTTTCCCGAAAAATAAATTGTTACTATAAAGCATGACAAAACCACAAGTGGAATGTAGGCTATGTAAATTACCACAACTCTAATTTTGTCCTCAGATAGTGAAATGGAAATCTGTAGTAACCTTTCTATTGACTGGATATTCAAGAGTCTTATTCAGGAATCAATTTTATTTTAGGAAAGGATTCATACAATATGCACATTGAGCTTTCTTAGTATCTAAACAAAATAATCTCACATATTTTACATGAAAATATTATTTTAATAACAGGGAAAATATTTATGCTTTTGCAGACTGCTTTTTAAGTACATATGCCATCACTGATAGGAATAGTTGATAGTCTATTAATGGCTAAAAAAAATCTGTAGGTTCCTTGATACTGTCCCTTTTAAAGCAGTTTTAGTCTTAATCATATTTTAAATACTTATCCATAAGAGGCATATAACATCATTAAAATAAAAATTTAGTATAAATACCATTTATCTAGAAGAAACAATGTAGTTAATGTTATTGTGTAGGTGATGGCATCATCTTGTGTGTGCACATGCATGTGTGTGCATGAGAGAGAGGGAGGGAAGGAAAGAATTTTCTGAAAATAATTGCAGTTTGGAAGAAAAAAAATCCAATATTACATAATGTAATTTACACCTATACCCCCACATGGGATTAAAAGTATCTCTGACTTTAATTTTCCAAATGATATTCCACTGACAATTAAAGTAAATTGCAGTATTTTATATAGTAGAATATTACTATTCAGCCAAAGAAAAGAATGAAACCCTATCATTTGTGATAACGTGAATAATTGGATAATTGTTGAAAATGGAAATAATAAGGTTAAGTGAAATTAACCAGGTACAGAAAGATAAGTACCTGTGCCAACATTCATATGTAGAATCTAAACATGTTGATTGCATGGGAGTGGATAGCAGCATAGCTGTGACCTGAGGTGGGTGGAGGACTGGTGGATGTTGATCAATGGGTAGCAGGGTACAGTCAAAGAGGAGGGAGAAGTTCTGCTGTGGAGTTACACAGGGTGTGGCTATGGATAACAGCAATGTACAGTGTATTTCAAAAACCTAAAAAAATAATTTTTAAGAATTTTAATACAAAGAAAAGATAACTTTGTAAAGATAAGTATGTTAAATCTGATCTAAATTTTACTCAGTGTTTGCATGTTTTGAAACATCATATAGTACCTTGTTAACGTGTACAGTTTTTGTGTATCAGTTCAAAATAAATTAAAATAATAAAATAGATTTAGATCTTACTAATAGTACTTTAATATTGAAAAATTATCAAAAATCTCTAATAATA
This sequence comes from Tamias sibiricus, assembly GCA_025594165.1. NCBI lineage: Eukaryota > Metazoa > Chordata > Mammalia > Rodentia > Sciuridae > Tamias > Tamias sibiricus. The sequence continues at coordinate 23,914,493 of CM046668.1, forward strand.
TCTTTCAAATGAGATGTTTATATTAGCACTTGGCTGGTTGCAAAGTGCAATAACCTATATATACATATGGGCAACACTTGCCTACTGTTTCTGCCTTTAACACCATTTTCCTCTTATAATTTTCTGCTCCAGATATCTCCTGGGACAAGCATTGCCTGAAGATGGTTGCAGTGGCAGGCACTCTCTCCTCTTCCACACAGAATCATTATATATTTCTTTAATATAGGTTACAGATGGCTCAGGGAAAAATTCCTCACTGACCCTTTTAACATTGGGCAGGCCCAGCATCTGAATTTATAGTTTGCATAAATATTTAATTTAAAAAATAAACATTCTAGAGACAGGCTAAAGGAGATGAGAGAACTGCATGTATCTCTCTCTCTTTTTAACAATGTCACCCCCCCCCAACCCGGTTTATTGCTCAATAAATGCTGACAACATTATGAAATATTCTCATATGGAGGAAATTGGGAATCTAATTTCATTTAGTCCAATTGTATCTAGAGATTACAAATGTTTCCATTATCCACAGTAATGACCCACTGAAAGGAATAACTCTGAGAAGATTACACCCTGCGATTGAAGCCTTTATCAGTATTTTAATACATATTTGAGTTGCTACTTTGCAACCCCAGGAAATTGAGGTAAACAACTCTCTGAACTTCCAGCTGATGATGTTGGCAGAAAATGCCCACTTATTACAACTCTTTACAGAAAAGAGCATCATTCCAATGCATGTTACCAAATGACTAGATTCAATTTTTGCATGTTTTACCCTTTTGGAAAGTGTTTCGTTGGATTCTTGAGTTAAAAAACATAAATGTTAAAAGGAAAAGCAATACCAAAATACCCCATTATATTCAGTTAAGAACAAAAATATTTTTAAATTAAGTCTAACACTCAGAGCTAAAATTTTCAGGTTTCTTGCCTATGATTTCACCATGATCTGCTTCCTCTGTTTCAAATATAATAATGTATTTGATGTTCAGTAATATTTATATTCAAAAATATATTCTACTATATAATTTCAAAGTCAAGTAAGGCAATCTGCCAAACTTCCAATAGTAGTATTAAATAAATATTATTTAGTTGGAAGAAAAATTTAATTATGTATCATTTTAAAAGAAAATAGCTCAAGTAAAACTAGATTTCTTATTTTTGTTCTTACTATGAATTCTTATGAAAATTTCTACATCAAAGGATGGCAAATGTTATCTATTTTATAAATTTATTATGAAGATTAGAGTATTAGTTCTAAGGGCTAAATTGACTAGATAAAATTTTAACAAAAGAATGAAAGATCTTTCAAAAATCCCTTCTGTTTTTGTGGTGTCTGAAACTCAACATTTAACGATGTCTAAAACTTAACCAATACAGAGTATAAATATTGTTTAAGAAGTTCCACTGAAGACATAATTTTATTGCACAATTTGTAGACTTCAGTTTAACTACTTTTTGCACTGATGCTCTTTCCTAAGAAATACAACTGTAGAGCAAATTGAATTTACCTGTAATAAAAATTTCTTAAAAAACAAGACTCAAATTAATGGAAGAGCAGTGAATCATCAACTGTCCCATAGAATATGTGCTTTCATAATGGGGCTAAAAGAATATAAAATATTATAATCTAGGATAGAAATCACTTAAATAAACTTGGGACTCTAAAATAATAAAACTTTAGCAGAATTTAGGGGATCTAGGTTCTAATTCATAAAGAAATAAAAATTTCACCTATGAGTTGAAATGTGAAATAGAGAAGAAAACAGTACTCACGTTCATTATTATGTCATCATGTGTTGTGAAATCTTTGACTATGCCAAAAGCTTTACATTAAATCTTATCTATTGCCATGCTCACTGCAGAAAGCAGATCGGTAGAACTTTTCTTTAGATAATGTAATGATACAAAATCTTAAAATGTTCAAACCATAGCACTATCTGGACGGATCTCTCCAACTCTCAACGAGATGAAACATACTAGTAAATGGGATACCTGACTAACAAAAGCAATAGGGAATTAGGTAGTCATGCCCATTGCAGCTGTATTCTTTCTGTTCATTTTCTTGAAAATACCAAAGATGTGCCTCCAGAAATAGGATTAAATATCAATCAGCAATTAATGATCTAGAAAGTAGAGAAAGCAGGGATAAAAACATAAATAATGAGCATCATTCTAAAGTCAACAGAAGTGGCTTTAAGGAAACATCAAACATCAAAAATAAATAAACATAACAGAAGCATTGAGCTAAAAGAGAATGTCAAATTTTCTATCCTAAACTCCCAATTCTGCCAAAGTGCCTAAGTTTAATTTTCTGTTATTCGCAGTGATATTTGTAATAGGGAAAACTTGACACTAAATTTTATTTTGTAAAATGTGTGTGCGTGCGCACACGTGCGCGTGCGTGTGCGCGCGCACACACACACACACGGTGACCACCACCAAGGATACTGCTCAAACATGAGAATTTACTATTAATCTATTAATTAATATATATGTTCCTTGATATGCTAAGGACAAAAACAGACCTGAATAAAGACCTTTGTAAATACTATGGTGACATCAGTTTAAGTGCAAAGCCCCCAAGCATAATACATTTTATTTTAAAAATGCCTTTAACAGTAGAAAGCAATTATCTTTGAGGAGTTGGCAGTAATAATTAGTATACAAGAAAATTCCATTCATACTTTATAGTTATAAAGAAATTATTAAGGTCCATTAAAAACGTGAAACTATTAATAAATGCAAAGTTATAATAAAGATTATTTTGAATGTAGTTTTCTCACTGATCAAACTAAGTCTTCTCACTTATTATGTAAAAGAACTTCCACAAAATATCATTTAAAAAAAAGGACCAGGGTTAAAGTCATAAGGAATCATTTTCATTGTTTATCTTATTGAATTTAATAACCATCTATTTATCATTAAATTATAAAGATAAACCTTTACTTTTGAATATTATGTCTACTAATTTCATTGAGATCTTATCTCCTGTGAAAGCAAACCTACATAAAATAAAAGAGAATAAAATCATGGCATTCGCAGGTAAATGGATGAAGTTGGAGAATATAATGCTAAGTGAAGTTAGCCAATCCCAAAAGGCCAAAAGCCAAATGTTTTCTCTGATATAAGGAGGCTGATTCACAGTGGGGTTGGGACGGGGAGCATAGGAGGATTAGAGTAACACTAGAATAGCCAATGGGGAGGGATGCAAGGGGAGGGGGCAAAAGGGTGAAGAAGGAAAAAAAAAAAAAAAAAAGATGGTAGAATGAGATGGATATCATTACCCTAAGTGCATGTATGAAGTCAGGAATGGTGTGAATATACTTTGTATACAACCAGAGATATGTAAAAATGTGCTCTATAAGTATATATGAAATGTAATACATTCTGCTGTCATTTTTAACAACTTAGTATAAAAAATAAATAAATTATTAAAAAAATACAGCAAACCTACAAAGTTGCCTAAGAAGTTATCTACACGTTTATGAAATAGAGCTCATATAAAAGAACTGAGTATAACTTATTTTACTCACAAATAGACATTTGGAGATCATTATAGAATGTATTTGTTTTTTGTTACATTCCAATTCATTTAAAGGCAGAAGTCTTTTTTGTGTTTTATTTGCACCAATTTGATTAAATATGATTTTGTACACCACTGATTGCACAAATCATGTTATAAATCCTTTTCATATTTGTAAGTAAACAATTACAGAATAAGATGCACTTCCAAATCTCCAATAAAAGAGGTAATGCATCTTTAATTTATATATTAACATGACTTTTTTTTATTGATGATGTGGTACCATTGAGTTCTTCCTTACAGAAAACTAAAAGACAAATGACACAATTTTTGCTCTTCAAACATTATCATTTAATAGAAATTACTAAATTACATTTATGGCTGTGGTATGTACCAAAAGAGAGAGAGAAAGAATGTATTTTTTTTGTTTTTGGTTTCCCAGATGGAAACAATATTTATTTATGATTTATCTATTTATTTACTTTATTTATCTATTTATTTATGATCATCAGTGATATGATGATCACTGAAGTTTCATCAGAGGTAAAATTTCAGTAAAGAGATGTAATGACAAACACTGAACAAAGGCCAAGAGAAAGTAAAATTCAGAGGATTTATGTCTGTAGTCATTTCATGTGTCAAGAATGGGATTATATGTTGAACTTCATTTAAGAATTCATTAATTCATTAAATGCATACTATAGACCAATGATATGACAGGAAAAGCAGTAAATGATTATAAATATTATTAACTATATTACCACTACTACTAATATTTAATAAAACGAAGGAACAAGAGATGGTTCTGTGAGAACTTATAATGGGTAGATATAGTGAGAAATAACCAAGCAAACCACAGTGGCAGGATACGGGGGCAAATTTTCTCCTGGGTTGGAAGTGCTGGAAAAAGCTGGTCTAGCTTCTATTCATCTATTCAGTAAGTCAATTCAATCACATATGTGCTAATCTTATTTCAATTTTCTGTTACATTCAAGATAGTGGGTCCTAATTACTTGGGGAATAGATTGCTCACATTCATGGCATTTTCACTGGATAATTTTAGATATTGTTATGGTTTGGATCTTAACTGTTTCCCAAAGTCCATGTGTTGGAGGCTTGGTGACCAGCCTGTGGAACTGTTGTGAGGTGGTGAAATACTTAAGAGGTGGGGTATAGTGGGGAGAAGTTACCATATTGGGACAAGCCCTTGAAGGGGATATTGGAACACTGGCCCCTTGCTTCCTCTCTTCTCCATGGAGCCACCATTAGATGAGTAGCTTTGCTTCACCACAGACTTTCCATCATAATGTTCTGCCTCACCATAGGCACAAAGCAATGCGGTGGAGTGACTGTGGACTGAAACTTCCAAAATGGTGAGCTGAAAAAAACACTTTCTTCCCTTTAACTTGACTTTCTCCGATATCTTTGCACAGTAACAAAAAGGAGACTAACACAGATTTAAGATATTTAAGATTAATGAACTTAACATAAAGAACAGAAAACTTTAAAAAAGAGTACATCTATTGATGTGTGAGTTTTCAAAATTAGCAAAGTTAATTTACAAATAAAATATAATAGTTTTGATATTATCTAGGGAATAAATATATAAAGGTAATAATTGAATTTCCTTGCAAATTTCTTGAAATGTTTGAATCTCAATTATTTCCTTCTTGTCTAAAATATGTAATTTAGAAATACACTTAATTGTTCTTATAAAAATTAAATTGGTAAAAGAGCAAAAGCAAAACCTTTTATACCTTCATTACACAAGCATGTTAAATTCGTGTTTAATTTTCTGTGTGTGTGTGTGTGTGTGTGTGTGTTTTTATTTTTGTTTTGTTTTGACATGTACACTTATCACAAGGTTAAAACTAAAAGTATTTGAATAATTAAATTTAATAATTAAATTTGATATCCTGTTTTGACTTGCCAGATAGGCAGAAATTACTAGGAAATACTTTTCCTACAATGTTTCAATTTCAAAGTTGGAAAATGTTACAGAGGCATCATGCCACCTTAAAGTAGGCAATATAAAAGTAAAAGTGGAATTATACTATCCTTAGGTACAATGTGCTTATTAAAAATATCTATTTGAATTGGAAAAGCATGTATGAACAATTTATTCATCATTCATTTAAATTCTCTGCAAATTAACAGCAACAATAAGCTTTTGGTCAGGCATTTCCTGTAAGGTAATGACCATGTGGATTAAAGGTCTTCCACTCTGCTTAAAAGTCCCTGCTTGTCCAGACACTCATTAACTCTTAGGGGAGATTGGGTCAAGAGATCATTGATGGAGAAGAAAAGTGCACATATGATTCACAGGATAATGTGCAAATGAAATTTGTCATCACTAAATAAATTTATTATAAAATTGAAAATCAGCATCTTATTTTTAAGAGTATTTTAAGATAAGAAATTAGGGAGAAAAATAAATCAACTTTAGCATTCCCTATTGGGGTAAAGTTTATTAAAATGCTTAAGTTTCTATAATATGTATACTTCCATTTAAAAGATAAGTTAATACCTACAACTTATTATATTTTCTTACACACATTCTTCCTGACCCTATCTGGAAACTAAATTAGATACTTGTATTATATGCTCTAAAAGTCTCCTGTTTTTTTCTAGCACTGCACATATTTGCTCATTTTTTTATTGCTTGTCATTCCTCTTAAACTAAAATAAATATTGTAGTACTATCTTTTAATTATGGAAACTTCAGTGCAAATTATTTCTCTGGAACATAGTGAATTGCTGATAAATGGATATACTACTTCAAAAATATCCAATATAAATTTTATTCAAATAATACCCAACATTAATAAGTTTTCTTGAGGAAAGTATCAGCAAAAACTCTCTAAGTATTTTAAATACCCCTTTTAATTTGTTTTTCTCAACTGAAGGTGTAGAAAAATTAATCATTCATAGATATTGAAATGATGAACCATGCATGTTCTTAAATCCAGAATATATTTACTTACAAATAGACTTTCAATCACATAATATAAAAAAGTGATACGTTATTTTAGAAGTATGTTGAAAATGCTAGTTTTTAAAATCATCAGATTTAGTTATACAATTTTATGCTAATGCCAAAAAAAAATAAAAGCTACTGTTGTTATTTTGGGTTGAAATTTCTCAATATCAAGGTGAAAGTATATTATGAACCAAATTACTATTTTCATAGAGAAAGAAAAAGACAATGCGTGTCAGCATTCATTTTAGAGTTTGGAAATATATAATTCCTTGTGGTTTTACATGTTATTTTTACCTAAAGGTAGGGATGTGAAAATTTAATTTGTATTAATATACATTAACATTAACAATAAAATTTTCTAAATATCAATAATTTATATGATCATTTTAATCTAAACTACATAAATTTTCATTAACCTATATGAATTGCTCATTTCAGGAATTAATTTGACCAAAATTTCTATACATAGAGAAAATGACATGTTTTAACTAAAATTACTTTTTATTAATTCTAAGGAGTTTAGAAAATTATGTTTTGACAGTTAAAATCACAAAAATTGAAACCATATGGAATGGAAATTAGTAAAAGAATCACAGTTTAATGAGACTTATGATGAAGGAATATAAAATTGGACCTTGGTGGGAATCAGGGGAATGGCAGACCACCTTTTAGCATGAAGATAGAGATGATTCCACAGCTTTTGTTTGGACTATGCAGAATGCATTCTAAAGATTATACAAATGGTAAAGGAGATAGAAGTAAAATGTAACCAAAGAAAGAAACAAAAACTTGCCAGATTTTACCCCTCTTCTTCTGTCAAGAGTGAAGAGAAAGTAAAACCCAATCTAGAACAAAGTAACAGACAAAACCCACACCTGGCTCACAAATGTACCAAGACCAAAAGTAAAGAATCAGGCTAGTACTTTAGGATGAGGACTTAAGTCTTTCTACCTAAATTTCCGTTTAGGTAGACATTTAGCAATTTTTAGCAAAATCCCAGAAATCCCAAGGGTATGGAAGGTTTCAGGCCTCCAAGAACTAAAATATGGAAACCATTTATTCCTCAATGATGCCAAAATACTTCCAGATTATTTTAAGTCTAGTACAAATATAGCATAAGGGTGAATTGATCCTAGGGTTACTTTCAATTTTACCTAAGACCTTTATGTAAAATTGAAACAATTTTAGTATTCTACCATGGAACAATTGTTAAAATTAACTCTTTCTTCTTAATAATGATTTCACTTCACTAATAATCATGGAAATAATATAGGTTTTCATATAATGGAAAAATTAGTCCTTTTAATGGATATTATTTTCACTGTTGAAAGCTAATTTTCTGAAGATCACTGACTATATCTTTAAACCATCTAAATCTCATTTACCAGAAAAGAGACAAACTCTCCTCCTGATACCAAAAACATGACTGCCATCAAGTGGCAACTCAAACAATATTCAAACCTCACTGCACAATTTCAGATAACAATAATTATCAACAGATTCCTCTACCAAGGGATACAAAAGAATGTAGTTCAAAGATTTCATAATGAGGATGATTAATAATAACTGACTTTTAATAAATTTAATACATTTTTTCATGTGATAAATCACATGATAATTGATAATTCAGATGTTAATGTATGTATTAAAATATTTTCTATCATTTATGGAATAAAATTTGAGTATAATAAAAACCTAATATGTGTGAATGATTCACATTTAAGTTATATGTACGAGTATGACTTAAGTCATACCAAGAATATTACTTGGCTGAAAGAAATCTAGAATGCTTGACTAACTGAAAACTACTCATAATTATCTTTAGGAATAAAGTGACATCATAAAGATTACATTTATTGCCAGATAAGTGGGGAGAAAAGACCAAAATTCATCTTTAAATAATGCATATGGGGGCTGAGTACACAGAGTTAGAGCACTCCTGTCACATGTGTGAGGCCCTGGGTTCAATCCTCGGCATCACATACATAAAATAAAGGTATTGTGTCCACCTACAACTAAAAAAATATATTAAAAAAATAATAATGCATGTGAAGAAAGTGAGGTAGATATTCAAGGAGGTATTGCCAAATTAACAAGCTAAAACACAGATCACTGAAGGAAACAGATTCCACTACAAAGAGAAACTAACCTTTTAAAAAATGGACATTGTTTTCTCCAAATAAAATTTGCTACAGAGAGGCATGAGTTATTTGGAAATATAACCCCTCAATAGATGGGGAAGTGACATACTAAGGTAAGATATTTTTCATTAGAAACAGTATAAACTATATAGCACCCATGAAAACAATTTACTATTATTGTCCCTTACATTAGATAAAATAATTCTGCACAACATTTACTTCATTTGATTCATTTCTTCAACTTTCATATAAAAGTTCATGTCTTAAATACATGTTTTAAAATTTTTGCTCCCTCACTAATTTGTAACAATGATTAAACTATGCAAACTATCTCTGTACCATAGCGAAATACATGGTGTCATTAACTAGTAATAGTCCACAATAATATGCATTAATGTTATAGTATAAAATTATAGTTAAAATAAGCCAAGCCTTCTGGCACTTAGATTCAGTTTTATAGTCTGTTACTTTCTCCCAAAGTGCATATCTCATACTGTTTTCCCAGGAAGTATATGATAATGATACATATATTCCTGTAAGTTTTTTGTTAGAACTTTACCTATTAAATTATAAAAGGGAGACCTGCCATATAAATTCCACAGTACTTCAATTTATTAGGTAATATTTTGGATGTTCCATGCACATTTCTGTTTTATGAAAAGTTCTGTTAAATTTACTGCCCTCTCTCCTACTAAATCAGTTCTATGGCTTTCAAAGTTAGGCAATCAGGTATTTTTGGCATTGCACTTTAAATTTTTTCATAGTACAAATCAATATACCACTTCTAGGTTTTTAGCAATGATTAATTCCCAATTGCTGATCTTGTCATCATTCTTAATTGCTAGGCAATTTTGTAAAGATATCAGCACACATTGAAGTACTATCTTCACATATTTTATAAATGTACAAATTACTATTGTACATATCCCGTATCTTTGCTGTTTGAGACATTCTATGCACCTAGAACTGAGAGGAGAAAATAGAAAAGTGTAGTGTGTACTAGGCTTTGAACTTCATGGGCATTTTTAGAAATGACTTTACTGAACCATCTAAGTATATTTATTTTATGAACTATTAAGGTGCTTAAATTACAAACTCCCATACAAAACTTCCACAGAAGTTCTTAGTTTCCAATTTCCTGGCTGCAACATCACCTGGGAACATATTTGTGAACAACATGATTCAATTTTGACAAAATTGTTAAAAATAGATAATGGCTAAACAACGCATTGATAGCAAAACAATTTACAAAAATGACTAGGATAGATGGCATTTTTCATCATAGTGAGATGAGAGTAACAAAGAGAAGGGATAGGGGAGAAAGAAGAAATATCACAGTATTATATTCGTACTTTTGGGTTTTTTTTTTTGGGGGGGGGGGTACCAGGGATTGAACTCATGGGCACTTAACCAGTGAACCACATCCCCAAACCTTTTTTTGTATTTTATTTAGAGACAGGGTATTACTGAGTTGCTTAAGGCCTTGCTAAATTGCTGAGGCTGGCTTTGAACTTGCAATCTTCCTGTCTTGGCCTCCTGAGCTGCTGGGATTACAAGTGTGCGCCGCCACACCCATTTATATTTGTATTTTTAAGATGAAAGTATATTGAGATTGGAAGAGAGTGCTTGAATATCTTTGGGCTGTGGGCTTGGATTTTATGGTCTAGTAAAATCATATGATAGAAGCAAAATAAAGATTTTGGGAATATACATAGGGTATGCTAAGTCTTATTTTTTCAGTAAGAACATTAAAATCAAACACATTTAAAATTACATTGCTAGTACAATTATAAATAAAAAAGTAAGAGGAGGTCCTTTCAAAAAAGTGATAAGTTTACAGAATACAAAAAAAATAAAAGTATTTCTTTAAATGTATGAATTAATTATCACTTAATTAAAAACCAATACCTTTTACTTTCCTTTTTCTTTTTGCAAGTATAAACCATTTTTGAATGATGAGAAAACTCAATTATCCACATTTAGCACATCATAGATGCGAGGCTTTAAAATTTTCACTTACAATTTCTACACCTAAGATAACTGATTATTAAAATGGTGAAAATCATAATTACCTCATAAATATGTATTTCTCAATAAACCAGTATACTTAAAGGTTTAGAACAGTTCCAGAGCATATAAAATGTTTTTAGTAACATTATATGATTTTATTGTTGTTATATAAATGTTAATATTATCTCTAAAACCCTAAGTGATAATTCAGATGAGCTTAAAACCTGGGCTTGTAAACATATCTGATTTGGATCCATTAATTTTTGGAAAATGAAAAATCGTTGTGTCCATGTTGCTAACCCATGAACAATAAATGAAACAAGAGTGCATCCTTGATGATTCTTGAACTAGGTAGGGAATAGATACATATACTGCATGAAAGAAAGTAAAAGGGGAATTCATTCACAATGAATGAGAAAATGAGATAAAGTGAATATCCCTGAACACAAACAGAGTGCAAAATTAGGCCACTTTCTGCCTATGCAAACATGGGCAAGTTACTTGACAACCTCAACTCTATTTTCTCATGTGTAAGGGCTGTACCATACATGTTTATGAGGATTCAGTAAATATATATATATGCATGATACTTAGAAATGTCCACAGCATGGAGAAACCAACAGAAAAGTATTAATTAATAATATATTGCTTAATATGTTGGCTATTAACTTATTTAAAAATGATATCTTCTTAAGATACTTTCATGTTTTATTATTTTTTACCCAGGGAATTTCAAATAAAATTTTGACATGTACAAAGTCAACAACTTATACTGAACATGTGTCTGTAACTTTATAATTGTTAGCTTCGATAGAAACTAAGCTTAAAAAGATATAGGTTCTTTTATTTTTTTAGTTTTTGGTACTTGGGATTTGGAGTTGAACTTGACCACTGAGCCACATCCCCAGCTCTATTTTGTATTTTATCTAAAGACAGGGTGTCACTGAGTTGCTTAATGCCTCACCATTGCAGAGGCTGGTTTTGAACTCTGGATCCTCCTGAGCTGTTGGGATTACAGGCATGAGGCACTGCACCCAGCTCCAAGATATAGGTTCTTAAGATATTAAAAGGATAAGCATTTCAGAATACAATAAAGTATACTTCATTACTTTTTAAAATCTCAATAAATTAAATTCTGCTCAAATACCATATTAATGCCTCTAAGGAATTTCAATGTATATTTTGGGCTGCAAAGGGCAAGAAAAGTCTTTAAAGAAGCAAATACTATTACTATTAATACAACCACTTTAAAAGAACACAAATATGCAATCACAAAACATTGTGAAATATACAGAAGTATAATTTAAATCACATTAAACATTTACACAAAATAATTTTAAGCATAACTCTTGATGAATAACTGCTTGTTAGTTTAAAATAGCATAAGAAATTGAAAAATGTTTGAGGTAATGGATATGCCAATTAACCTGAAGTAAACATTGCACGTTACACACATGTATTGAATGTAATACTACAGCCCATAAATATATACAATTATTACACACCAAATAAAACATTACAATAATGGAATTCAAATATTAAGAAACGTATAGAATAAAATATAGCAAAACATTATGAGCCAGTATTAAGATAAAATATTTTGCCACGTTTTCTCTTATTTGTTTCTTAAAAAACTAATGGAAGCTACTAGTGTAACATGGAGGTGGTGCGATGTACCAGTGAATGGCAGCTGCTATGCCAATTGGGACACGTGGTGGCAGAAGCCCCTTCAGATAGGACAGAACCAAGCAGTGAAAGGGAATGGAACTGAGGACTCCAAGCAGCATCCCGGATGACCAGCAGCAGTTCATAGAGGGCACTGACAATTTAGAAACAAAAGAGACAATGCCATCTGACAGGGACAAAAGGTGGGAAATGAGAGGGTGCCCTAAACTGATTTTGTCTGGCCCAGGTACCAAAGGCTTTCCTACCTCAGGACACCCCAGCAGCCCAAGATGGAGCATGAGGATGGTGAGAAGACTCCCAGCCAAGACATGCTGATCAGTCTAGCCCTCAGCACCAGTTACAGGAAATTGTCCCCACTTCCAAAGGCTGATGCTGCAACCAGTGGCCAAAAGCAAGTCACAACCCTGGAGACCTCAGTTTGATCAACTGTGGTCTGAGCTCCTACCCCACCATGAAGAAGAGATTCCAACTCAAAGATCACCTAAAGCACCATATGGAAGCTAATAGCTTTTGCAAGTCATCTGTATCTGACAAAGCACCCCACCCCTTTCCATAAATTATGATGTTGAAACACCTGCTTTTGCCTATTTCCTGAGACTCAGGAGGGCAAAAGCAACAGTCTTCTCTCTCTCTCTCTCTCTCTCTCTCTCTCTCTCTCTCTCTCTCTCCTTCTCTTTCTCTCTCTCTCTCTCTCTCTCTCTCTCTCTCTCTCTCTCTGTGTGTATTTCTCCTCAATTCTCCATCTCTGAGGTCATTTAATGAACTCTCATGTGGCACCTGACCCTCTTACAGAAACAAAATATGCCAAAATTTTTAAAAGGCTCAAAAATAGACAAATAGAATTATATTAAAATCTTCTATACAACAAAGGACAAGCTACACAATGGAGGGAATATTTAAATATTTACTTACTACACATCTGACAAGAAGACAATATACAGAATGTATAAGAAACTCAATAGCAAATCATACAAGCAAATGAACGATAGCACCAACAAAAACCATAAACCAAATAACCTGATTAAAAATGGGCAATAGATCTAAATAGACAGTTATCCAAGAAGACATAAAAATGAGCAACATGAAAAAATGTTCAACATCACTAATCATAAGGGAAATACAAATCAAAACCATAAATAGATATCACCCCACCTTGTTAAGGATCACTGTTATCAAAAATTTAAAGATAACAAGTGTTGGTGAGGATGAACCAACTGTGAACCCTGCTGGTGGGAATGTAAATTATTATAAACATTAGGGAAATTATGGAAAAAAGCCTAGAGGATCCACAAAAATTAAAAACAAAAACAAAACAAAACAAACAAAAAAACCCAAATGTTCCATATGATCAGCTCTTCCAATTCTGAAGATACATATGCACATATAAAGGAAATGAAATCAGTATGTAGAAAACCTATATTTACTACCATGTTTATTTCATCACTATTCCCAATAGCCAAATGGAAGGAAATACCTAAAAGTCAATCAGCTGAAGAATGGATAAAGAAGTGGAATACATTATATATCATGAAATATTATCTAGCCATAAAAATAAGAATCAAATCTTTTCATTTGCAGTACTGCGGATGGAACTGGAGGTCATGATGTTCAGTGATATAACATGCACAGAGGAAAAGGTACCACATGATATTCTCATGCATGGAATCTTAAAAAAAAACATTGATCTCATAGAAGTTGAGAGGCCAGGGAATGTAAGACAGATGTAGGGATGAGGGGAGTTGAACAATGAGTACTAAATTATAGTTATATAGCAGTAAGAAGTTCTGGCATGCTATTGCACAGTAGGATCAATGTAGATCACAGTTAGGTACTGTGTTTTTCCAAAAAACAAACAAAAGGATTTTGAATGTTTTCACCATTGATAAATGACAAATGTAGGAGGAGATACATAAATTAATTTTGATTTTAGCAAATAAGCAAACAAACAAGGAAAATATTAAGAAATAATCTTTCCTCCTAGGAGTAAAAACTAGCTCCAAAACAGTGTTGATGGTTTCTATGAAAGTTTTATATTTTGTCTACATTTATCAATACACACACATAAGATATTATTTTGTGTGTTTTATAATTTTGCACAAATTTTATGCTATATAAAACTAGGCTTTCGAAATATTCAATCTTATTATGTCATTCAACATTAGAATTTAAAAATCTGTATTTGTGATTTTGAAGATGTACTTGTGTCCTTTTCACTGGGATATACATTGCACTGTGGGACTAAATCATAGCTTACCTGTTCTCCACCAAAGGATACTTAAGTGGAATCCATTTCTCTGCTATTTTAGATAGTGCAACAATAAACAATGCACATTTAAACATTCAAGAATTCCTGCAGACTAGATAACAATCAGGAAATTACTGATGTACCAGGAACTTGAATTTTTAATTTCTTAGGTTGAATAATTTCTAGGGCTCTTGTTACTATTAATCATGCATAGCAAGTCCTATTGTGTGCCAACCCCTCCAGCATTTAATATTATTTGAATAACAGCGTTTTGCCAAACTTCTTAGTATAAATGGAATCATTGTTAAAATGTACATTTGTCTGATTACCAGTGATACAATCATTAGTCACTTAATTTTCTTTGTGACCTCTCAGTTGGCTGTCTTTGGTGATTTTCTATTAGATTTCTGTCCTTTGGTTATTGAGGTATAGGTTTCAAATATTTTGTGTCTCTTTCATCAGTGTAATAGAGTATATTAATCCTCTATTTGCCTAAAATTCATCTTTACCCTACACTGTTATTATTTTCCTATAGACTTTTTAAATTTTATGAAATAAAATTTATTAATAGTCATTGGTTATATTATATATCTTGTTTAATTTTCCCTTACCTAAATATAATTAAAATCATTTTTCTAAGTTTAAAATTTTGTTAAAAATGTTTACTTCATTTAAAAAGGCAGAGATTTTTTTTTCTATTCAAGTACACAATTGTCTTAGAATTATGAACTAAATTATTTTCTTAGAATGACCCAAGTAATACAGCTTTTCATTAGACTTAACATCTGCTAAAATTATTCATCTAACCTGTTTTCCTTTTCAAAATAATACTGGTTATTCATGGAAGTTTACATTTCAAATTAATTTTAGATTTATAAGTTCATATTCATGGAAACCATTTTCTGTAATTTTGTTTGTAATTGTATTGGATTTATTAATTTATTAAATAATTCATCCTTATAGCATGTTTCTATCAATGAACATGTTTCCATTATTTAGACCTTTGAAGTTTCAATCTATGAAGTACTTCAACGTTATTTTTGTTTTATTTTAACATGTTTTAATTATATAATTATATTTGACATTCTAATATTAGCTTTCTCTTTGAAATTAAATGTTATTTTTGTGGTTGTAAAATAATTATTTTCTACATTTACTCCATTTCTTGAAATGTAGTTTCAGTGATACAGGTGAGATCTGAAATGGGCCTTCATAATTTGCCTGTGGATTCTTTCAGATTTTTCTGTCATCAATTATATCATCTGCATAAGAGCATGCTTTTTTTCTTTCCAGTCCTTTCACATCTTAATTTACTTATTCAGCTACCTTACAAATAAGTATATTTAATTCTATGTTCAATAGAAACATTGTAGACAAAAAATTGTCTCATTTCTTAAAAAGGACATGAGCCAAGTTTCTATAATTATTGTATTTGCCATAGGTGATAGATCCCTTTATTAAATTAAGAGTGTTACCTTTTAGACTTAAAATCAGCATACGACAGTGATGCAGCCACATCAATGTTTATAACAGCTCCATTCACAATAGCCAAACTATGGTAACAACCTAGATGGCCTTCAAAAAATGAATGGATAAAGAAAATGTGGTATATATACACAATGGAATATTACTCAGACTTAAAGAAGAATGAAATTATGGCATTTGCAGGTAAATGAATGGATCTGGAGAATATTATGGTAAGCAAAATAAGCCAATTCCCAAAACCAAAGGCTGAATGTTTTCTGTGATATGCAGATGCTAATTCACAATAAGGAGGTGTGGACTTGGGGCAGAATAGAGGTATTCTGAATTAAACAGAGGGGAGTGAAGGGAGGAGAAAGGGTACAGGAGTAGGAAGGATAGTAGAATGAACTGGACATTATTACCCTATGTGCATATATGATTACATGATCAGTGTGATTCTACATCATGTACAACCAGAAGAATGAGAAGTTATACTCTATGTATGTATAGAAATGCATTCTATTGTCATGTGTAACTAATTAGAACAAATAAAGTGTTACCTTTTATTCCCAGCTTGCTAACAGACTTTCTTTTAAATGAGTTTTTAAATTTAAATTCATTTTAAATGAATTTTTAATTCTTCCATTTATTACAACAACTAAGATACTCATTTGTATGCATATATATATGCATGTATATATGTGTGATCTGTTAAAGCAGTATATTGTACTATTAGCCTTTCTACTCTTAAAGTTGCCCTGCCCTGAGGTTAAATGTTTTCTGAAGGTCCTTTATAAGAACTCTCTTAAGTGATTTAACTATACTTTTACAAAGTTCTAAATGGTTTACTTATTATTATTCTCATAGAGTGATCTCTCTTGTTTTTAAACAGTCGGTGTTTTATCATTAACAGTCATAGCATCAAGAATCCCCCCTTGGGCTGGGGTTGTGGCTCAGTGGTAGAGCGCTCGCCTAGCATGTGTGCGACCCGGGTTCGATCCTCAGCACCACGTAAAAACAGATTGTGTACAACTAAAAGCAAATAAATATTTTTTTAAAAAAAAGAAAGAAAAAAAAAAAAAAAGAATTCCCCCTTGCCTTACATCCATAGCGATGGCACCAGGGCATATTGCCCTCCGTCTTGAGGCTGTTGTGCTATGGCTGTTTACTTCTAGAATATGCATGATAGACCTGGCAGTCGAGCAGAAGTGTCTGTGCTACATTTCACATACTATCTTCTCTTGAATTTTGTAAATATAACTGTACCTGAAAAATCTAAGTGCAATTCTGAATTGCATTTACTCATGTTTAAGTATGAAATAATGTTTATTAATATTTCTAACAGACACTGTTTTCCTCAGTTTTCCTTTGTGCTCCTTATTTTATTATCCAGGACTAAGTATGATGAATAATGTTAACAGAATCAAGGATAAAACCCATAGAATCATTTCAATAGATTATCCTTTCATGATAAAACTGATAAACAATTTAAGCCTAGAAGGAATATATCTCAACAAAAAATGGTATATATGATAAACCCACAGCCAACATCATACTCAACAGAGAAAAATTTGAAAGCTTTTCCCATAAGATCCAGAGCAAGAAAGGGATGTTGCTACTGGGCAAAAACTCTTCTATCCATGCTAATTTTCTTATGGATTTAATGAAAATTCATAGTTAAAAACGAATGCTGTTTAAGGGATTTCAGGGATAAAATTGGTGGGTGTATCAAAATCATATTTAAATTATATGTTTATGTATTTATGAAATGACTACAAATATTTTATCTAAGAAAAAAATGCTTTAAAAAATTCCTTGCCAAAGGACATCTATTTGAAAAGATGAGTTGTACGTAAAAGAACAGTATCTTAGTATTTGATTATGTTCTGCCTTTAAATATATTGCCTTTAAATATTCTATATATTTAGGGCACAAATAAGACATCTGGAGCAGAGCTAAAATGCAGTAATGTCTGATGCAGAATAGAAAGACCGATTCTCTGTGTCCCATGGTAAATAATATGGCTTTCTCATTTGTATAAATTCATTTCTTAATCACAGAGGCATACAATGCAAAAAGCCTTCAAATCTTAAAAACTTCACAGTATTTTTCAACACCATTGAGGGAAATTGTGCTTTTAAAGAAAAAAAATAGATAGATAGATATACACACATGTAAATTGTCAATGGACCTTTATTGGATTTATTTAAATGTGGATTGAACCCAGGGCCTCACACATGCTATTGGCAAGCACTCTGCCAATGAGCCACAACACCAGCCTGGAAATTGTGTTTCTGACTTTCTATATTGACTCCCAAATTGCTGCACATTTGTATGGCTGGATTGAAAACTGAGCAGCAGCAGTTTTAAAAATGTAGTTCCAGCACTCGACTACAGTTATATGCATTCCAGAGAGTCTGGACCTCCCACCCCTACCCAGTTATGCTCTGTGTTCAGTTATTGCTCACTCCTTTTTATGAAATATACTTCTCAAATTGTGTTTGAAATGTGATGATTGCAAATACGTTTTCTGCTTCATTTTCTTCTTCTAGATGATGCTTTATTCTTCTTAGGCATGTCACTTTATCTCTGTTTACATTGTATTTAGTCTGGCAGTGTTTTGAGATAAAGCATTGGCTTCTGAATCTCATTAATATAGCTGTTTTCTTCTCAATTGTAAGTCTCATTCAAACCCTAATCTGAAAGAAACTTTCAAAGCAAGGCTGTTTCCACAGTACTGACAAAATTTGCTGTATATCATATGAGATTGCATGGCACACTCATTCAAGCTTTATGTTTCCTATTTTATAAATCCTTAAGGGCATTGCATGGCTCACAAAATATCTAATACTAGTGCAGTCTAGGCTGGCTGTTAGTGATCTGAAGACAGGCATAGTTGGTTTGAAAGAAAGAATGGTAATATTTTCCTCCCCACTTCTTCACCATTTTCTTCATGTAACTAAAGTTTTAAGCCTATAACAGATTAAAAAAAGAAGTGTAAAATTTTAAAGAATATAACAGGATGATTGTGATTTTAAAAGCACAATATTGATCATATCTAATGGTTTCCATAGAAAAGATATGATAAACATAAGGAAAACAAGAGTGTATTTTCTAAAAATAATAAATGTGAAATTTAACTAGCACATTTGAAGAATTAGAAAGCTATCTAATCTGTCTTTATTGATAGGATATCTTTCTGATATAGAAAACTGCAGTATAAGTTCACATTTATAGAAACCCAAATCCCATATGAAATTATATAAAGGTGATTGAACACAATATGAAATCTAAATAAGGCAGTTTACCGAACATCAAGGGATTTATGTGTGCACATATCCAGGTACAAAAGTGTGCTATGTAAAATAAAAGGAAAACAAAGATAAGTGTTTAGGAAAGTTCAGAGTAATCAAAGTAATTAACAAGTAAAAATTAATAAAGGAAGACATACTGTCTTTGAAAAGATCTTTAATAACTTTAGGTATAGGAAAGCATTTGATTTAGTCTCTTGAGGTTTTGTGTAAAATATTGTCAAAATAATAAATAATTCTCTTTCTGTGCAGGAGAGACATCTATGATTATAATTTAGGAAGATGGAGTCCAGAGGTATTCTCAAATCAAATACTGATTTTTTTTTTTGGGGGGGGATAGTAATGGAGAGTCACTGACCATTTGGAGATCCATATGTTAAGATAAATTGAACAAATTCATAGGCTATTTTAAGAATAGAATACAGAGTTAATGCCAAAAGGATGGAAAAGACCAGAGACTATGTACAGAGAAAGGAAGAGATGAACCCAAAGCATAAAACCTGATTGATTCTAAGTAGGAAATATTTTTTAAAAATTATAATCATATGCATGGATAAAATTCACAACAGAAATAAAAATAGAAGGAGACTAGGCTTCTGTAGCAAAACTTTAGAAAACTCATGCATCTTGTAGCTAAATCACAACCAAAAAAAGTGTAATGTACCAAATCTGGAAATGTGATATGAACTATGTTAGGTGTTTTGCAATTATTAACCATTTAAACTTGATATTCCTGAACAATATGTTTCATTATTTCCATGATCTTTCCCCGACTGTGGCAGCATAAAACTGCTAGGGAGAAAGGGAGAGAGTGAAGGGGTATAGAATTGCAGATGTGAAGAAAAACAACAAGCCAGCAAGAAAGAAAAAAAAAGAGGGGAAGAGAGAGAGAAGGGAGAAAGAAAATGAGTGAGAGAAGAAAAGAGGACAGACTGGCTGGCTTTCAGAGTATTATTCAGTAACTTTCTAACAGAAAATAGTTTTGTTTGTTTGTTTGTTTGTTTACAGCTTTGGATTTTAGGATCTTTCAGATCTTGGCAAGACTTTAATAAATAAATTCAAGTGTGTAGCAGAAGCATCCATTAACTGCAGAGGATCATACACATTCAATATGCCTGTGGATCATAATTTACATTTGAAGGGATTGGAGTTTCTTAACATCTCTGAACATCAGTTATTTAGCAATAATGCTATAATCATTATAATTGTTATGTAATAAAGATAATATATATATATATATAATATGTATGTGTATACACATATATTACTAAACAAAGATAATTATAAGATATGTTATTTTATATACCAGGACATAAGGAGTATTCTTTAATGGTCTGAGAAAAGGACATGTATCATCAAAGATTCAATGCAATATCATTAGATATTTTTGAATGCAAAAAGTTATACGTTGTCTTGAATCACAACTGTGTAAAAGATACTTTTTTCCTCATTTTAAAGATTAGTACTCCTAAATCAAGGAGATTAAATGAATGGCCTGTAACCTCCCAGCCAGTTAGTATCAGAAGAAGAACTTAAATTCACATTTACCGGGCTTTTATTCTTTTTTTCTTGCTTAATCAGCATTGCAACCAGGGTATCAAAATTTAATCAATGTAAAGAGCTCACTGTCAAATATAGATAGATTGCAGTCAAAAAGGACAGGGAAAAGATAGAGAATTCATAAATTTAAAAGGCTAACACTGTCTCCCATTTTTCATGAAGACATGGAAAATTCACAGGCTCCTGTCTGGATGGGTATAATATGAAGTTTCCCTTTAAAAGAATTGTGAAGCTATTCCAATTTTTATTATTTTAGCTTCATTTTGCTAATGATTTGCATACCAATTAGTTCATTATATTTTCCTTCCACCATATTCACTCAATTAGTTTTCATGCAATTGGCATTAATGGAAAGAATTTTAAGATGTTTTTAAATAGGCATTGCTAGGACATGAGGAAATTTAATGTTTTATTGAGTAAAATTACATAAGTGTTCAGACATCCTTGTTAACTTGTTCATTGCTACAAAATAGAGTTCAATAAAACTAAAGGGTTAAAAATGTGGATGATCCCAAAGAAATAAACCTAAGTGAGTAAAATCAGCCAAATATAGTGGAACAACAATAGAAAGTTCAAACAAAATGTAGTAAATACATAAAATGGTGATAAAATAAGGTTGAGTTCTTGGCATTTACTTATAGTTGGACTATCTCAAAAATAAGTACATTACAGTTAATCTGTGGTCAAATGAATGGTACATAATGTAATCACACTGTTTAAATGAAGAAATAATGGATTAAAAGCTAATTTTCCCCCAGTTATCCCACTCCTCTGTATATTTCCAAAGGATTTATAGTCAACATGTTACAGTTACACATCCCATCAATGTTTATAGCCTCAAAATTCACAATAGCAAAGCTATGAAACCAACCTAGATGCCATCAACAGATGAATGAATAAATAAATTGTGGCATATATATATATATATATACATATATATATATGTATATATATATAATGAAGTATTACTCAGTCATAAAGAAGAAAGACTTCATGACATTTGCCAATAAATAGATAGATCTGGAGAGTATCATGCAAAGTGAAATAAGCCAACCTACTAATATTGTCTTCATCAACTTGAAGCCTATAAATTGGAAGAAAAGTTCTGTAGAGAAAAGTCTGGAGAAATCTGTGATAGCAAATTTGCATTACTGAAATGAGCATTGAAGTAGCAGGAAGAGAGTCTGAGAATCTAATACTGAAATGCCTTAAAAGGAATTGTTGGGGAAAAAAAAAAACAGAAAAGTTTTCAACTAGTTAGAAAGCGTGTAAGCCTTTCTAGACCATCACTGACTGGAGATACTAGAAAAGCCAAAAGTGTGAGATACACATATAATTTTCAAATTTCTAGTAGCTATGTCAATAAAATAAATAGTATAAACTAATTTTAACAATGTATTTTATTTAATCCAGTATACCCAAATTATTATCAGTTAAGCATGTGATAAATATAAAATGCTAATGAGATATTTTACATTAGTTTTTCATACAAAGAATTCAAAATTTAGTGCACTTTTGAATTTAGAGAACACCTCTGTCTAAACTATGCATATATAAGGTACTCATTGTTCACATATGGCTACTTGTCACCATCTTTGAATGTTCAGTTCCAGACCAATGATCTCCAACCCTGAGCTGAGAGACTCACCTGAAGAGCTTTAAAAAATATAGCAATGCTTTAGGCCTACCAAAGAATTCTGTTTCAGTTGGTAGAGAATAAGGCTTAACTGCCAGTTTTTAAAAAGCCCCCTTGGTGACTGTAAGCTAGGAAAATGTTGGACTGAGACCCAAGCTGTGTTGCAATTACCTGGAAAAGGTATGAGTAATAAAGAGGAAGAATGGAATGATGTATTGTTGCCTATTTTGACAATCTCTTGAAATTACTGGGAAATCTCCATTTCTTTCAATGCTAATTTTAAACCCCTTGGTAATAATGACTATAATTGAGAACTCAACTTTCTGAATTTCAAAGAACTGGTGATCTTTTACTTAGTTGTAGTTGCCAAGGTACTCGTTTGATTTTTATATATGTATATTGAAGAATATATATATATTCTTCTCTACTCATTAATTCTTGTCCATCTGTACAATTATCTCCTGACAGCAGAAGTTGAGGTTTTTATGCAGAAGAAAACTGCTGGACACCCTTAGCAGTACCTCACATGTGCTAAGCAAAGGTTCTATCACCAAGCCACAAAACCAGCCCCCTCATTTGAATTTTGTATTCCATAATGAATTCTGCAGAACACACCAACTAAAAGGTAAAATGAAATAGAAATGATCATGTCCTTCTAAATATCCCTAATGACTAATCATTAATTATCATGAGATTTATTTTACAAGCAATTCAGAAAAGTACCCAAACTCTTTTTTTTTTTTTTTCCATCAGCACCATGGATACTTTGTAGCAGAAGGTTTTGGAGAAATATGATATAATTGTTTTGCTAAATAAAATAGACACTGTCCTTTTTTCACCCCTTTTGAATATTAGGCCTACTATGATCATGATATTTTTTGCTTGTAATCTTAGCAGAGATAATTAATAGGGGGGTTTTCGTTGTTTATAAGACCTTACAAAGTTGCAATTTTGCAGCATAGACATAACAAGTTAGAGAAATTTAAAAACAAAAACGTATCTATATACCCAGGAACAGAAGCGTGGTCTTCCACATTCTTGTTTTAATATTTTGATTGCTAGCATTTGTACACAGAATTAGGCCACTGTTCAAAATTTATCTTAGCTTAGCATTGATTTTTACCAAATGTTGCATGTAGCATGCTATCTTCAATGACCTGGTGGCATGTTACGTTAGGATGATTGTCACTGGATGTCAGATATATTCTTCTCTACTCCATTAATTTTTGTCCATCTGTACAATCATCTCCTGACAGCAGAAGTTGAGGTTTTTATGCAGAGGAAAACTGCTGGGCACCCTTAGCATTTCCTATATGCTTTGTGCACACTGTAATTCCTCAACCTTTACAATAGTAGGTATAAAATAACAGTTTTTTTTTTTTTTCCTTTTGTTTAGTAGAGGCAAGGAATGAGGGAGGTAAGAAAGAAGGGAAATGGGGGGTTACTGAGGAATGAAACTGACCAAATTATGTTATGTGAATATATGAATATGTCACAATGAATTCTACTATTGTGTATATCATAATGCACCAATAAAAAATAATTTTAAAAATTTGAAGAAAAAAAAACGTTTTGTATTTTAGAAAAGTTTCTTCTTGATAAAGATCACCATTTGTATTTGGCTTATACATAAAATTTTAGCCAAGGTTTCCAAATCACCTCTTTCTATAAGAACAGGCTTACTAAAACTTTTAAGATATTTAAAATTTTATTTTTAATTTAACTTAGCTCTGGATTATTGTATCCAGGGTTTTCCTTAATGCACAAAATAGAACAGATCCTGAAGCAACCCTCTTCATATTCCTGGAAGAAAATAACTTCCATTCCAATTCTTGTCATGGCTGTATTGAAAGAACAAGCATAACTATTCTTTAAACTGCCTTTTTGGTTTAATTGTATCCCCAGTAGTACTTGGACTGGAAACACAATGCCCAGATTAGTGATATCTGGAGGCACAGTCTTAGCAAGCGAATTTGAAATGAAGTCAGGAGGATGGGATCCCCATGATGGCACTGGTGTCTTTATGAGAAGAGGAAGAGAGTAGCAGGCTTGCTTTTGCTCACCTGGGATGCCCTCTGCCATGTTGTGATGTAGCCAGGATACCCTTGTCATATGCTGAATAAAATCTGTTGCCATGGCACTGAATGCACAGTATATTTCACCACAAACTAAAGAAATTTCCATTTTTTTTCATAAGTTACCCATTCTGGTGTTCAGTTAAAGCAACAAAAAGTGACCTAAAACATTCCACTATTCACTATAATCAATATGAATGGTGTGATATAGCTGATATGCTAGAAAGGAGGATCTGGGCATGTTTGGCTTAGTCCCTGATTAAACATAACAGGGCATTTGGCTATGTTTGCCAGTTCTACAGTAATGCTATGTGTCAGGTGTGTAGTTCAAGTTCATCTCAGAGAGCAAGTATTAGAAAGCCAGATTGTAGCACATATCTAGGTCATGTCCTTCAAATCAGTATAAGTAGTAATAACACTAAAATTTTGTACTCCAGCTGTCCAAATTCATATCTATTTCTCAGTTGGATTGTAATTCACAGGGGAAGAAAAAATGTGATTAATTATGGTCTCTCAAGACTCAGCATCATATATATATATATATATACCTGCTCTGATATTTTACCCATCAATCTTTTAAATAAACCATTTATTCAGGTTGCACTTTTCCTACCTCTTTTGTTCTTTGTTTTCCTTTCTTTGAATATATATTTCTGAGGCCTGATTACTGTTTCTGATTCTGACTACCTGTTATTTCCCTGGTGCCTAGCACAGTGCCTGGCATACAGCCAAAATCCCTGTATTTATTGAGCACCTCTACTAAAATTACAAGCTAATATTGTCTTGGGCATAGTAGACATTATAATAAAAAAATAGTACCTGTTTTATTTAGCAAAGCAATTATTATATCAGATTTCTGCTTCTCTTGATTTTGAATTTTCACTCTTTTTGCCATGCTATTAATATTTCTCCCATACAAGTATAAAGAATCAAGAAAACAAATATAGAATTTTAATTTTTCTCCACAGAAATAAATTGTATCAAACACCTCACATCCTTGTACATACATACACACAAACATACATATACATACATACACATATACCCAACTATATATGTATATATATATATATATATATATACCCACAAACACACACTATATACATATCCAACAATATACATATATATATATATATATATGTCCTGAAGAGACTGAATAAATATATGTTCTCATTTTCATTTATGTATTTTAAAAATATCTAATAAATAATACATAAGTTTAGTGAACCTCATTGAAAGTGATACTTACGAGTATTCATCTGACACTTCTTAATAGTGTTACTTCTCTACTATGAATATATTTGTATGGCTCCTTTTCATGCAGTGCTGCCAAAATAATTTTTCCTGAAAGTCTTTTTGATCCAGCATGCATTACTCCTTGCATAAAAATGAACAAAATAAAATAAAAAGACTCTTATGCACATAACTTCTCTAAATTCATGGAGTGTTTAGTTTATTTCTATAGACCTTCCCAATTCTACACCATCATCATAGCTTTTCCTAAGGCATCAATCATCACAAGTATAATGATCAATAAAGCCTCAGTACCAGAGCTTCACCTTCAGTGTCTCTTATCCCTAAATATGCACAAGACATCTGAAATCAGCGTATTCCAGAATGATATCATTCCTCCTGCCAAGAGTTACTTTTAGTGCTATTTCAATCTAAAACTAAGTCCTTCTAATAATCTTAATTTTTCATTTCCTTACAGAATTCTTTGGAGTATTTGAGGCAGTGATAGTTTGTTAATCTCTTGTTATGTATATATCTAAATATGTTTCCTGTTTACAAATCCATAGCAAATACTTCTTCTACTTAATAATTCTTTGGTTGAGTGAACATCCTTTATTTCCTCAGGAAATGATACTTTGTTACATTTTCTGTTGAGTTAACAATAGTTACTTGAATTTAGAAGAAGAAACTCTAAGCTTAAAGCATTATGGTAAAGAAGCCAATCATCCTAGTATCCATATTAAACATGGGAATTTACTGAAATTAACTTTTCACTAAGCTTTGAGTAATTCAATAAGTACTTCACAAAAATGAGATATCATGGAAATAAAATTGGCCTGGATATTTAGAAATACTGACATTACTAAAGAACACACTGTATAGGTAATTGCCATACTTATTTCAACAACGGTTGCCCACAAACATTTTTCAGAAAATGCTTTACTTGGAAAGACTGTAATTCTCAAAAAATAGAAAACTACACAAAAATAAATGAAAAGCACATATACTCAAAAGAAAAAAATACACCCACATAGCACCATGACCTTCACTTCCTACACATTTTAGTTTAAGTGAAATTCATTCACAGAATGAAGAAAAATAAAAGAAACTCTTAAAATTTAGATCTGGTATTTCTTAGTAGGTTGAGGTTAAAGAAGAAATTTGTTTTCAGATACTTTCCTCAAAACTGAAACACAAAAATTTCAAGTGGGTGTGCTAATTTAATGTCAGCCATCAAGATGTCAATTAAATTGATCTGAGTAGATGAAAAGGTCTTCTGATAGAATAGCTGAAATATTCCTTAGGTAATGACCCCTAAATATTGTGTTTATTAGGGAGGTTTTTGTTTTATCTTGTTGTGTTTTTAAGCAAGAGATATGAAAGAACAGTATATATACTCAATTGAACAACTTGGAGTACTCTTTGTCAATTTATGTTCTGTCTGTACGTTGACATAACAGTTTATTCTCATGGGCAGCCATGTTCAAATAAAACCCGAAGCTTCAACGACTGTTTCCCAAGCAGGAATGAGTCTATGGAGAACAGTAGACCAAAGAATAAGATTATTCTTTGTCAAAAAGTATAACTATGCTATAATGGAAGCATATCATAAGAACAACATTCCCAATAGCATCAAGTGAATGCTTTTATTTTGAAAGTGCTTGAAAAAGCATGCATTTCTTGAATTTAAAATAATGGCAGTTTAGTACATTTGTGACAGATTATGAACAACATATTATATTTTAAATAAATTAAAAAGAGAATAATTTACTTATAAATAAATTGAAGACTGGAAAACATCTACCAAAAATTGTGTGTTTATTTTAAGCTTTAAAATAATTTAAACTGTATCCTATGTTTACTTCAAAAAGTGGCAAATTCAGAATTGAATCCTGAAGTTAGAGATCAGATATACTAAACCCATGTTATTTATATTAAATGAATGGTGGGCTTTCTATTTGCTGTAGCAACTAGGAACTAATCCAATAAGGCTAAAAGTGATGATCATTACTACACATTTTAAATAGAAAATGAGCCATAGGTTATTCCAGATCCATAGACAGCTAGAAATTTTTAATTGATTCATTCATTCATTTACTCATTCCTAAAATTAATTATCCAGTTATCGACAGTTTCACTGAGATAATCACAGATTCACATGCAACTATTAGAAGTAATATAGAAAAATTTGATGGACAGATTGCCCAGTCCCCACAATAAAAACATTTTGCAAAATCATGGATTGATGCAATCCATCAATCTTATTCAGTTCTCCTCATTTTTGCTTGTACTTATTTGTGTGTATGTGTATCTATCTATCTATCTATGGATACAAACACACACACACACACATACACATATATATACATATCTGTATCTGTATACATATACATATATATATATACACACACACGTATTAAGCATTCTAATTTTGAAACCTGAGTTTGGGACACATAATATGAAAAGACAAAATCCTAAAGGCAATAAATCCTGAATTTTGAAACACTGAAAGATCAATAGTAAAAAATACTAAGTTAACAAAGATATGATTTTGGAAAACAAATTTTTAAAAATCTTTAAAAAGAAAGGAGATATATTTGAGAAGCATGAAAACATAACAGAACAACTCATAGACCTATTTGAGGAATAAATATATAAGAGTAACATACTTGTTTCACAAGCAGAAATACTAATAACAATTGTACAAGTATACAATTATGAGAAAACTATTGGTATTCATACATAGTTCAAATATGTCACATTTGAACTACATACATGTTTATGTTTGTGGTTGGTAATTGTGTGTGCCAGTATTATAAATAAATTCATTGAAAATCCTGTTTTTTGCTGAGATCAATAAAAACTAAAATGGGTCACCATCTTATCTGCAGTCACCCACATATTCAAGATGTTGAGAAATTTTATCTTTTACAAAGTCATGAACAAAAAAATATATTTTTTTGCCGGGTGTGGTGGCGCACGCCTGTAATCCCAGCACTTGGGAGGCTGAGGCAGGAGGATCGCGAGTTCAAAGCCAGCCTCAGCAATGGCGAGGCACTTAGCAACTCAGTGAGACCCTGTCTCTAAATAAAATACAAAAAAGGGCTGGGGATGTGACCCAGTGGACGAGTGCCCCTGAGTTCAATCCCCAGTACCACAAAAAAAAAAAAAAAAAAAAAAAAAATAAAAAAAATAAAATAAAATAAAAATATATATATACACACACACACACACACACACACATCACATATATGTATATTTTTCACTATTGAAAGAGACTCAATATTTTTGTGTTAACACACACTGGTTACACAAAAGTTAACAGTGTGAAAATGCACTTTGGAGAGTTGAATTTGAAAAAAGTGCACAAAACAAATTAGAACTCTTATATGTATACAATTGATTCCCACAGTACTGAAGTAATACAGAAATAAAAGGCATTCATAATAAATTGTTAAAAAAATAATGCTGATAATTAAAATAGTGGAAAATAATTTTAAAAGAAAGTAAACAAGAAAAAAATTAAAATTCAACATACGAAGAAGTATTTTTCCCTAATCAGCCTCATACATTAAGACCTCTAAACACACCATTTTCATGCCCCAAAAGATGGTTCACTGGATTTCTAGGTATTTCTTCTGCCTAGCATGATGTAACTATGTTTTGTACAACCAAAAACTCATTAATCCTCTTGAAATTTGGCTTTCTACCCATTAGAGAACACCCCCTACCCTGCTGCTTTTCATTTGAAAGGTACTCTGATTTGGGGTGTTCCCGCTTTCAGGATTTTAACATTTGGGATTTAAATTTATAGATTATGAAATGGAAGATTTTAGAAGTTAAAATTTCATTTGTTCAGGATTTCAACATTTGAGATCATGGTATTCAGGATTTCGTCTTTGGGGATTATGATCAGCACTGCTGCCTATCTATTCCATCACCATCACCAGAGCCATGGTTACTACACTGAACAGTTCCAATACAGAAGTTCTCTCTTATTGCCATTGTATGCTTATACCCATCTCTTTCCTGTTTGCCCTGCTGACATCCAATGATAGTTCTCTGATTCTTCTTTTTTTTTAAAATTCATTTTTACTCATACTTAAAAACAAAAAAAAATATTGTACATACTTACGGATATTTTGATATGAATACACAATGTGTAATGTTTGATTCAGGGTAAACATTTCTATTTCGTCCAAAGTATGTCACTCATTTGTGTTAGAAAATATTCAAAATCCTTTCATCTAGCTTTTTGAAATATATGGTATTTTATTATTTATGGCCAACTTAGTGTGCAATTGCAAGCCAGAACTTCTTACTTCAGTCTAACTGTAACTTATTGTCCATTGATGAACTTTTCCTTATCCTTTTCAACCTGTTATTCTTCTGACAAGTATCATTCTAACCTCAACTTCCATGAAGTCAATTTTTTTTAGACCCCACATATGGGGAAGATCATGCAGAACTTGATTGTGCATATGTATCATACTTTATTTATCTATTTACAAGTTGATTGATAGTTAGGTTGACTCTAATTCTTTTTTTTTTTTTTTTTTTTTTTTTGGTGGTAGCACGGATTGAACTCAGGGCACTTGACCGCTGGGCCACATTCCCAGCCCTTTTTTGTATATTATTTAGAGACAGGGTCTCACTTAGTTGTTAAGTGCCTCACTATTGCTGAGGCTGGCTTTGAACTCGTCATCCTCCTGCCTCCCAAGTGCTGGGATTATAGGCTTGCACCACTACACCCGGCTTGATTCTAATTCTTAACTGTTTTGAATAATGGTGCAGTGAACAGGGTAGTGCAGATATCACCTTCTGAAATACTGATCTAAAAATTTTGGCCATATACTGAGTAGTGGAATTACTGGATCACATGGTAATTTTATTTTTATTGTTGGACTCCATACTGTTTCTAAATTCTCTTATTACAAATATTTTAGATAATTAGCATAATGTAGTATCCATCTTTCTTCTACTAACTTCCTTCACTCTGCAAATTTCCATGAAGTTCTATCCAAAGTGTTACAAGTTTAGTTCACTCCCTTTTATTCCTGAGTGAAATTCCACGGCATTTATATAATACAATTTATTTAACCATTCATTTATTAAAGGACATCTGGGATGTTTCCAGTTTCTAGTTGTTGCAAATAAAACTGCCAGGGACATTTGTGTACAGGCTTTCTTCTCAAAACATCTCTCTTCAATAGGATTCTGAGAATGAACATGTGAAAGTTTTATGAAGGAAGTTAAATGGAAGTACAACTATACTTCAGAGTCAGGATTATATTTACCCTAACTGACAATAGCAATGATACATTACTGTGCCAGTCCAGGCTAAAATAAATGATCTTATTCAACCCTTCCTGCTTAAGGATGAACATGTTATAGTCCAATCTTAACTAGATTCACCTTATTAAACATAAAAAGAAAAGAAATTATGCTTATCGATTTAAGCAGATAATTTTAGGTTGAATCTAAAAAGTTACTGAGCATGAGATGAAATGATTCAATGAGAAAATTTATGCTGGGAATTTTAAAAACAGAGTAATCACTTATATTCCTATAGTTATTTTGCCCATAAACTAACAAGGGACAAGGAGAAACTAAGATATTTTTTCTTAAGATATCCTCTCTAATAATTGCTATCTAGGTGGTACCACTTTTCAAGCATTCATATTAGTTTATAAACATAGTGTGCTCTATCATGAAGTATGTCCAATAAATAAGAGCTGATATTCATAATCATGTATGTATTTTATCATAAAGAAACTAAAAATAAAAGATGCCAAGTATTTTATCCAAGGTCATCCTAACATTTTCAAAATGGACTAGAACAAAACTATGATATTTAGTACATATATGCTCATCCGGGCTTTTAATATTGCAAAGTCTTCTAATCGGCATTAATATTACAAGAGGGACATCAAATACATCCTCTCCTGCTGCCTAGTACAGATTACATTTTATTAGTCTGAAGATATTTAAAAGGTTTGAAGTAATAATTAAAATGTTCCTTTAATATGTTCTAATTTATTCATTGTCAAATGATTCAAGGTCATATACCAATGTCCAGCATTACAGTCAACATTTTAAACATTTTTCTACTTCAGTTTGTACCTTGAAAATATTTTTCTTTGGTATATTTTCAATATATCTTGGAAATTTCTTTTCTGGCAACTAATTGTAATTAACTTCAAAGGACTTCTGATCTAATAAAGCATTTCCATTAATTTTATTATTCAAGTTCAGAGTCACAAAAATTTAATAATGTATGAAACAGTTATTTCATAATTCATAGCATAATTCTGCTTATTTAACTTGGAAGAATGACAATCAAACTTTTTAAGCATTAAATAACATCATTAACATAGTATCTTATACTTTCTTGTTTAATTCTTCTTGACAGGCACATGAAAAAGAAGAGACAAGCATTTGTATTCACTTGATAATATTCAGTTTACCCTTAACTGTCATAATTTAGTAGCAATCAAATTGCTGAGGGCCTGAGTTATTTGACATTATACCATTTGGGGATGATCTTCTTATATTTGAAGGCTTTGTTTCCTCTCTCTTTTTTTCTTTTATTCTAAGTTGTTATATATGACAGCAGAATGCATTACAATTCATATTACACATATAGAGCACATTTTTACCTATCTCTGGTTGTATACAAAGTATATTCACACCATTCCTGTCTTCATACATGCACTTAGGGTAATGATATCCATCTCATTCTATTGTTTCCTTTCTACATATGCTCTCAGTCAACTTGTGTTGCTTCAACAGGTACCTGGAATGGGACCCAAATAAGCCTACGCTTTTACTACTTTGCCACTCCAAAATTTTTTAAGTGTACACTTACAGGCCAGTCTGGATGATCCATGAGTTTATGTCCTGTTCCTAGAAATCAGGTTCTTGTTCAGTACCCTCTGGGTAAGCTGTGCCAACAACTTTTTTCAAATCATTTCAAATCATCAAGTTCTGGTTTTGTTTTCTTGTGCTAAAATAAAATTTATAGGTACTAAACCAAGCAACAAAACTATTGAATGAATCAGCGTGTTCCTTCTTTTTTTAATAAGCATTACAAAAATATGTGTATTATGTCCAATTTATGTGCTAAAGCATTAAATTTCAAGATATTTTAGATTTCAAATTGTGACATAATAAAAAAGTTATTAAGCATGTCATTTTATGTTGAAGAGACATATTAGCAACTCTTACAACATGAAGGCATAAGTGGGATATCAGTTATATAGTAATAGATTCTTAAATTGTTTTTCTGTTACAAAAAATTTTAACACATGATATTTTTCATGTCACTGTGTGTTCAAACTCAGCAGGATTATGTGATATTTCACCTTGCTAAGGAGATTATCCACAAGGTTTAGAGCATCACTGCAGAGCATAATTAGCTTACAATAATTACATGAATCAACTGTAATAGGTGAATCCACTTTTAAATCGTTCCACATATAGGTATAATTTAAACATGTTGTTGAATATTGCTTCGATATTTAAGTAATAATAGAAGACTTTCCACAACTTTATGTAATGAAAAACCTACCCAATCAAGATGCAATGAGTTTAATACACAAATAAGAATGGAAAAATCTGAGGTGGACTTTAAAGAATTACTAATTAAGACCATAAAACCCAAGTTAACCATCATTCTGCCACTTACATACTTCTCTAAATACTCTTCGTTCATTCAACCAACATTTGCTAATCACCTACAATGTCCATGGAAGCACACTAAATAATTTGGAGACATAAAATTAGAGAAATTGAAGAATACTTCTGTGTTCTGGATGTTTACCTCAGCCAAAACTCATATGCTGAAATCTAATTATTAATATAATAATTTTAGGAGGTAGGACATTTGGGAACTAATGAGATCATGAGGGCAGACCAGTCATGAAAGGGGTCAGTGCCCTTTTAAGAGAATCGGAATCCTGCCTTGTCCATTCCATAAAATAAGGGCACAG
This sequence comes from Tamias sibiricus, assembly GCA_025594165.1. Taxonomy (NCBI): domain Eukaryota; kingdom Metazoa; phylum Chordata; class Mammalia; order Rodentia; family Sciuridae; genus Tamias; species Tamias sibiricus. The sequence goes on from CM046668.1 coordinate 23,948,348, forward strand.
CTAGAATGTGACATCTAAGAACCAAGAAATGGGTTTTCATGGGATATTTAATATGCCAGTATCTCGATCTTGGACTTCCCAGCTTCCAGAACTGCAAGAAATAACCTACAAAATTTTTATAGCAGCCCAGATAGAGGAAAGAAATCTTTCTAAAATGTCTTAAAAAGCTAAAAGTTTCAGAAATTCCTTTTGATGTTATTTATATAGGTTATATAGACTGTTGGTCATATGTCCTTGCTTTTCATTTTAAATGAAAGAAGTGTAGACTAGTAATTTGAAAATTCTCAAAATTGAAATAATGATTAAACCAGAAATAATTTACATTAAGAACAGTAAATCAGGAAGATACTGCACATCAGAATGAACAGGCTATATATTCTGGCAGATTCTGACTCAAGTAGTCTGTAGTAGTATCCAGGCAGTAATATAATTATATTTTTGAAGTGACACAGTTAATTATGACCTCCTGATGTATGGTCAGTGTAAAGCATTGATTACAGGTCTATGAGAAAATTGTGTGTGTGGGGGGGTGTATGTATGTGTGTGTGTGTGTGTGTGTGTGAGTGTGTACACTGATATTCTGTTTGAGCAGTATTTTGTTATTTCAGCAAGTGAAGTATAAGACCCACATATTTAATAATAGATGAGGAGAATAACAATGGAGAAGTTTTACAAAGACTCTAGTGTATGAAAGTGTAACACATATACATAAACACATATGAATGTTCATATATATGTATATACATTTATACATGTATAATTTTTATAAAAATTCCCATCAAATATTTCACACTTATCATTAAAAGGAACGATATATATGCCTAGAAAAAGGAAAGTTAAAAACCTAAAAGAGGTAAGTACTAACATAGGCTAAATTCCATAAAAATTGTAGTCGCAAAACTAGCAGTTCCTTGCTGTGTATAACACCCCAAAAAGCAATTAAGAAAAATATTTTCCAGATGGTTTTAGGCAATATGAATAAATTGCAAAAACCCAATTTTCTAAAATATTTTACTATGTATTAGAGAGCAGTAACATCACTAATCTGATAAAGGTTTCTTCAAATAAAGTGAATAGTTTTAATTCAGTCTATGTAAATATTCAGAGCAGAACCTAAAGGGTCAGTGCTCACCTGAATGCCAAGGCAATATGATTGTCAGAATATTGGATGGAACCCAGAGCTAATTTCCAATGTGGCCCTCATTCCAGCTTTGAAAAGTAATCCAAGTTTGAAAATGTTATTTCAAAATAAAGAACAAACCAAATTTGTCTTTCTCTAAAGAAATCCCTTTTTTTATGGTTGATTTATATAATTTATGCAACACAAGATAATACAATATATTTAGTATTAAGTATAACTAAGGCAACACAAATCTCAAAGGTAAAATATGAACACAAACCAAAACATTCACTTTATATTTTATTATTACTGGGGTATTTTATGAGCAATTCTAAGTTCTGCAGTGTACTCTTATAAAATCACATAATCTATATAACATTCTTATTCTCAAATATGGAGATTATTTTTGCAGATTTCCTAGGTAAAAATAGGTAAATACATATATAATAAGGAGCTGCACATGTAGTTATTAAAAAGAAAGAGAGAGAGAAGGAAGCAATAGACTGTATGTATAAGAAGCCAATTAATTTAAATGTCAAATTTCTCATCCTCAGGGTGTATAAATTTTAATTTTTAATTTTTTAAAAGTTTTGTGCTAAGTACTCACTTGACTGACAACTGTGAGTCTGAATTACAATTTAAATCTATAAAATGAAAAGTTATAAAAATACTAGTTATGTTTAAGTGGTATTATTAGTAATAAATTCAATCTCTGAAAGTAGTATTATTTGAATCAAGGTTAAAATCTACAGATTTTAGAAGTCCCTGTGAGTTAAAATAAATAACTTGTATTAATAATAATTATGAGAGAAGCAAATAATTATATCTGATGTATCCTGATTAAAAAGATGGGGGACAAAAATCTTAGAAAATTACTTTTTCTACATTGATACAATTAAATATACAGTTAGATTTTTAAAATCCATTTGAAGCATTTTAAACAAGTTATGAGTTTCGAATTTTTTAAAAATCAGACTATTATATAAATAACTAAATTGTTTTTAAAATATCATAAAGTGAGGCCTAGAAACTGTATAGGTAAAGTATGTCATTTTAAATATTCTAATGTTAATAGCTCACATTAATATTTGCCATGCACTATTCAAAGTCCTTTGCATTGTATAGTTCATTTAATAATCCCAACTACACTATGAAATACATTGAATCATTACCACTGGATTTACGTAGCAGTACACATTCACAAAACTGGTAAGTGACCTAGAATGAATTTTAACCCAGAGAAGTTGGCTCTAAAGCCCAGCCTATCTCTTTATACTGATCTAAAACTACTGTGTGCTAATGCCAAGTCTTTTAGAAAAGATTCGCTAAAACTTGTGGTTCCCAACCCTCGTTTCTACTGGACTCCCAAGGAACTTTTTAAAGAATACTAATGTACTGGGTGCCCCCTAGATTCTCATTCTCAAATTTAGTAAGGTGTGTTTAAAGCAGCTATGCTTTATTTCTTGTCTTTAATTAAGCCAAATCATTCCCTGAAAAATAGAAAAGAGCATCATAGTAAGTTAAAAAGCAGTTTTAAAATATGATTTCATTTTTCTGATAATCTGATTCCCTGTTGCCATAGTGACCAGGAAGTTCTAAGGTCTTGGAAATTGTAACTGACCATTTTATCTGTCACCTGGTTGTTTGTGTCTTCTTTATTTCTTAAAACTGAAAATATAATGGTTAGAAAAACAACTAAATAAAGACAAAAGACATTACAGTTTTCTTTCTGGTATGGCATTTTCTAGTTTGGAATTCTCAGAATCCACTCCTGAGGGTCTATCGACTACATGAGTCATGGGACTTCTGAGAAGCAGCACACAATGTTTCCTGGTATGAGGTAAGTGTTGACATCAAGGCAAGTCCATTTCATTGTTATTCAAAGTAAAGTGCCCCTTTCAAAGTGCACTTTCTCTTTTTCCTTTCATGGCACTATTATTTGAGGTCAAACCAAGATTACTTGAGGATAGTTATTGGATCTGTCAGCTGGGTTAGTCCAATCTCAACTTCAACTTAGTTTCTTATTCTCTTTCCTCTCTTTTTAACTTGTGTGAATTAAATATATATATATATATATATATATATATATATATATATATATATATTCTTTTTTTTTTGGAGGCCATCCAATTTGGGGGCATTCTTGATGTAGTGGCAAAAATATTTTGAATTTATTAAGTTAATATGTACAATTACATAGTTATGTTCTTGGGAATTATTCCAGAGTTTTATTTTCTTTCACTTTCACTTAATACAAGGTATAAGCCACTGTACAAATGCTGCAGGATATTCAAAAGGCCATGAAGCCTGAAGAATTTTGTCTAACATAACCCAGAAGGTACAATCTTAAAAGACTACATCAGAAGCATTTTATGGGAATTTCAAGCAAAAATATAACAGGACCACAAACTTATATAATAGATATTTTACAAACTATGAGAGACATTAACTTATTATACTAGAAATAAGCCATAGAATGTTCTATAGATATTAATTCATTATTTCCCTGTTCTCTATTGAAATCTAGAAGTAAAGTCGCCTGAAGTTGGTCAGGTTTAATTTCTTAATGAGCTCATTATTCTCAAGGTTAATCATTTCCACAGTAAGTGTGCTTTAAATAGAATTAAAAGCACCATGTAGGTGGAGATATGCACACCTCCCTTCCTCCAGAATTGCTGTCTTGTGCAGGATGAAAATAACAGACCTGTTATCTGTTCCTTCTTGGTGGAAGATGGCTGATATTTTCTATGAGCAACATGTGAGGAAGGGGTGGCTCTTATTACATAAGGTGATCATACATGTCCAAACAGGATTGCATTTGAGACTTAAAAAGGGAAGGTATTTTTTTATGTTGGGATAATAGGCAAAATGGGAATGTTTCAGCAAAGAGGACACAAGATCCTACTACCTATGGGACCTTAAGACTGGGCCAGAGTTTGCCATCCAGATACACAGTACAAAGTTAAATTTCTGTTTGCATGTTTTTTGTTTTATCTCTGAGATATGAGTAAAACTTTTAAATTTGATGCTTCATTGTGAACTCTGACATTTATATTCATTAGGAGATTATATAGCAAATGCCTGTTTTATTCCATGTTTATGTTATTCATTTGAGGGGTATATTGTATAGAATATAGGGAGGAACATGTGGAAGTTTACATCTATGATGGGCAGAAGTCTTAACAAACATGTAATACTTTGTATTCTATACCTACATCTTTATACTTACAGGTGTTATTAAAAGACATGAGTAAAGTGAGACTTAAGAACAAATATCAGAATGGTAAAATTTATTTCTCCCCTATTGCTAACCTTTTTTGGCAAATGTTTGATTTTATTAAGTTAATTAACATGTTTCCATAGACTTCCAAAGTATTATACTTCATGTTTCCATAAGGCCATACTCTAGTCAAGATTGCAAAAAGGTGCTAATTCAATGCATTTTTAATGTCATTTCCCCAAAAAAATTACATTGGAAGTGAAAGAAGATATTTTTTGGTTGTATTCTGTGTGGGTAGAATACAAAAAAAAAAAAAAAAAAAAAGGTGAAATTTTTACTACCTTTTCATTAAAAAGCCAATAGTATATAGTTAATCTTATTAAAATTTGAGAAAGGACAAATGGCCAAAGGGATGTATAGGAATATACATACACACACACACACACACACACACACACACACACACAATATCTTATAAATATTTATTCTTCAGAATTCTCCAGATGTTTCTTATCTACCAAAACATGCACTCATGTTATAGAAAGCAGCTGGAAAACTCTGAGAAATAAATATTTACAAGTAACAGTGTTTGTACATACATTAACTCGGTGACCCTCATAAGAGTATTATGAACTGGGTTAAATAGTAAATATTAACATGAATGTGACTTTAAAGACCATAAGATGAGTGGAGCATGTATTGTACCTAGTCAGAGTTACTGTAGACATAGCACTACACTGAGCCTTTTGTGACCATTTGTGTTCTGCTTCCCTCTTCACCATTCCTAAGTGACATTTTAATTCCATGTTAACAGGGTTCAGGAGTTTCACTTCTACCCTCCTCAGTATTTGCTAGGCAAATTCCTCAGCTCAGTCTACATACAGTAAGTTTGTTATGACCCCAGTCATTTATATACTGCAAATTCTTTAGCCATGGAGTTGGAAAGGACATAGCAAAGCTTTTCCCTCATAGGAACAGGATGCATTTGATCATGGGCAGACCAATTTGAGTTAAAAAATGTAACATGGTAACAAGCATTTATGTTTCAAAACCCCTGAGTATTATTTTATTTCTAGGCTTCTCCCCACATCATGACTTTATACTCTGAAGATTCACAAGAAAGTATCCTCCCTTTTGGCTGTAAAAATATATTTTTGTCTCTTGTTCTTACTATATTTTATTTTCTTACAGGAGTCTGCTATCCAGCCTCTACCATATCACATCACATTCAATATTATTTAATACTTAAACCATCCACTCAAAAAGTTACTCACATGGTTGATCTTGTGACTCTAGGGTCCGAATGATAAAATTGTTATGAGTTTCACATATCTTACATCACCATTTTTATTCTCTGTGAAACAGATTCTAAGAAAAATGTAAAGTTCAGGAGTCAAGTTCTTGGAAAATAAGATGGAAATGGAGGATATGAGATGTTCCCCAAAGTCTCATATATTAGACAATGCTAGAAAATTTAGAGGTGAATTGATTGGTATTATGAAAGTTTTTACTTAATCAGTGTATTAACCCACTGATAATAGGTTAACTGAACAGTAACTGCAGGCAGGTTGGGAATGGTTAGAGGAGGTACATCACAGATGGCATGCTGTTGGGGTTTATCCCTGGTGAGTGGAGGACACTCTGTTTCCTGATTTGATTGTATTAATTTGATTGTGGTAATTATTATACAATGTATATGTATATTAAGAAAATCACATGTCCCAAAATGCCATGTCCTGCGCTGCTTTCCCCCTCCCTCCCCTTCCACTATGATATTCTGCATCACCCTGGGCCCAGAGCAATGGAGTCATTTGTCTTTGGAATGAAACCTCTGATACTGTGAGCCCCAAACCAAGTTTTTCTCCTCTATGTTGGTCTTGTCAGATCTTTTGGTCTACAGAGATGATAAAAGCTAAGTAGATTTGTCAATTTTTAGAGTATTATGCCTTTGAAAGGATATGATAGAATCTTAGGCATAATGAAACCAAAAATACAGTGATTTTGAAAAACAAAAATGTACATTCACCTAATTATTCTGTTTTTTTTAAAACTCAATTTTAATTGAATCTTTTATGTTCCTATGTATGGAGTTTGATATAGATCTTTAAGAATAAGATAAATATCTAAAGCTTTTTTCTGCAAAACAATTTTACTAATAAACCTGAACATAGCACACTTTTAATTTTTTTCTCTATCTTTTTTCCCATAGATTAGAACACTAAACTGAAGGCTATATATTGTACATCTTAATGGTTTTGCACATGAAGTTATTTATTTTTTTCAAGTTCCTTTTGCTTCCTCATTGACATACAGCAATGCAAAAGATTGACAAAGGTTTGTTAGTGGTCTATATTTCTTTAATGTCTCAGTGATTGCTATAAAACTTATTACCTCATCCCAAATCCACAATATCACCTCTACATGTTCATTATCATCAATTTTATACATGAAGCTGAAGACTCAGAAAGATAAATTCTGTGTGATTTTACTTGTATGTGGAATCTAAAAAGGTTGAACTCAAAGAAACAGGAAGAACAATGGTCAGTACCAGGTAATAGATTTAGATGAAAGGGAAAGATGTTGATCTAAGGGTAGAAACATTCTGATATGAGACGAAGAAGATCAGGGGATTCTAATGTACTAAAAATGGTGAAGAACATATTAATTTGATTGTGGTAATAATTATACAATGTATATGTATATTAAGAAAATCACACTGTACACCTTGAATATATACAATGATTATTTACCAATTAAATATCTTCAAATAGGAAAAATATTTAAATTTATTATATATAAGATTTTTAAAAATTTTGTAAATTCTCAATACTTTAACTACCAGTAAGACTTACAACTACTCTTGGTCTCTACAGAAATAGTTGAGTGTAGAGTAGATTAATTAGGGTCACATTGTGTTTGCCCTGAAATAAGTTAATCCACCTTGAACTAGTTAAACTGTCTGTCTCAATTTTCCTATCTCCAAAGTAAGATATACCTACCCATTACGAGAATTAAATGAGTTAATAGTTGTAAACAGCTTAAGTCAGAACTCAGCAATTCTGATTATATGATGCCATATATATACATACCTATATTTCAAAGCCATTCTGCCTTGGAATGCTTTTCTTATGGAGAATCTACCATCCATATGACAAGAAAAAAAAAAAAAACATGTACAAATGATAATACATATACTAATTGCAATTTTATTAAAAAAATAAATTAAAACTATCCATTAGTATCATACTTTTTATCCTATTATAGCTCTATATTATAGCTCTAAATAATACATTAGGAAACTATTGAAATTATAAAAGTAAACATGAATTAATTTTGTTTTTATTTCTGAAAATTTTTGTTGTTTGGTCCTTTCATGTAAATCTGAACATGCTAATGTTCTTCATTCTGTTCAGGAAAACACTTTTTAAAAGGAATGTTTATGTGTACTGCTTCTGCTTCTCTTTTCTGATTAACCCCAAAAATCTTACTCAGTTTAGTTTTCACCTTACCATTGTAATGAACAGGTCCTTCCATAGTTCCAATGACGTCCATTTTTCTATATCATTCATGGACCTTATTGCCACCTCTTTTTGGAAACAATATCCTCTAATATTTGTTTTAGAACACTGAAAATTTTCATTCCACCTCAATTGCTTCTCTTTCTCACTCTCATTAGTGGCTTCTCCTATCCTCAGCTTTTGTCTATCAGTCCTTTTCTCAATTCCCCCCACCCCGAGTGATCTAACTCATTACCTCTATATGTTAATATCTTGTGAAATGTGGGATTGTTGATGACCTGACCCTCACTAAGTCATAAGCAACATAAGGACAGTGACCTGGTTTGTCTTGCTCATGTTTGCATGTATAGTGCCGGGCTTTATGCCCACTGTATAGTAGTAGGAACTCAATGAATATTGAGAATATGGAGGAAATTAGTGAAAAAGATATGTCATTGATATATGTATATAAATACAATGTATGATATGTACTATATAATACACATTGAGATATATAATTATGCATCTTAGTTGTTTCTGAAAACATTGTTTCATGCATGCATATGGCAAGGTCACAAAAGGATTTGAGAACATTAAGAAGTCAAGGAAATCCATCACTGGTCTTATAACTTATAATCAGAATATCATTACAAGCCAAATGAGCATAATTTGTCACTTTGAAAATTCTCAGGTTGAAAATCAGGTCATTTCTAATACCAATTTACACAGGGCAAAGAGGTCAGTCAGTCCACCTGTTCTGTATATTTCTCCCAAATAACTTTCAAACTGGCTGACTTTCTCTGAACTATTATTCATTGCTAAAGGTACCTCCTGATGTTTCCCTTCACATGACATTCATTTATAAGCAGCATTTTCTTCTAAATCTTATTTATTTGTAAGAGCTTTTAGAGGGCAGTTTGGCAGTATTTAATAAATATGTAAATATGTATGATTTTGATCTAATATTTTCAATAACAAGATAGCCAGCCCACTAGAACTCTCATAATAATATTACTAATGAATAATTTATGGAATAAATGTTGGGAAATGTGTAACACTATCATTTCTCACTACAGCCCTCTCAGGTAGGTATTATTACCAAGAACATTTCACATATAAGCAAATTAGGCACCAAGAAATTAAGTAAGGTACCTGAGGTCCATAAATGGCAGAGCTGGAACTCGAGGCCAGGTATGATCATTCTAGAAGCCATTCTCTTAAATTCCTGCACTAGTTTGTCACAAATACCTCAAATTCTTTCACTTGGAGATATATACTTTAACTAGGAATGCAAATTTAATTCAGTTACCAAATGAATTGTTAGAACCAGCTGTAAATGCATATATCATTAACCAAAACACAGAAGAAACAAGACTCAAAGTCTAATCTGAGCAAATTAATTTTTCTCCCATTGCTTCATTTAACTTATTCCCTGGGAAAATTTCTTCTTTTTTTTTTTCCTGAACAAAACCTTGGGGTTTGGGAATGGATGGGTGTAGATAAGAGAGGTAAAATGACCCAAATCTGGGCTCAGCGGTAGAGCGCTCTTCTAGCACGTGCGCGGCCCGGGGTTCGATCCTCAGCACCACATAAAAATAAACGCATTGTGTACAACTAAAAGCAAATAAATAAATATTCAAAAAAAAAAATCTGCAGGCGCGACGCGGCTGACGCGAGGGCCAGCTGGACGCGGGGCGCGATGCCGTCCGCCAACCAGTCCACGGTGCGGATCACGGAGCTCACCAACGAGAACGTCAAGTTCATCATCGAGAACACGGACCTGGCAGCGGCCAATCCATTCGAAGGGTCTTCATCGCCAGGTGCCCATAATAGCTATTGAAAGATATATTCCCACTGGGCTTCAAAGTTCAGATGATGCCAATTCCTCCGTCCTTCATGATGAGTTCATTGCTCACAGGCTTGGACTAATTCCCCTTACTAGTGATGACATTGTGGACAAGCTGCAGTACTCCCGGGACTGCACGTGTGGAGTTCTGCCCCAAGTGCTCCGTGGAGTTCACCCTGGGCGTGCGGTGCAACAAAGACCAGACGCGGCATGTCTCATCCCCGAGACCTCATCTCCAACAGCCCCTGGGTCATTCTGGTGACATCCAGGAACCGAGATAATGACCCAAACGACTACGTGGAACAGGATGACATCCTCATCGTCAAGCTGAGAAAGGGCCAGGAGCTGAGACTTCGAGCCTATGCTAAAAAGGGCTTTGGCAAGGAACATGCCAAGTGGAACCCCACTGTAGGGGTGGCTTTTGAATACGATCCAGACAATGCCCTGAGGCACACCGTGTACCCCAAGCCTGAGGAATGGCCAAAGAGTGAATACTCGGAGCTGGATGAGGACGAGTCACAGGCTCCCTATGACCCCAATGGCAAGCCAGAAAGTTTTACTACAAACGTGGAGTCCTGTGGTTCTCTGCGCCCTGAAACCATTGTCCTCTCAGCCCTCTCTGGATTAAAGAAGAAGCTGAGTGATTTACAGACTCAGTTAAGCCACGAGATCCAAAGTGATGTGCTGACCATAAACTAGCTTCAGCTCCTGTTTCAGCAAAAGTGGGAATTCCGTACAGTAGCTAGGTTTAAGGTCTTTGAGACTTTCTGGTTTGGGGGCTCTGGACTGCTATTCAACCCTCATGACAGGCCATCAGTGCCAGTTAGAGGGGGCTGCAGACAAGATTACTAGGGATGCCACTGGAATTTAGGGTAGGACAGTTTTTACTGGACATTTAGCGTCCCTGGCCCTATTTGTTAATTGCCAGTAGTGTTCTCCCAGAACCCAGAACATCACTTCCATCCCATTTCCTAGCACCCCAGTAGGGGGCACACTGCTTTCCTTCTGAGAACCACTGAGCTGGACTCCTCCTGGTCATTCCAGCTCTTTAATACCCTTTCCATCCAACAAGAAGGGGTTTTCACAGCTGTACCTTAGGATTTTGGTGGTAGGGTTGAGTGCTAGAACCTTCATTTAGGCAGCTGATAAATGCTCCTTATTCTTTCTCCAGAGCCAGGCTACTGGCACCTCCAAATTTCTGGGTGTCCCTAATTTGAAAAGTAATCCTTTAGGATAGATTCTGGCTGTACCCTCCCTCCAAAAATAAACATGCTGTTTGAACGCCTTCACTGCCAAAAAAAAAAAAAAAAAAAAAAAAAAATCTTATTTAATTGTTTACTTCCAAAGATGGTCTTGTGCTTATTGAAACTGAGAGATGATTATAACTAACTCATCTGTTCACAACACACCTTTATGTTTGTTTTTTTATATTTATTTATTTGTTTTAGTTGTACACAATGTATGGCATTTATTCTTTATGTGATGCTGAGGATTGAACCCGGGCTGCACACATGCTAGGCGAGCACCCTACCACTGAGCCAATATCCCAGCCCCACAACACACTTTTGACAGTATTTGGAAACCTCTCTTCACTTGCAGTAACTTTCTAGCTGTTGCTTGCTCACATTTTAACACCCAAGATTCCAATGGTCTCTCCAACTCTATCTGGTCCATTTTTATTGAACTATTGGATGAAATCAAAACCAATCTCCTTCTTCCACCTGCATCTGCTACAGTTGGAACATTGGGTAATCCCCAAAGGCAGAGGCGTGGTTTTTTAGAGCAGCAGTGTTGGGAAGTGCTATGGACTTTTAAGAGGTGGAGACTTAGAGGCTGTTGTTAGAGTCATCTTTTTCACTGCTGTGACTAAAGAACAGGAACAGCACAACTGTAGAGGAGAAAAATATTATTTGGGAATTCACAGTTTTAGAAATCTCAATCCATAGACAGCAGGCTCTATTCCTTGGGGCTCGAGGTGAGCCTGAGCATGATGGCAGAAGAATGTGGCAGAGGAAAGCAGCTCACATGGTGATCAGGTAGCACAGAGAGAGACTCCACTCACCAGATACAAATAAATACCCCAAAGCCATGCCCCCAATTAACACTTCCTCCAACCATACTCCATGTGTTTCCAGTTACCATTCAGTTAATCCCATCAGGGATTCATTCACGGATTAGTTCAAGGCTATAACCCAATCATTTCTCCTCTGAACCTTCTTGCATTATCTCACAGGTGAGATTTTTGGGGGACACCTCACATGCAAACCTTGACAGATATCCTTAGATCATTGGTAGCAAGTCCTCAAAAGGGATTGAAGGAACCCACTTGTCCTCTCTCTCTCTATTTCAGTTGATGAAATTGTTTATTTCTGTATTTGATTCTGCCAAGATATTTTAGGATCCACTGCCTTCATCAGATGTAAAATTATTGGGGCTGATTGCTCTTCAACTTGAACATATGAAACTATAAATTAAATAGACTTTTTCTCTTTATAAATTTGCTGTCTCATGTATTTCATTATAGTAATGCAAAGCTGACTAATATGGCATTTCTATGGGCATACTGGGGATTGATACCAGGGCCTCAAGCATGCTAGATAAGGGATCTACCACTGAGTTACATCCCCAAGCTTCCCTCCTGTGTGGTCCATATCTGGTAGTGTAAAAGTATGTGTGTTCTTCTATTGGCCAAATCCAGAAATTGAAACCGATCACAATTTAGCAGCTATTTTCTTTTGTTCCATTACTAATATAAATTACTCAGCTCTCTTCCTATAGACTAATCAAGGTCTAGATAGACAGCATTCTGCTATCTCTCTCTTGAGACAAGGGGGATACATTGTGAGATCTCTAGCTGGTCTGGTTAAAGAAGGTTGACCAGAGAAAACAAGAGCACAAAACCCACATCATTAACTTTGAATCAAAATGGAATAAACTCCCTGCAGTTTGCTCCAAAGAAATCCACTTCAAAAATAACCTTCTATAACATAATACTTCTCAATTCACTACTTTTGCAACCTGTATTGAGTGACAAATCAAAACCAATCCAAAATTATTCAATTTTAGTGTAACTGATTTGAAAATGTGACTCTTGATTAACATTGGATTATTCCTTGATTATTATTTCTAAATGCTGTTTCAGTCAAGTCTTAATATTTTAATGCTTTGTGACTAACCCTTGACACACTCTTTCACAATTGTTAAATATTTCCTAGAACTAGGTAGCTTTAACTTTTCACCCACTATTAACTTCAAAGCTAGTAAGACTGGAAAAATACTATAATTTTCTTTGTCCCAACACTATATAATGTAAAATACACTGTGTCCTGCTGAATGCTTGGGATCCCTGGAGGGTTCTCATATGTTTCTGGGCAGGTTTTCATGACACATGCCCTATTAAATCAGTCCTGTTCTTATACTTTGTACATGAAGATGACCTACATCAAGTTGCATTTAAGGAAAAGGTTCTTAGTTTGAAGAACTTACTAGTACAATTGACTAGGTTATAATTAATATTTTATAGTACTGCTCTAGGCACATTGCATTTATCTAACATTATATATGCTAGAGATGCATTTTCCTTTGTAAATGTACAAACTATTTACATCTTTGTCATGAGTATCTTGTGATCTACAGGATCCATATGCTATAAGTAGTTATTCCCTCCAGTTTACAGAATATAATGTTATGCCCTACAATTTATAAGCTTTATTTATTTTTATCACTGCCTATGTGCATGAATGTATGTAAATTCATGACTTGAAAATCCAAGGACCCTCATTTATCAATCATTTGCTTTAATCCAGAGTGCTGATGCATGTCAATGGGCATCTCTATTAGGAATTAATCCTGCTTTATTTTTAATATCAGCTTCTTTCAAATACTTTTAAATGAGAATACTGAGATTATTTAAAACCATAACCAGCTATCAACTGTTTTTGTCTTCTATAATAAATAACCCTTTTGATTTTAAATATATACATTAAAGAACATTTCATGAATAATAGTTATTCTGTCATATTATCAGCAGTTATGAAGAACAATTAATTTTTCTCTGAATTTATCTGATTTCCATGTAGTAGTAAATGCTTACAAAACTCCACATTTATTTGTATTCTATTAACTGCTATTTCTGGCTATTAATATATATTTTATTTTATTTGGTACTGGGGATTGAACTCAGGGGCACTCAACCACTGGGCCAAATCCCCAGCCCTTTTTTGTATTTTGTTAGAGACAGGGTCTCACTGAGTTGTTAAGTGCCTCACCATTGCTGAGGCAGGCTTTGAACTTGTGATCCTCCTACCTCAGCCTCCCAAGTGCTAGGATTACAGGTGTGCACCACCGCGCCCAGCTTTAGTATATATTTGAATAGTTATTTTTTATATGTTGTGTTGCTTTTTATTGCCAGTTTCATTATCAGATATTCTCTTACTCGTACTTTCTTGTGGGAAATATTTTTAGATTACTTCAAACACATGATGTATATATTGCAGAAAAAAAATGGAAGGCTACTTAAATCACTTGTTATTAGTCTACATAAAGTTAAAATCTATTCATTTTACTCTTAAAACATTTAGAACTAGTCAAACAAGCAAATACTCTCCAATTTTGCAGAAGTATTTATTCTTGACACAAGTATAAAATTCACTTATTTTATGTAATGTTGAGGTCATCTAGATATATATTTATTTTATATGAAGTTTGTAATATAGAAGTTCAGAAATATTAGTGATATGACCCCTTTTGGTACAAATTTCCCTGTAGAATTGAAGTGTCAAGACAATTTGATGTGTCATCTCACTAATGTGCTCATTCAATAATGAGTAAGGTTTAATGAATACTCTAGGCACAGCAATTATACAGACTGATGCTGTGTAATCCCAAGAAAGTTAGGAAGTCTCCATAACTAGCACCACTGGGTCATGACCCTCTATTTGGTTGGTTTACATCATGTAGTAGTTACATTTGGAGTAAAATAAATTATTTAATCTTTTACTTTAAAATTACATGATTAAAAAAGAGAGAGAAAGATGATTTCTCCTTTGAAAGCCCTATATTACCCATGGCTTTCTCCTTTAAAAGCCCTCCATTATACATATATCTGTGGAAAGAATGGGAATTGGACATTTGTGATTGGATTAATTAACATGGAATTTACTTTTTTGTTTCATGTTTGGTTTGTTCTGTCAGAGGTGTACAATATGAGTCAGAAGTCATATCTCATCAGGAAAATAAGTGCCATAAAACATATGTGGTGGAGCATGACTATTAAAAGTGATAAGTATAATTCAAAAATTAAGTACTCCTGCTTTAAAACAGTCTTAATAAATTCTGGCTGTACAAATTTGTAGTAATAATATACTCCAATCTGTAAAATGAGACACTTACTTACAATGTCATATCATTCCCAAATATTATTTTTATTATTTATCAAAAGAAAGTCAATTTGCATTTTTAGAATTAAAACAGTCCAACCTGCATTTTTGTTTCTGGACAGACATTTCACAGAAAATTAAACTTCTGTCCTCTTTTAGAAGAAGTTACTTTACAAGATATTCTAAATCAAATGTCTTATCATTACTCCTAATGTATACTTTTTATATGTCAAAGGATGAAAATAGAATGGAAATTTAAATATAAGATTTGTTCAGAGAAATCAATATTTGTGTACTTGGTAATAATTCTTTTTATATTATATGCTTCATTTAGTTTTTCAATAGCTATCATGGTTTAGAAATTACTGGCCAAATTGTGGCACAAATTTTAAGTTCATTAGAGAAGAAGCAATACAAAAGAGGCAGAAAAGGAGAAGGCAGAGGATAAAGATGACAAAAATTCTGGTCTTTTTCCAAACAACTGTTACCCTTGTGGCCTTCAGAAAGTCATTTAGCCCAACTGAGTCATAAGGCACTTCTATTTATATTAGACTGATAATAATTTGTTTTGCCAACTCCTTAAAGATACAAGAAACAACAAAGTTTGAGGTCACAAGAGGAAAAATCATAGCGATTTGAAAATTTTTAAACTCACACTATATATCATTCACTATTTTTGATACTGTCCTTAAACGGAACATCATTTGAATTTTACAAATATGTAATCAGTCTTGACTCATACCCACAAATGCATATTATACATTTTAAAAGTTAAATCTGATAGAATGTTTCCTCCTTGTCAAAGCAATTAACAATAAACCATGTCCTTACCACCTGATTATACTTATTTATTCATCCATCTCTGTTCTAGCATGCTTGCCTTAATATTAAGAAAATATTATGCAGCTATTACTCATGTAAGTTTGCTAATTTAAAAAACTATGCTAAGATATTTAAAATAGTTAATGCCAACAAACATTTTTAAAGTTATAGTTTTTAAAACGGATTTTGTTAGAAATAGCTTTTAAGAGTACGAGCTAGAACAGATTTCATTATTTTATAATAAGCATTCAATGCAAAATGCAAAGTCTTCTTACAAAACTTCTAAACAGAAATAGAGTGCGTAAAATAGGATGAATTAAAGTTCACTGACAAGTTGAATGAGCTCAGTTGTCTTTCATTGTAAGGACGTGAAAAAATGTTCAAAACTTTTGAAGATTTCAAGTAAGTAGATATATCTTAAATGAATATATTTTAAAGGTGTTCAAAATTCATTTTTACAGTATTATTTAATACACACATACACATACACACACACACTTCTAATATCATTATGTTGCTAAATCCTGAAAACAGACTGAGATAAATTATAATACAGAAATTACTGAACATTTTTTATAATAGAAACAAGTGAAAGTCCAGAAAATACTTTGACAACTTAAGTTTCTAGTGATAATGTGCTTATTATACTTTAAGATATCTTTGTTATTTGCTCTTAAAAATTACGTTTATATAGTATTGTGTCTTTTTTAATCTGGGAGGGTAGTCCCAGGATTGAACTCAGGGGCACTCGAACACTGAGACACATCCCAAGCCCTTTTTGTATTTCATTTAGAGATAGGATGTCACTGAGTTGCTTAGCATCTTGCTTTTGCTGAGGTTGGCTTTGAACTCGTGATCATCCTGACTCAGCCTCCTGAGCTGCTTGGATTACAGGCCTGTGCCACAGCACCTGGCTTGGTATTATGAATTTATACAGTTTTCACATGACTCTTAAAAAGATGCGTTTTAGGATTACCTTATTTCTGCACAATTCTGCAGATAAGATATATAAATAAAAATGGCTAGTATGTGAATGCATTCAAAGCAAGTGACCACTATCACTTGAATTAATTAGCATTATTTTTGCATTTAAAGGGCATTAAAACTACCTTTATAAATTCAGGAACAAGCTTATTTTCTCCTATGAATGATTTCTAAATTGTGATAATCTCAATTTCCATTTAATAACTTTTATAATCTCTTTTTTCATATAGTAAATAAATTAGCTAAATAGGTTATGAAGTAGACAATAAAATTAAGCATTTCATTTTCCCCAAAGAAATCTTGTTTTCCATAATTCCCAGTAAGTTCCAAGAAGAGTCAGTTTTCTCATTACCAACCACCTGAGTTTTCATTTTTCCACCTTTTAAAATCCCTATGTTTTTCCCCTGGAGGTATTTCAAAACTTATTCATTATGTACATACACACATTAAGTTCAAAAGTTTATGAAAACTAGTAGAGAGAAAAAAACTGGATAATGGCAGTTCTAAAATAAGTCTTAGGTCTCTTTCTGGGAAACATATAATGACTAAAATTTCTATCAACTATTGTGTTCAAAAAGTAAAATAGCACTTTATTTTTGACTTAAGAAAATACTGATGTTTTAACATCTAAAAATATGGTTTGCAGCCGGGTGTGGTGGCACACGCCTGTAATCCCAGCACCTGGGAGGCTGAGGCAGGAGGATCAGGAGTTCAAAGCCAGCCTCAGGCACTTAGCAACTCAGTGAGACCCTGTCTCTAATAAAATACAAAAAAGGGCTGGGGATGTGGCCCAGTGGTCGAAAGCCCCTGAGCCCCTGAGTTCAATCCCCAGTGCAAAAAAAAAAAAAAAAAAAAAAAAAAAAAAAAAAAAAAAAAAAAAAAAAATTTGCCCTTTTCAGGAATTACAAAATTCTAGAAAAGAAGAAAAAAGATCTTTGTGTTTGGTATGTTTTCAGTTTTGACTCACTTTCCAATAACATTTTGAATTTTTCTTTTATTTTTATTTAAGAATAATAGTCATGGAGAAAACGTATGCATAGCTAACATACCTCTCTATAAAATTTCTCAAATGGAAAATAACTAGCATCTATGTCAAGAAATAGAACTGTATTACCATCCAAAAGTACATCTTGCAAGGTTTCATAGCTGTTAACCACTGCAACCCGCTTCCTCACTCTGCCTGGCCCCACTGTCCTGCTCTCTAAAATAACATTACTTTTGGCTCCATTTTTACTGTGTATCAGTGGAAATATACATTATATACTTTTTTTTAAAAATTCTCATCCTCTTTCCTTAACATGATTTATTGAAAATTATTCATTAGTAGGCCTGCAACCTTAGACATTAATTCTCACTGCTATATAATAACTTGTGTGTGAATTTACCACAACATATTTATTCATTTTAATACTGATAATCACAAAGTTTCCAATTTGAGGCTAATTTAATTGTTGCTCCCTATGAATGTGTCTTTTTTTTTTTTTTTTTTTTTTTTTTCTGTTGAGAAAACATGTAAGAAGTGATATCATAACACAATGAAACTTTGGAAATGCTGTCAGTTTTCCAAAGTGGCCATAACAAAATTTGAAAGCAAATAATAAACTTTAATATTTTTTTCATAAAGGGTTAATGAATATAAAAGTTATTTCACAAGTAAAAATAATTCTACAAGAAAGACTGCAAATTTAAGATTCAAGAGAGATATGCTTGAAATTGAGCATCATAAGCAAGTTAGATAAGATGAAGTTGATGCACTCCTGAAAGAAACTGGCTCCTAACCACTTGCTACATGAGATTGAAGACCCTCCAACATGGATCTCTAGCTAAATGCCTCTCAAAAGTAACAAAGCAGGGACTAAAAAACATATCAAGAGCACATTGGGTAAACATATTTAGACAGGCATTCTTATTGACTTAATCTAAACACTTGTAGTGAACATCTTTGTGTGTAAGTATATATTAAATGTTGGAATTCATTTCATAACTACAGAAGATTAAACTGTCATTTTAACTTGCTTTGTGATAATATCAAGTTTCTGGAAAATGCGTTAATATTTTGCACATACATATTGGTCTCCTTTTCCTGAGAATGTGGTGCCATTTGATAGATTAGTGCCTACTCACTCCTCTTATCACCCCTGACAAATTCATCTGTAAATGTACTCTATTTTCAGGATCCCTCCCCACTCCAAGATTCCTTTGTTAAAAACAGGCTACTGAAGTGCTACAAGCACGATATTTCATAAACAGTTTTCAAAATAATACACTTAGTTTTTTCTCTTCCTAGAAACAGTCTAGACTTTTTGATTTTGATTCATTGCGTTGGAAGTTCATTGGGAACAGAGTGATTTCTTCCGACAGGTATTAATTCTAAGTATTTACAAGAATAGAAAATTGGCAAGAAACCGGGATGTGCCAGAGGGACATAGTTATCTGGATAACACTAACCCACAAATAACCATCCTGATCTTAATTTGCTACAGAGTCTTGGATTACTTGTAACCAACAAAGGCTGTGTATTAGAATCACCTGGGGAGTTTTAAAAAACATTCTTGCCCAGGTCTGTGTTCAGTACCAATTAAATCTTAATCAGCAGGGGGAGCTCAGGCATCAGATTTTTTAAGCATTCCCATGGTGATTCTAAAAGGAGCCCATTTTGAGAACCACTATGTAAAGCCATCAACTTATAAAGTGCCAATATCTACCCCACAGTTAAAGCAGAGTATGTTTAAGTGCTCTTTGAAGATAGCATAATATGTTACTTTTCCCTTTTGTCTTTTTTCTTCTTTTACAAATCCCAACTTTAAAGCATTCCTTTATCATTTGAACTCATTAATATTTCCCATGTTCTCCTAGAAATTGATTTTCTCTTTTTTTAATCATTCCTCCACAAATTCCCTAAACATAGCTATATGATTTTCTTATGCATGTGAACTACCTCGATTGACTTAAAACATTTTTCTTAAAATCATTTTACATAAAACAAAAATTGTACAGTAATAGTAAAACTCTTCCAAAGACTACGTGTATATCACCACCAACATGTATTTATTAGACAGGAAATACTTGTCTCCTTTATCATATTTCAATGTTTAGTTAATAAAATTATTGTAAATTCCTATTGTGATTATAAACTGATTAGAATATCAACATTCAAACCCACCATTCTGCAAGTATCAACTGCTATATCATAAAAAAAAATGTGGACATATGAATGCAGTTGTTTGGATTTTGCTTTTCCAATTTAATTTCATTGTAGTAAACTAGACTTTGTCAACTAAATTTCCTTGGTTAGTAAGATTGTGGTATTTTTTTTAGATAAAGGAGATTAAGTATTTAAGGTGGCTTAAAACAAGTATTCTTAGACTCATCTGCATTTGAACAAGATGAATTTCTCAAGGAGAGTTCTCAGAATTTCACACTTTAATATTTGTAAGACTTTGCTTAGATGTCAAGTCTGATTAACTTGCCAGTTTAATCATATTTGTTAAGTGTATTCTCCTGCTAAGTACTGTCATGCCCAGGTTAAACAATACAGCTCTTCTCCTTCCCCATTTCTTTACTTCCCAAAGCTGCTTTAGCTGGTCCTTCCAAATCTTACAACATTTCCTACTTACCATTTCCACAATATTCCCAAGGCAGGGCAGATAAATCTGTTTGTTTGCCTCTCTTATAGATGGTCTCTGCAGTGGCTCTGTTATTCACAGTTATGTGGGAAGCAGAATAGAACTGGGATTCAGAGACTGGTTTCTGAAGTCAAACCACAAGCATTTTAATTCTGGCTTCCTAATGTATTAGTTGAGTGACCCAAGCAAATTTTTTAACCTTACTGTCCCCACGTTTCCTTTTCTGTAAAAAGGATATAATAAATTCATGCCTACTTAGGAAGGCGGTACTTCAGAGTACATAAAGTAATTTATGGAATGCCCTTAGCACAGTGCCTATGATATAGTAATGTCTCAAGAACCAACACCTATTTTTAATACCAAGGTGTAATGGAAAATCTATACCTAACTAATACTAGCTGAATGATGCACCATCTGAATTATATTGTATAGTTCAAACATTATTGAAAGTATGTTTTCAAAATTTGGCTCCAAAGATTATAATAAAATCATCTTACTCTTCCTAAACTACTTATTTTATTCCAAAGAAGAGCAAGTATTCCATAGTACACTTTGAGTAAAGTGACTAAAGTGATTTGGATAAGTCATACATACAACGGTAGGAATAATACTGCACAACCTGTCAAGTTGCCAAGTGTTAATCATGGTCAAAATCATAACTAAAGTATATTTTGCAAAGATATTGACTTTCTAGTGCATCAGGATATGATAGCAATTGTGTGTGAAGTAACAGTCTAAATTGAACAGCTAAAATAAAATTGGGTTAGGGAAGATGGCTAATATAAATTTTATCAAAGCCAATTCAACTACAGCAAAACACTAATGAAAATGATAAAACAGACACATAACAAAATTTATAGATGTTATTCAGGACCACAAAACGCATTAATAGTTGATATGATGGAGATGAATATCAAAGTTGAAGCTACTGTCTTCATCCCAAAACTTAGAGTAAAACCATAGAAATTAATTTCATCAGAAAATATGTGCTCTGGGTTTATTGTGAGGATAGTAAGCACACTCAATCTTAAAGAAGACTTAAAAAACGTTTTATGCTATTCAGAGAGTTCATGTATATAAAATTCATTTGCTTCCTACATTTAATAAGATGTGTCAGTGTGGAAACTAATACAGACATACCTCATTTAATATGCTTCATTTTATTGTACTTTGCAGATAACTGATTTTTTTTTTTTTTTCAAACTGAAGAGATGTGGCAACCCAGGCATGTGCAAAGTCTATTCACACTATTTTTCTAAGAGCCCGCTCATTTCAAGTCTCTGTGTCACACTTTGGCAATACTCACAATATTTCAAACTTTTTCACTATTTTTTTTTTATGTTACCTGATCTGTGATGGGTGATGTCACCATTGTACTGATATCATTATTGCTTTGATGTTATTATTATAATTTGGGGAAGGATACCACAAATCGCACCCATACAAAAACAATGAACTCAATTAATTAAGGGTGTATGTGTTCTAACCACTCTTCTATGAGACACTTCCCTGTCTCTGTCCCTCTGCTTGGGCCTCTCTATTCCCTGAGACAAAACAATATTGAAATCAGGCCAATTAATAACCCTATGGTGACCTTTAAGTGTTCCAATGGTATGAAAAGGCATGGCTATCACTTTAATTCAAAAGCTAAAAATGATTAAGCTCAGTGAGGAAGGCATGCCCAAAAGCTCAGCCTTTGGGCCAAACAGCCAAGCTGTGAATGCAAATAGTTCTTGAGGGAAATTCAAAGTGTTGCTCTAGTAAAACCACAAACAATAAGAAAGTGAAACAGTCTGTTGCTGATAAGGAGAAAGTTTTATCTGTGTAGAAAGAAGATCAAACTAGCCACAGCATTGCCTAAAGCCAAAGCCTAATCTTGAATAAGGCCCTAATTCTTTGCAGTTTGATGCAGATTCAAAAGAGCTGAGGAAGCTGAGGAAGTCTGAAACTAGCAGAGGTTTTTGAAAAGAACCCATCTCCATAACAATAGTGCAAGGTGAAACATGTAGAAACTGCATGCAACAAGTTACAAGCTACACAGAAAATCTTGCTAAGATCATCGGTGAACAAGGTTATGTGAAACAACAGGTCTTCAATGTAGGTCAAAGAGCCTTATATTGGAGGAAGATGCCATCAAGGACTTTAATAGCTAGAGAGAAGCCAGTGTCTGGCTTCAAAGCTTCAAAAGACAGCTTGTCTCTCTTGAAAGAGGCTAATTCAACTGGCTACTTTAAGTTGAAGACAATGCTTATTTACCACTTTCCTAGTACTACTAAAAATTATATTAAACCTACTCTTGCTGTGCTCTATAAATGAAATGGCAAAGTTTGGATGACAGAAATCTGTTTACAAAATGG
This sequence comes from Tamias sibiricus, assembly GCA_025594165.1. Classification (NCBI taxonomy): domain Eukaryota; kingdom Metazoa; phylum Chordata; class Mammalia; order Rodentia; family Sciuridae; genus Tamias; species Tamias sibiricus. Next base: position 23,971,198 of record CM046668.1, read on the forward strand.
TTTACTGAATATTTTAAGCCTATTGTTGGTAACTACTGCTCAGTTTTTTTTAAAAAGTCCCCTTTAAAATATTACAGTATATTACAGTTCATTAGCAATGCACCTGGTTTCCCAAGAGATCTGTCAGAGAGATACAATGAGATTAATGATGGTTTCATGCCTGTGAGCACAATATCCATTCTGTATTTCCTGGATCAAGGTGTAATTTTGACTGTCAAGTCTTATTATTTAAGAAATATATTTCAGAAAGTTGTAGCTGCTATAGAGAGTGATTCCTCTGATGGATCAGGACTAAGCAAATTGAAACATTTTGGAATGGATTCACCATTCAAAATGCCATTAAGAACATTGTGATTCCTAGGAGGAAGTCAAAATCTCAATATTAACAGGAGTTCTGAAGAAGGTGATTCCAACCCTCATAGGTGACTATGAAGGGTCAAAGACTTCAGTGGAGAAAGGAACTGCAGATGTGGTAAAAACAGAGAACTAGAATTAGAAATGGAGCTTGAAGTTGTGACTGAATGGAGGCAATTTCATGGTAAATCTTTAAAAGATGAGGAACTGCTTCTTGTGAATAAGCAAATGGTTTTGTGAGATGGAATTTACTTCTGGGGAAGATGCTGTAAACATTATTGCAATGACAACAAAGAATTTAAAATATTGCATGAACTTAGTTGATAAAGCAGCAGCATGAATCTAGAGGATTGGCTCAAATTATGAAATAAGATCTACTGTAAAATCCTATCAAAAAGCACTGCAATCAATCCCCAGCACGACAAAAAAAAAAAAAAAAAAAAAAAAAAAAACCTGCAGGATACAGAGAAATCTTTCATGAAAGATTTCATGAAAGAGCCAACCAATGCAGCAAAATTCAGTTTTGTCTTACTTGAAGAAATTGCCTCAGCCACCCAAACCCTCAGCAAACACCACCCTGATTAGTTATCAACATTAATATCAAGAAAAGTCCCTCCACCAGTAAAAAGATTATAATGTACTGGTTAACATTTTTTGGCAATATGTAAGTTTTAATTAAGGTATTTACATTTTAGACAAAATGGTATTACACATTTAATAGACCACAATATAATATGCAATGGAAAACTAAAAAATAATCATGTGCCTCATTTTATTTCATTGTTCTGGAACCCTGCAATATCTCTAAGATATGCTTGTTTATATTGTCTTTTGTTAATAGGAAAATAACATTTACATAAAGTTACTAAATAATCATCTACAAAAATGAACATGGGAAGATATATATATATATATATATGTATATATATATTTGATAAGTATTTGATTAATATTAATGTTGAATTACATTTCCTCAATAATGATGAATTTATTTATTAAAAATATTACCAATTGACTAATACATATTAGTTGCTATTTTATAGTCCTGTGGATACAGCATTGAACAATATTAAACTGAAGATGATTCCCTGTAGTCAGAGATTAAATATAATGGGGCAGGGAGACAGGAAACTGAAAAAATTAACACAATATATGATCTCCCTGATAACAATAAATATTCTGTAGGAAAAAAGAACAGGAAGAGAACAGGAAGCACTGCAGGACAGAGGTTGCTGTCACAAAGGAGAAATCTTTTCAATAAAGACCTAGGTGAGGTATGGAGAAGCCAAGTCCTGAAAGCACCCAGAAAAAGGAGTTGTAGTGAGAATTTCACTAACTATAAAGACCCTGTATAGGGATGGGCCTCCTTGGTGTCTTACATGGGGTGCATGGTCATCAGATATTGGCATATTAATAAAATTTATATTTTCGATAAAATATTTTGTTTATTTATTATATTGCATGCAGCACCACACAGTAAGTTTTTGATGAAGGTGCTAAGAAACACCTTAGCACATTATACAATGTTACTGCACACTGTATAATTATCCCTCAATGTTGTTTATTCCACTTCTCATATGGAATCAAACCTTAAGTTATGAAAAAAGTAGGTCCTTGCTTTTAGAAAATATTAAGATGATGTACTAAAAAATGGCAATTTTGTGAAGAGACAATAAACCACCACCTATTTACATATGAAACTCTATGGTGGTATAACAGTATAAAATATATAAAATCAGATACAAATAAAAACATTTTCCTTCTATTAAAATATTACCTTACATCACTGAAACACAATCTTAGGGAAAAATATCTAGAGAAATTCATGCAAACCAGTTTCTTTTTACCAATGTAGTTCAACTAAGCTCTTTTCTGATGTGCATATGTATAGTTACCCACATTAGAAAGTTCCACTGAGTTTATAGCATGTTTACATCAACTTTGACAGACATGAGAAAATGATACTTTCATTTTCTAGGCATGATTGCAGAATGTCACAGCATTATTCTAAAACACACATGTGCATACACAATCCACACACTTCTGAGAAGTATCACATTGATAAATTTATATAAGAGAACTTTATTCCTACATTTACAGCAATGTTACTACAGTTTGAAGCTTATGACATCAATGCAGTGTATGCATTTCTCTGCATGGTCCTCTTCCTCTGTCCTAGATGATGGCTTGCTGTTTCGGGCTGCCTTGTTTATAATAAAATTTTGGAATGTTTTATGATAAACCACAATAATATTTTGTGAAACAAGACAAATAATTAATGAGTAATTGAATGTTTGAAAGGATAAAAACTTATCATAAGTATATAATATCTAGGATATCTTCAACATAACAATATATTAACATTTGTTGAATAATAAATCACACTTATTCATAGTCAAAAGGAGGTAAATACCTCTTCAACCGTGATATCTAACAAACTTTTAACACACTAAGTGTGGTCAGAGTGACAATGTGTAACTTCAAGATCTGGGACTTAAGAGTCACAAGCTTTTCCCATGTACCACTGGAATATTCCTTGTAGGGAGGTAGCCATCTTTCTTAGGCAAGAAAGGTCAAGTAGTGATGAGGAGAAGCCAATGTGAAGGACAAATGAAAAGCTCCAGCTGCTCTCTCAAATGACAGTGTCACCAACTGTGGGATATTTATATAAGGCCTTTTGGGAACTTTTAAATATTATACTGTCCCAGATAATAAGGAAGGAAAGGATTCCCAATCAACCAGCAGAATTATGAGGAATGATGAATTATTATTATTTTAAGCTACAAAGTTTGGATCCATTTCAGTTTACATCAGTAGGAAACTGAAACAACAGATGAATATTCCCTCTGCGAGACACAATGCTGTTTCCTATGGATATGTCTGAATATAATGAAGTTTATTTTGGAGTCAACCCATGATGTCTTACATCTGCACATGCAAAATTGACTATCAAATAACTGTGTATTCCTCATGAAAATGACATGTGCAACTAGATATAGTTATTTCCATGAAGAAGTAAATATACTGGGCTGGGATTGTGGCTTAGCGGTAGAGCGCTCGCCTAGCACGTGCGCGGCCCGGGTTCGATCCTCAGCACCACGTAAAGAATAAATATATTGTGTAGAACTAAAAAGAACAAATAAATAAATATTTAAAAAATATATATATACTTTCTAACTTGAATAACCCCCACCAGAAACACAATAATAAGCTGCACTATGAGGATTTTTTTTTTTTTAAATATCACACAGGAAAAAAAAAAAAAGACAACAGCTGTTGGGATTAATTATGGTTAACAGCAACAGCATTTTTGGAAGAATGTCATTTTAGTTTTGACTGGAATTTCTGATAGGTATTTTAATGCCAAGAAAACAATTTCTTAGGGCCAAATGTTTCATAAGGAGAAGAAAAGAGAAATTCAGTTTGTTTCAGGTATACATGATTTTACACTGCTTTCACATATACAGTCTAAATATTTTTCAGATAAACTATCAGAAAATTCAATAATAGAACCATGAAATATATTTAGTATTGTTTTACAAGTACTGATGTATAAAAATCAACTTAAAGCTGTTAATGATAACTTTTACTTAACATAATAAAGGCACTTATTAGAAGGAAAAGATAATGTTAAGCATTAATTTCATAAAACTATTCCATAAAATCTCAGAGGCAGCTCTGAAAGCAGCCACAATTATCAGAATCTGTTTGCAAGTACATATGGCTTGAATAACATTCAACATCACTTCCACTCTGAACATGTCTTCACCAATTCTAGGACAAATTGTAAATATTTGTAAGGAGATAGTCCCTTTGTGACAAAATTTTACTCTGCTTTATGCAAATAGCAGACATTGATCCATTAGCAAAATGTGTTGCCTCTTAAGCCTGGGCCAAATCCAAGAGCAATATTTCATAGGTAGTGATAGTAGTTAATCCTTTAAAATTTTTTAAATATAAAAACATATCTTATATACAAGCAGTTGTATGTAAAAAGATACTATACTTGTACATTATGAATAAGTAAATAAATAATTTAAAAAATAAAAATAAAAAATCATTAAAAAAATACAATTATAATATTATTTTCAGTGATTTCTACCTCTATTAAGTAACAGTAAGATGAAACTTCAAATAATAAAATACAAGTGAAGGTAGTTATAAATTCTAATATCCATTAAAATGCAGATTTGTAAATCTTAGAGTAGGAAGTTAGCAAACATTTCCAAGTCATCTCTTTCAACCTCAGTATCTGGTTCATAGTATAAATTCAATGTATATTGTTGTCTTATCTTAAATTCTGTTCATAAAACATGTTTATCTTTGTGGCAGAAGCTCAGTAAATTGAATATTTGCTGAACTAAAGAAATAACTTTTAGAATAACTGAAAACTGTGCAGAGAAAGATGGAATAATCATAAATTAATTTAATTAATTTAGCGATTCTAAATATTTAGATCAAATTTGAAAGAATTCAGTGCTGAATATATTTACCATGAACTGAATTAGTTTTATTTCTTTTTGTGCCACAAGAAAAAATATCAAGGATACTAACCAAATTCAAGGTGATAAAGGTGTATCAGAAATTACAATAGAGATGGAATCCAGCCTAATTGCTTTGATAAGAAAAACAATTAGGTGATTGCTCATCATTGTAAGAATAAAATAATAATGATGTGTCTCCTATTATATAACTGATTAACTAATATTCTTATGCTTAAATTAATCAGATACAAAGAAATGATTTTCAACTTAGCCTATTAACTTCAAAATAATGACATTAAAATAATGTTAGAGCTTATTTCTTATCTGGTCTAAATCAAATATAAACATATATAAAATACTTTCAAAAGGTATATGCCAGATATTTCTCTATTTGTTATATCAACTCACCTATCAGTAATATTATCCCAAGGCAAATGCAATGATGGTCACAAGAACAAGGTAGATGGAGTACATTTCATTTCATTCCAGTGTCCCATTGATGAATTGTTGGACGGGTGGCAAGGAGGAAGGGAGGTAGAAAGAGAGGGAAAGAAAAAAATGAGAGAAAGTAAAAGGAGGGAGGAAAAAAGAAAGGGAAAGGAATATATGTTAACACAGCCTTATTTGAAACAAAACAAGTTTGATATAAAAATCTAATGTAACAAATGGTTCCTTATACTTTAACTACTTTAGATATATGTAATATATGATAATGTCAAAGAAAAATATGAAATGAAAAAGAGCTCCACAATTCACTTATTATTATTATCTATGCTGCTCTTGTGAAATGGTAAGGATTTCATGGGCATTTAGAAATCCTAATTTATAAATATTTTTAAAATTGTTTGGAACTCCATGCAGTACATAACAGTTTCTAGTCATTCTGTAAGGCTATTTATAAACATAATGAATAAATGTGGATTTTAAGTCAGAGACGTATGATAGGTGAAACTTCAAGTGAACACATAACTGATATTTAGGAAGTAGCTATAGTAGCTACAAAGAAAAATCAATAACTAGGACTGACCATTGCTTTATCCATGGGATGTAAGTCACTAACACTAGTAAATTCAGGGCTCTGCACATGATTTTAATGTAAGTTTCTGCTGATAAAAAAGATGATTTCTTAAGAAAAATTATATGGGAGAGAACTTTTGCAATATAGGCATTGATGTTAATACAGGGCTAGAGTTTTCCATATAGTTGTATTTTTTGATTGTAAGGGGCAATGATGTTTGGAGATTTTAATTTCTAATGTTTGTTATGGTTAACTTTTTTTTTTGCCTTTATCTTTATCATTCATCAACAAACTTTTTTGTAATCTTTAGTCATAAGTAACTGTTACAAAATTATCTAATATATATAAATGTTCATTAAGTAAAAAAAGTACATTGTCTATTTTTGAAAAAACTGTGACTTGCTATAATTTTGTGATTGTATGCAACATGGAAAAAAAGATAAAATATATACTATCTTCAATTAGCAGACTTATAAAACAATAAGTATATATTTAATCTATATAATTTTAAAGTTTTCTCATAGAAAGTAAAATTTGTCTGAAAAACACTCAAAATTTATCTTACATGGAAATTATCTTAAATATATTATTATATCATTGTTTTTCTCATTGAAACATTTTTACTTATATTTTGTTCATTTCAGTATTTTTGTATATCATCAAAAAATGTACCACTTGTCCTTCATATTTTCAAAGAGAAATTCTGAATTCAATATTTTTCTAAAAACTAGATTTGTATTAGGCAAGAATTGGTTAGAAATTTACATTAGCAAATCTATGTAAAAGACAGATGGACAATAATGAAATTCAATTTTGATTATCCATTGCCATTAGAAGGGATATTTAATCTATAAATATATGTTTGCAATGACACTCTCACTTCTAAATATTTATGGTAACAACATGGGATGTGGTAGCATGTGCCTTTAGTCACAAAAGCTGAGGAGACTGAGGCAGGAGAATCATTTGAGCCTGTGAGTTTGAGAGCCCACTTTTAAAAACAAACACAACTATTTGTGGCTACAGAACTTATTATTTGAATAGGTTCCTATGAGTTGGAAATGGCACCAGTTTTATCAATACAGATATATATGATAGATTTTTCTTTAAAAGTTCAAATCAAATGATTCAGAAAAAGTAATAGAATAATAAATATACCCTCATTCTTCAAAATCAAATAATTCACCAGTGTTCTCTCATGGCTGAGAGAACCTGGAGTCTCACAATGAATCCACAGCTAATCAATGCTCCTTTTTTAGAAAACCATGTACTACCTAAATGCATTGCATGTTTCCAAAAGTTAACAGAAAGCTCACTCTTAGATACTTCTGTTTCAAAATATATTTTTGTAAAGAACTAGTCCTTTGGGGGTAAGAGGGGAAAAACGTTTAAACAAATAAAATAAAATGTTTCAACTCTAAAATGGAAATGTCAGGCTACTGTTTTTAGGAATCAACTTAGAAATAACAAGAGTACCTCCCAGAGTACATATCCATCTGTCAGTATTGATCACTATCCCTAGATTTCACTTTACAAAGCCTTTCTACCCATGACTCCCTTCTCTGAGCAAACACACTATTGCTACTCCCAGTTAAATACTTAGTCATACCTTGTTCTAGTTTTCTGTCAGACCCAACATCTAAGCTTTAGCAGGTCCTACATGTTATCATCACAGATGTCAAAGTAAACCATCAGTTTACCCATTTCTGACCATTCTTGTGTTTTTACCTTGCTTTTTCACTTATAATAACATCCTGAACTTATATTATTATATTTACATTTTATCTTATTTCCCAGTTTGTAATGTTGTGCTTCTGTTCTCTATTCATTTTTAACCAGGCTCATTTAAAAAAAAAAAAAAAGGTATTAATCAAAATGTAATTCTTTTGCTTTAAGTCATCCAATTGCTTCCTAATCAGAAAGCAGTAGAAGAGGAAGAGGAGGAGGAGAGGGAAAGGCAGGGGAAGAAAAAAATTAAAAATTTAACATTTTGTCATAAATTGCAAAGACCTATGTAAATTGAGCATAAAAATTTCCACTGTTTCAGAAATAATTTTGCCTTGCATGCCATCCAGGCTTTCTTTTAAGGTAGGGTAATGAATGCACTTCTGTTTTCCAGAATGCTGTCTCAACCTTCAGTGTAAACTGCATCAGATCATTCTCAAACTTCAGTCCTCAGTTCAAAATGCACCTCCCTCAACCAGATGTTCCCTGGCCTCCCCATCCAAAGATGGAACTCTTCTATCAGATTGTCCTTTTATTTCATAACACTATTCTTTATTTGTAATTACATTATGGATGTTTTTATTATCTGTTTCTTAGTTAAACTGTCCTCTCCCTGAAGGAAACTGTTCACTACAAAGTGCCTAGCAGGATTTCTTTCAAGTGGACACTCAATCTATATTTAAAATAATTGAGTTAAAAATGAGATTTATATTTATTGTCTGCCAGAATAGAGAGTCTGAAAAATCCATTATCCCTAAGACAGCAATTTTGTGTCAGAAAGGATGTCCATTTTGGTTGGTCCCTTGATGTCTCAGGATATACTTGCAAGATAAAATACAGGATATCAGGTTAAATTTGACTTTCATTTAAAAAAACTGAAATATGTTCAAAATATTTCATAGAAGATACTTAGAAGAAGATTTTTTTTCTACTCTTCATTTGAAATTCAAGGGTAACTAAGCATCCTGTCTGCTATAGAACATACTCTCGGTATAGAGGTAAATGGCTCACTAATCAATGAAACTTTTGTTTAAACCTCAAATATTCAAAGTGTATGCTAATCTTGGTTGGCAACTCTTAAAGCCCAGGGATATACTACCTATCAGCCACATGGGACACTATGCTCTACTTCAATTTACATCATAAGTCTCATGGATAAAAAATTATACACATGGAAATAGCTTGAAGAGTATCTGGGATACCTATTTATCTTAGCACACTAATCATTCCAAAGAAAAAGCAAGATTCAAAATTTGATATGATTTTATGTCCGAGTATAACTCTTACAAAAGAGATTTCATGACTTGACCCTTGGAATTATGCTTCTTACTTACTTTTAAAAAATCAAAAGAAAAAAAATAAAAACCCAATGTAGCATGTTTCAGAGATGCCCTTAGTTCATTTTGCACTGTATCTCTCAATATTCAGTAATAAATGCCCAGACAATAAGTTATTTCCAACCTCATTTTTGTGACACACACTTCTAATTGAATACAAAGCTCACTGCTATTAACCACCTCAGACATTTAAAGAAAGAAAAAAAAAAGTCTATTAGTATCTCTGTAAACAAGTTTGTATTGCTTTGAAATGTAGCTATGCTGAAAAATAATACTATATATAATTCATTTTTGTCATATTTACTTCCATTGAATACTGTCTACTTCTTTTATCTAATGAATACCGAAGAATTAGTGACTAAGCAAAAATAGTCCCTAGGATGTATTTCTACATCAACAGAGAAAACTTCCTGAATGTTAATATACAAAAATTCCTTAATGTTTATTTATAATTCTTTGTACAACATTTGGATATCCTCTATATTCCAGATATTACATTAATTATTTAAATTATTCTATGTTTTTAACTCCCTTTGCTAGAAAGCAGTGAAGATATATTTGACACTGTAACCATTAGTTAAGCTTAGTATTAATGAATTTCATGAATAATATTACAGAGTAAAAATCAAAAGCAGTGGAATCACATGGAAGTAAATTAAGTAAATAAATTTTATTCATTTATTTCTTTTATATTTCTTCTTTATTAAATATGTATTTGAAAAATAATCCAAGTTATGAATTATATGTGAAAAGAGACTTTTCAATTCCTGTATAATTTAGGAAAAATTCAGCCAATAGCAAATGTGATGCAATTTATGAATATCAAATTTTCAGCTGGATAAATATTTTAACGAAATATATTCATCTGCTAAAGTATTAATGAATTGCTTGCAAGTCTAGATAGAGTTCATGCTGCCACTGAGTATGTGAGAGAAACACTTCACCCATGTCCATGTTGGAATACTTTTAAATCAATGCATTTGCTTCTCCTATGTAATTATGCCAAACTTAATAAATGGCATTCAAGTGACTATATATTTATATGTGACTAAGACCATGCAATATCAAGGTAAATATAAAGTACATATGGGAGGGTGGTACCAGAGATTGAACTTAGAGGCACTCAGCCACTGAGCCACATCCCTAGCCCTACTTTGTGTTTAACTTAGAGACAGGGTCTCACTGAGTTGCTTAGCACCTCATCACTGCTGACCATGGCTTTGAACTCTCCATCCTCCCGTCTCAGCCTCCAAAGCCTCTGGAATTATAGGCGTGCTCCATAGCGCCCAGCTAAAGTGTATATTTTAATGTGTCCTTTTAAAGAAGAACTTTGTACACTTATAGACAGGAAGTGAACACAAAATGCTAAAAAAAAAAAAAAAGACAAAGCTATTTTTAAAACTCTCCTAAAGAGTGAAACTATGTTAGATCAAAATGACAATGGTGTGTCTATGAAGAAAATTATTTTATTATTTGTGGTTTGTAAGATAATGCCAGATAATGTTCTTTAAAAAAGTGTGGTATTTGTATCTAAAGATTCTTATTTTTTTTTAAATTCTAGCCTGAGGCTCCAGCATGTGGAAATCTGTTATTTTTTTCCTCCTAATTTACCAAACTGATGACTTTGTCACTATTCCATCAGAAAAACAATTGGGAACAAATGCAAGCTTGCTAAAAAGTTTAAATAGGGCACACACTGGGGAAAAAATCATCTATATTTGGTAAAAGAAAAAAAATAGAAATGCAGAAAACACGTTCTATGTGTGATACACTGATCTTCAACACTACTTGGAAAGAAAAAAAAAACACAAAAGTGATTGTTTGTTTATAGTGATTAGTTTTTTTTTTTTTTTTTTAATATAAGAATCAGAGTTCTTGCAATGTGGAAATACAAATAGTGTATAAGCCATGGTACGAATTAATATAATCCCTTCCATTAACTCTATATGTATGAAGAGAAAAAAATCTTTGGATTTCATATAAACCTTTGTGTCCATTTATATTAGCATTCTCCAATCAGATAACTTAAGATGTGTTCTCATTTAATCAACTGTACTCCACTAGCTTTAAGGTACACAAAATATATCTGAAGTAGTACTTGTTTTGTTTCTATTTCCCCATCAATCTTCTCAATGGCTAATGAACTAGAAAATAGGAATATCAAATATTTTTGCAGAACTCAGTGCTCCTGCCATTCTGGTTAGGGGCAATCAATGGTGGCTAAGAGACAGGACGGGGGCAAGTGGGAGACAGTGTGGCAAAACTGCTACAAAGTACACTCAAGAGGTAAGATTATTTGATACCCCAATGCAATACTTTCTATCTTCTTCCTTTGAGCAATTTACTTTACCTCTGACTACCTTAGTTTTCTGAATGCCCAAATAAGTGAAAATCTACCTTTTTACGTAGAAGTAATTAAAGGATTCAACAAGATTATGCATGCAATGTCTCTTATTGAAAGTGCAGGGCACACATAGAGTGTTCATAAGAGGTTAGTTTTCTTAAAATTTTCTCCTAAATTCCATATGCTTCATCTTTTACTAAGATTTGCTGCACAGGTATTTGTAATTTGAAATATTTCCTTAAGAAAACATACTGCAATTTTTTTTGTCATCCTCAGTTTAGAAACTATTTAAATAGTAATGATTCCATAATCATTTCCAAGTGCAGTTTCTCAGCCAATGTTTAATGCATGGTAATTAATCACACTGGTGGCTGCAAGTGTCACATTATAAATGTATTACCAGACCCTTGTCTAAGTGACCATATAATCTATTACTACATCAAAATCTAAAGCTGAAATGTGTTTCCAAATGCCCTCAAAATGAAAATCTGAAGTATGCAACCCATCTGTTATAATTTTTATACAATAAATTTAATTTTCTGAATAGGTTTTAAGTTCACACAAAAATAACCAGAAAATAGTGAGTTCCCACGTATGCCCTATCCTTAAATATGCACAGCCTCCCAATTATCAACATCATGCAACAGAGTAGTATACATTTCTTAAAACCAGTTAGTCAATACCAAAACATCACAATAACCCTAGGTGCATAGTTTACAGTAGGGATGACTCTTGATGCTTTGCATTCCATAGATTTTAACAAACATGTAATGACACATATTCACCACTGAAGATTCATTCAGAATAATTTCACTGCCCTAAAAATCTCAGTGCTCTCCCAATTCATCTGTCCTCCCCAATAGCCAATGGCAATCTCTAATCTCCCCAGTTTTGCCATTTCCAGAATGCTGTATAGTTGAAGTTACAGTAGGTAGATTTTTCATGTTGAATTCTTTCACTAAATATACATTTACGTTTTCATCATGCCTTTTCATTGCTTGATACCTCATTTCCTTTAATCAATAAATAATATTTAATTATCCAAATGTACCATGCATTAAATAGTGTCTACCTACTGAAGAATGTGGTTATTTTCAGTTTTTGACAACTGTGAGTAAAGCTGCCATAAACATCTTTACGCAGAATTTTATGTGGATATAGGTTTGAACTCATTTGGGTAAACACCAAGAAATGTGATTGTTGGATCATATGGTAAGAATATTTAGCTTTGTAAGAAAGTGACAAACTCTTTCAAAGTGTCCGTATCATTTTTCATTTCCACGAGAAATGAATAAGAGCTCCTATTATTTCAAATCTGCACCAGTATTTTTTTCAGTGTTTTGGATTATCATCACTCTAATAAACATGGAGTGGTGTTTACTTGTTGTTTTAATTTGCAATTCCCTAGAGACATATGATGTTGAATATCTTTCCATATGCTCACTTACCACCTGTATATCTTACTTATTGAGGTGTCTATTTAGGATTTTTTTTTCCTATGTTGAAATCACTTTGTTCTTTTTCTTATTATTGAATTTTAAGAGATAATAGTATATTTTAGATAATCATACTTTAACAGACATATATTTTGCAAAATTTTCTCTCCCAATCTTATCTTTATACTCTCTTGACATTATCTTTTACAGAACATAAGCTTTATTTTTTGGTAGTGGGTATTGAACTCAGGGGCACTGGGCCCCTGAGCCACATCCCCAGTCCTATTTTGTATTTTATTTAGAGATAGGGATTCACTGAGTTGCTTATCACTACACTTTTGCTGAGGCTGACTTTGAACTCATGATCCTCCTGTCTCAGCCTCCTGAGCTGCTGGGATTACAGGCGTGTGCCACCATGCCAGGCCAGAGCATAAGCTTTTTAATTTTAATTAATTACAGGTCATTAATCTTCTTTCAGAGAACATGCTTTCAGAGTTATATGGAAAAATTATCATCACATCCGAGGCCATCTTTAGTTTATTCCATGTTATTGTCTAGGAATTTTATATTATTGCATTTTCATATACATCTATTATCTTTTTTTTTTTTTTTTTTTTTTTTTTTTTGTACTGGCGATTGAACCCAGGGGCACTCACCCACTAAACCAAATTCTACCTATGATATATTTTGATTTAATTTCTGTGGAGAGTGTAAAGTCTGGGTCTAGATTCAATATTTTGCATGTGGGTATCTAGTTGCTCGAAAATCATATGTTGAACATACTATCTTTCCATTGTGATGCTGTTGTTATTTATCAAAGATCAGTTCTCTGAAATGGAAGCCAAAATATTCCTTTTCCCTTTTAAGTTTATTTATCCCAAGTATTTTTTTCATGTTGACTTTAAAATGGAAAACAGTCCTCCAACTATGTTCTCCTTTGACACTGAGATAGCCATTCTAGGTCTTTCACATCTTACGTACATGCTAAAATCAGTTTGCATCTCAAAAGTTAGAATTAGTTTGTTAACCTCCATTAAATGATTTGCTGGGATTTGATTGGAATTTTGCTGAATCTACAGGTCAGTTAGGGAAAACTGATCTTTATTTCCCCATGGTACTGGGGGTTGAACCCAGGGGCACTTCACCACCAACCTATATCCCTACACCACCAACCTATATCCCTATTCCTTTTTGGGGGACAGTATTTCTGCTAAATTGTTGAGGCTCTTACTACATTGTTAAGGCTGGCCTTGAATTTACCATCCTCTTGCTTCAGCCTCCTGAATTGCTGAGATTATGGGCAAGCTTTACCATTGCCAAGATGAAAGGAAAACTGTTATCTTGAAAATACCGAGTCTTCCTTTCCATGAGCTGGGACTCTTTCATTCTTCTTCATTATCTTTCCTCCCATTTTCATCTTCCTTCCTTCTTCTTCCTTCCTTCCTTCCTTATGAATTGTTGATATGTTGTCCAGACTGGTATGGAATTTGGCAATTATCCTGCCTCAGATGGCCCTGTTTTCATTTCTACTTAAGTTACTTGTGTCTACTCTCTTTTTCCTTATGTAGCTTAATCTCAGTTTATTATCCTTAATAATATTTTAATAGAAACCACTTTATTGATTTTCTTTATTTACTTCCTATTTTCAATTTCATTGATGTGTGCTTTAATTTGTATTTCTTTTCTTGTACTTAACTGGATAAATTTGCTCTTCTTTTTTCTGCTTCCTTGGGTTCAACCTCATACAATTTTTAGAACAATGTTATAAGCATGGCATCTTTCTTTTATATTATTCAAATTAAAACCAAGATTTGATTGTTATGGGAAATTGAATGCCATTTGCATTGGGTTAAATACCCTTTTGATTTCAAAATCTTTACCTAAATATGGTTGAATTTTTGATGATCTGATAATCTTGTAAGTGGAGAAGAAAAAAGAGAATACTATTTCTCTCTTATGCAAAATTTTCAGGCTTCTTTAAAAATTGGATAAGAATATTCACTTTAATTTCTACTCACTCATTCACTAGTAACCACCTCTCCTTACTCCCAACAAGCAAACAAACAAAACATTGGAAAGCATTTCTATGAAGATTAGTCACATATGAGAACAAGAAAAACAAAAGTAAAGAATATCAGTTTGATTTACTGATTAGAGCAAGGTAGCTAAGGTTATGACAAAATATTTAAATATTTTTACACATTATTGATACAATTTGATAAAATGAATTCAAGTCTGAGTATTGTGACTGACATGAAAGATTCTGTTCTACTAAGCAAAACTTTTAGAGGAAATGCAGTATGGTAGATGGTCAATTAGTGAATGGAATCTGATGAAGCATAGAATTGTTTTATTTGAACCTGACAAGTTCAAATAAAGGCTTGCATACCTTAGTGGAATCATGCTTGATAACAGTTTGGACATAAAATATGATGATGATCTGAATTAACTACTCATGCATGAGTGAAAAAGTAGTAATATATGGGTCTTTTGACTCTTATTCTTCTATTTATATCTACTACAAAGGCTATTGTTCAATAAGATATTTCCAGAAAGCACCTGACTGGGCAATTAAACAAGGGGTTGTATATAACTCCTGGGAGGTTAATCACTATATAGCTATATAAACTTTATTATAAAATGCTTAGAAGAATCTGTGGTTATCATGGACAACAACACAGATAGCTGCATACTTTAAAAGTCAAACTGTGTTGTGCACAAATACATGTTGCCTTGGTTTAGTTGATGGAAAGCAATTAATATTGGGTTTCTCATAGGAATAAAACAATAGGCATCATAAAATGGTTTCAAATTCCCTTAGGGAATGTCCAGAACTTTAGACAAAGAAGGTTATGGGAGGTCTTATGGAATAGTCAAACTAAATTGTATTAAGTTAGAGTCCACTACCCAGCCTCAGTATGAGTATGTGATGAAGAAATGCAGTCCCTGGCTTTGTCTGCAGCTGACTTGGGACCCAGAGATACCTAGTTTATTTCCTATCTTAATGATTCCTGTTCAATATCAGCTGCATATAAAAGGGGCCAGTTTTGTTGGGAAGTCATACCACATACATGTGTAATCCTTTTTGATTCTTTTTCTGTGATGAAAATAAAAATGCTATAATAAATGTAGATGCTGAAGAAAATGATTGTTTTACTATAAAAGAAATCAGGCTGGGAAGCAGAGAGATGGACTGAGAAGGAAAAAGATATGTCATTAGGCCTAGGTAACTCCAACTGTGAATGCTCCAAAGAAAGAATTTGTTTGGCTCTAGGGAAATAACCTCATAACCTGCTATGGTTTGGATGTGAGGTGTCCCCGAAAAGCTAATGGGTTCGGAGGAGAAATGATTGGGATATAGCCTTAAACTAATCAGTGAGTTAATCCCCTGAAAGGGATTAACTGAGTGGTAACTGAAGTAGTAGGAATGGAGCCTGCTGTCTATGGACTAAGACCTCTGAAACCATGAGCCCTAAAATAAACTCTTCCTCCTCTACAATTATTCTGGTTGGTCTTTTAGTCACAGCAGTGGGGGAGAAAGAAAGAAAAAAAAAAAAAAAAAAAAAAAAAAAACTGACTCAAACAGAAATCTTGGAATAATCTGCCTGATAAAAATGTTTTTGTATACTAAAGGCCTTCAGCCACACTGAATTTATGGTGAACACCAATCCTTAATGCCTGAGGCTTTTGGTCACAGGGTAACTAACTAGTTTCATGGAAGCATGTGAATGATGGTGAATGTCTGTTTTTCCTCTAGGACGGGTTGAATTCTGAGTAGTTAAGTCAAGGAGGGTGGTGAATGTCTATGGAAATGACCCCTATAAAAATAGTGGATAATAGTCCTCAGATGGACTTCCCTACTTGACAGCATTTGTATGCATATGTAGTCAAGCATCATTGCTAGATAAAGTAAGTGTCATGTGTGAATTTCACAAGAGAAGACACTGGCACTTATGCCTGATTTCCCCGGGAACTGGCTTCTTGTGCCATTACCTTTTCCTGATGTTGGTGTGTATTATTTCCCTATAATGAATAGTAACCACAGGTATTAATGCTTTTCTGAGTCCTCGAAATCTTTCTAGTGAATTATCAAAACTTAAGGTAGTTTGGTGAACAAAGTTGTTTCAAGTATGAAATAAAATTGTTCCTGAAGTGTTCTTAAGGCCATGGCTGGCATATGAGAAAGACAGTAATCTTACTGTCATTATTCTTAATTTCATTTCTTATCTGGTGAATGCATAGAATTAACTGAATCAATTATCATGGTATTTATTTATCTGTGAATTTTCTGTTATTCACAATAGAAACTAAACCCCACACTGTGGGCTTTTACCTATCTAGCTTACCATTTGATGTCTAATACCCAGGCAGGGAATAATCACTAAATGAATATTACTTCAATGTTCAAATTAATAAACATAAATATGAATTAGGTCCAGATGAGCTGCAATGAATAATTTGGAAAATAGCACTCAAAAACAATCATCATAATTTTCTTAAAATATGTGAAGAGAAGTTAAGTTTCAAAAGCCTTATTTAGCATTATAATGTTTCCAAGATTAGATCTAATAACAGTAATGAAAATGTCATTAAAATGCACATGTTGGCCTGGTGTGGTGTCTCACGCCTGTAATCCCAGCAGCTCTGGAGGCTGAGACAGGAAAATTGCAAGTTCAAGGCCAACCTCAGCAATTTAGGGAGGACCTAAGCAACTTAATGACACCCACTCTCAAAAAAAAAAAAAAAAAAAAAAAAAGTGGGGGTGTGTCTAAGTCAACCTCCCCTAGCAAAAAATATAAATGTTGGTCCAGTTTAATGACTGATATCTTTGTAATTATAATCTATCCAAGATATTACAGGAAGTCTCTCAGGGACATGGTACTTAGCAGAGAAGTTCAGAAATTATCATACCTCTTTGCTGAGATACTGGGAAGGAAATTCAATCATTCCATGAGTTTATAATTAATGGATTTTCAATTTCTTTGCTAACCTTAAATTGTTTCCAAAGGCTAAATATTTATAACTTTCCCTAAAGGTATGTGTAATCATCCATAAAATTTTAATATTCTCCTTTTACAATTTTCTTTTCAATTTCAAATCAAAATACCAAAAACCCCATTAGAACAAGATAAATGGATTCCAACAAAACTCAATACCGTAAATTGCAGAACTGCAAAACATAACATTCAGTATGCCAAGCCAAGAACAATCAAGAATAATAGCTGCATCCATCTTTTTTTTTTTTTTTAATTGTATTTGGTGCCACCTGGTGGCAGCTGTTCACTGTGGCTTAAATATAAATGGAGATATTTCTGGGTCCTAGGTTATTGGCTGAGACTTTCTATATATCAGCAGTAATTGCAGGATTCATTATTAGTTTTATTCATTGCATTGGTCCAATCCAGTGTTGAGCCAGGAGAAAATTGGGGCCATGAGAAAAACTCAATCTTGTTCCACTGCAATAAATAAGAACTAGAATCAAAAAGTCTGAGAAAAGAATATAAGGTTCATATTATAGTCCCGCCTCTTATTAGAAGTAAAAGCTTTACATTTATTTAATTTCTCTCATCTCCATTTGTTTACTTAAAATAATAATAATATGATAATAAATAATAATATTACTATTAATTTATTCTTAATTTTTTGCAATAATTAGATATAAGATTTTAGTAGTTTTCCTGATAACTCAGAAAACAAACAAAAACAAAAACCTATTAGTATCATGTGATATTGGCAACAATATAAGAAGTTACTCTCTAAAAAGTAAATGCATTCAAGCTTATACATGTATATCACATAACTCAAGCATAGCAAAGAAAAGCAGCATACTGGTTAAATGCTTTTAATGTAACAATGAATAATAGTCTAAGGAAAGAAAAAAAAACACTAAAATATGTGATGATACTGGGTTTGTGATTTATGTATTTTATGTTACATACAGGTGTGTATGTTGATGTCATATTTTTGAGAATATTTGTGTGTAAGAGAAAGGAATAGAACCTTTAAATATCACTTTCAAAACAAAATGCCTTCAAGAGGAAAGAGCACTGATTAATCAAAAACATAGAAAACATAGAGCATAGCAAAGAAGGGAGGCAGACAGACTAGCTGCACTCCTGACAGTAACAGAGCTTTTAATCTCCTTTCCACCTTCCTGTATCCCTCTGGAGTCTCTTCCCTTTTAGTAAACTGCCTTTGAAGTACTTCAATCATCCTCTCTCCTACAGGTAATCACTGACCTCTATTTTGGCTGTCACCACCAAAAGCAATGCATTTATCTTTATTTTAACTGGAGTGTAAGCTTCTTCAGGGAAATTGATGAGTTTATTTCTTAGTCTGTATCCCTGACATCATTAATTCAATGCCATGCATCAAGGACAGAAGAAATACATGATTAGATGAACATCCCTTTTTGCTTCAATATTACTATTTAGGAAAGGGATGAAAGAATATGCTAATTGGACACTTCATTATTTTAAGCACAGAGACTGAGTAAGCAATTGGGACTTCCCTTTTTAATCTATTCATGAAAGCAGTTCAGTCTCCTCATAGGAGCTGCCAAATTTCTTCCAAGAGACAAACTTAAACTAGTGTTCATGATGTTTTTTGACAGATTAAATGTCTATGTGGTTTCTTCACCAGTAAAGACTATATATATGTATATACACACACATTATATATATACTTGCTTTGGAAGGTTTTGAGAAATCCAACAGTATTTTTTTTCCTTTAAGACATTTGTATCTTAGTATTTGACAATCATTACTAAGAACCTTATTTTTTTTTATGCCTACAATCATTTAAGCACATATGTACATATGTTAAATGTAAGATTGGGATATAAAATAATGCAAAGTTTGGACTTTTTCTCCAAGTATGAAGAGAAAAAAGTGTATGAACTTGAGAGGACCTTTATTTTTCAAACAGAATTTCTGCTGATTTAAATATATTCCTATTCCCTTAACAGCCCATAGTCCTATGTAAATTGTGGTATTTTATGCTAGTAATTTGCTTAACTGGTATTTACACAAAGTTTTAAGCACAACTGCTCATGAAAATTTACAATCTGGTGAATCAGCAAACATTCATCTCCACATTTTATGTATATTTTTCAGACTCATGACACATTTTATTTTTCTATTTCATAGGAATGAGATTTTCTTAACTTACACAGAGTTGTCTTTAATTTTATGAAATAGTTCTGAAATCATGTGTTAGAATTTATTTGTGGAAATACAAATTACATTTAAACTATATTATAGATTAAAATTTCATGAAGTAAACAATTATTGGAATTTGTTTCTGCAATGGGATTGACATAATAAAGAAAAATAGAGTTCTGTTAGAATGGCATAAGGTACATCTGAATATGTACATACTAATACTATATTAAGTATCTGTGTTAGCCTTTCATTGCTATGTCCAAAATACCCAACAAGAAAAACTTAAAGGTGGAGAAGTTTATCTTGGCTAATGGTTTCAGAGCCTTAGTCCTTGACAGACTGACTCCATTATTCTGGGCCCCAGATGAGGCTGAACATCATGGAGTAAAGACATGGTGCAGGAAAGCTGCTCAATTCATGGTGGCAGGGAAGAAGAGAGACTGCAAACCCCATATGCACACACCCAGTGACCTAACTTTCTCTAGCCACACCCAACCTACCTATGGTTACCATCCAGTTAGGCCATTCAAATTTAAACCATCAAATGGGTTAATCCATTCATTCAATTACAACTCTCATAATCTAATAATTTCACCTCCTGCACCAACAAATGAGTTTTTGTGGGGACACTTCACATCCAAACTTTAACAGTACCTCTAAATATAAGTTAAAACAATAAGACACATCATACCGTCCTAGTAATAGTATCCTTTCTATTACAGTCCTGATTTTTAATATAAGAAAAAATAAGAATAAAAAAGAAAAAACTGATAGTTAAAACTCTTTTATATTCCTCTTTTCTTGTGAATCAAATTATTCCAAAATTGTTTATGTTACACCTAATAACATACTTTCAGCCCTCATAGATATGACTCTGAAGCCCAATATGACAGAAGCATGGTTGCTATATAGTAAAGAAATTAACTGTCCTTTGTCCCTCGTTCTTGGAAGGAAAAACTTGAATCTTTGAATTTCCCAAGTAATAGGAGCC
Source organism: Tamias sibiricus (assembly GCA_025594165.1). Lineage (NCBI taxonomy): Eukaryota > Metazoa > Chordata > Mammalia > Rodentia > Sciuridae > Tamias > Tamias sibiricus. The sequence continues at coordinate 23,992,050 of CM046668.1, forward strand.
TCTCTGTTACTCATGAGCTCCTCCAATGAAAATCTCTTTGTTCATGCTACAAAGTGACTCATGGTGGGGTCCTAGACAGCTTCAAGATAGGAAAAATCACACCAAGAAGACCAACCATGTGATTAGAGAACTAGAACTTTCAACTAGCCCAACTTCCAGGGAGAAGTGGGATCTAAAAATCAGGTGCGGTCATGTGGATAAAGATTTGATCAACCATGCCTATGTAAAAGAACCCCACAGCATACTCAGCACGTTGGGCTCAATGGAGCTTCCTGGTTTGTGGATACACTGATGTGCCAGGATGGTGATGCATACTTATTCCCCAAGGTGAGGACACCAAAATGTTGTGTTCTCCCAGAACACATGGATTGCATGATGTAACTCTTCATTGAGCTCATCCTGAGTTGAATCTTTCAACATGAGTCTGAAACCATAAGTATAGTGCTTGCCTGAGTTTTGAGAGTTAGGTTAATAAATTATTGAATCTGAAGGTCATGGGGAGCCTGAATTTGTATCTAGTCTACGTGGCCTGGGATTGTACTTGCTGCAGGTATCTGAAGTAAGGGCAGTTTTCTGATCATCTGTGAGGTCTGCACTAATTCCAGGTGGATAGTTTCAGAATTAAAATGCAGTACATCAGCTGGTTTGAAACAAAGAGAGGTCAGTGATTTCAACTCACATATATTAGACATATATTTCAGTAAGTAATTGAAATTTATTCCCAAACTTGCAATAAAATTATATACTAATATTTGCTATTTTATTCTTTTTTTTAAAGTAAATTGTTTAACTGGTATATAAAATATAAAAATTTTACATATTTAAGGGACACCATGTGATGTTTTGACACAGGTATACATTGTATAATGTTTAAATCAGGTAAACATACAAATTTTAAAGAAAAAAAGATTGTTATGGGTACCCAAAGCTCACTACCTGGGTAGAAATTCCTCAAGCAGATATTAACTCATAATAATATATAAAATATTTTTAAAGTACCAAACTAATATGACTAAAGATACTATTGGAAAAAATAATTTTTATTTACCATTTATATCTGTGATATTGTTCAATGCCACTATTGTAAAATTTCTATTCATTTGACTTTCCCTTAGCCTAAGTACACCAATTAACAATTATTCACTGGGTGTTCCTTTAGTTTTATGACTTTTATGATTAATCCCTGTACCTTTTCTGATTAGTCAATGCACTTTATTTGATATTGCTGAGGTTGGTTTTGAACCTACCATCTTCCTCCCACAGGCTTTGGAGCAGCTGGTCTTACAGTAACAATAAACTACCTATCTGTATATGTGTGTGTGTACATATATACGCACACATATGCATACAAACACATGCATATAACAACCATGATTGTATATTAATTGGCACAATATATATTAATATTTATAATCTCTTTAATATTACACTAGATATTAGCATACGATATATTAACATGCATTAGTATACAATACATAGACATATAACATATGTACGGATATATATCTCATGTTAATGTAACTTATAGAGATTATAATCACACATACCACATATAATGAGATCACAGAAATCACTCAAATCATTCAACATTTCTTGACTATGAGACTGTTATTAAGCTCCACAGAATGGACTATTATCTGAAATAAACATTTTAGTAATTATATAGTGAATATAATAAAGACAGCTGTAACTCCTAATAAGTTACTTAAAGTTTGGCACACAGTATGCACATAGTTCTTAATTGTTGAAGAAATAAATGAAAACTATATGAATAAATAAAAACTAGTAAATGCCTTCTAGACATGGAATTCCTAATATCATTCTTTTTGTGTTCTGATTCTAGATCTACCCCCCCTCCACCATGAGCAAGGTCATTGCATTCCTTCTTTTTTTGGGTACCTACTGAGCCACACCCCCAGCCCTTTAATTTAAAGAAGGGTCTCATTAAGTTGCTGAGGCTGGCTTTGAACATGCAACCCTCATGTCTCAGCCTCCCAAGCCATTGAGATTACAGGCATGAGCAACCATGCCCAGCCCTTCATTCTTTTCCTATCAAGATTGATACTTTTTCCTATCTAAAGATTTGTGAATAATATTCACATGTTATAATATTTTATGTTCTACACTCATCTGGTCTAAATTAATTCATAAGAACATTTATTTGAAATGAATATGTTATAGATAACAATAGAAAAATTCAAACATATGATCATAGTCCAAAGTTCTCAATTGATATATCCGTATTTCAGAGAGTTCGTTGTTATACAGCATGATGTGACTCATGCATACTGAAATTTTGTACTCAGGGATGGGGATGTATCTCAGTGGTAGAGCTTGTTATCTAGCATGCGTGAGTCCCTGGGTTCAACACCCAGCATAACCACAACAGAGAGAGAGAGAGAGAGAGAGAGAGAGAGAGAGAGAGAGAGAGAGAAGAGAGAGAAAGCAATCTTTCTATTCAATAACCTTAACTGAATTCAAATTTTTGCAATATTTTTCAGTGCTTCAGTAAACATTCAAATATATGTCAAGAACAATTAAATGAATAATGAAAGTATAATATCATTGCAAATAAAAACTTAAAATATGATGATATGACCTTGTTTTCAGTGTTTCACAGTATAAAAGATAATACAGTACTGTTCTCATTTTTACCTTCAAGTTCTCCACAATTCCCAAGAAATTCTACCTCATTCAGTATTGATTATATACATCATATTATGGAACAGAATTTAAATTTAAAAAGAACATGGTAAGAAATTATTTCAAAGGCAAGATTTATCCAGTTTCACTGATAAAAGAATGAGGCATATTCCCTAAATATTTCATCTTTATATTTTGTTCAATTAATTTTAACATTTTTCCAACTCAAATATAAGGATCTTATAAAATTTGTAAGACCTTAATTTGTAGGAAATAAAATATTTTTCTCTAATAAAATAGCAGTCATCTGTTTTAGCCACTGAAATACTAACAGTTGCTAGAAATCTGGGTGAAATGTTTGCCTGCAATGAACATGAATTGAAAATAAATGACATGCTATAATAATATAACATTTTATATAAGTTTACATCACTTAAGCATATGAATCAGTGATATTACTAAGTAAACTATTGTTTCTTTATGTTTATTTAAAAACTCTAACCACTAGGTTTTCTTTTCCTTTTTCCCAAGATGATACAATAATAACATTGTAAAATTTAAATTTAATATAATAAAAATTGCACCTTTCAGAAAATTTACACTGTACTAACTAATGAGAAATCATAAAGCAACCTCAGAATTCTCACTGGGATCCACTGAGAGGGAATCCACTTGTTATGGTTTGAATATGAGATGTCCCCCAAAAGCTCATGTGTGAGACCATACAAGATCATTCAGGGGCAAAATGATTGGGTTATGAAATCCTTAACCCAATCAGTGAATTAATCCCCTGAAAATAATTAACTGAGTGGTAACTGAAGGCAGGCAGGGTGTAGCTGGAGGAAATGGGTCATTAGGGGTGTGCCTGTGGAGTATACATTTTCTGAGCTGAGCTTAGTCTCTCTGTGCTTTCTGATCACCATGTGAGCTGCTTCCCTTCACCACATCCTTTCACCATGATGTTCTGCCTCACATTGCATCCAGCTATCTATGGACTGAGACCTCTAAAACTGTGAGTCCCCAAATAAAACTCTTCTTCTCTAAAATGTGTTCTCATCAGGTCTTTTAGTCACAGCAGCAAAAAAGCTGACTAAAAACACCATTTTAAGCACAAAGGAACATTTCTCTGTTGTTCCCTACTTTAGTCAATAATAACAAATTTCTATCTTTTAGGAACTCTTTCCTTCCTTGCACATAACACTTATCCAGTCAATGCTGGAGATGAATGTATTCATATATGTATATAATATTTTTACATTATTATACAAATATTTACATTGTAAAAATGGAATAGAATGTAATAGCATACATTACACAATACATACAAATATATATTAATTGTATATATGCACACACATATTTTAGTGTATGTAAAACAATGAGAATAAGTTGTTTTAAAATGTAATTCATTGTAGAAGAATGAAGAAAAGTAAAAAAATCTAAATTATATTCAGCATCATTTATATTCCATACAGACTATTCATTGTCATAAATTATTGTATTTAATTCTTACAAGACAAGAAGATTGTTTCAGGTATTTTATCCATATGTCTAGCATAACTGAGTAAAATATGTGAGAGTAGAAAACATGAAAAAGTTTAACTGGGGTTAAATTTCCAATAAATTTCATAGATAAATTTCAGATATGAAATTCATACTTGAGTTCATAGGTCAAGCAAAGAATTTCATTTAAATGTTATTAAGTGCAGGCGTCTTTTTATAAGAGAGAATGAGGAGTGTACTGCAACTAAAGAAGTTTTCAAAAAGAAGGTTCAGTCTGGCTATATTAAAACAATAAGAACAACAGAGTTTCAAATGTGTCCCCATTTTACCTACAATGGATCCTTCTCAACTTCACCTGCTTGGTGAAGAAACTGTGTACTAAAATATTTCTGTCTTGCAGCTGCAAGTACAGGCAGCTGTTCTTTGCATGTTTTATGAAGATCCTTCTTAAAAACACAGATGATTCCATTAAAAGAAGTTCTTATTCCAGAAATTTTATAACAGGGAACTCATTATAAAACATAATTCACCCCTTGATTTACTTGACAGTACACAAATATGGTAATATATTACTTTCTATAACTTTAAGTATGCAATTGATCTATAATACATGCCGTCTTCAAAACTTCCCACTATCTTGCTTCCCAAGTAATGTATGAAGGTACAAGACCAGAATTTTTCTCCAATCTGTAAAGCTACTGCAATCTATAACATTGTGTACAAGATGTTGTAAGACTAAAATCCAAAGTGCAGAAGCCAAGGAAAAATGTTCAATACTATTGCCTAGGACAGAACAAGGTGTTCATATTTCTCCCCAATGTAGAAGCTAATTTTAGCTCAGTTTCAAGCAATGAATTACTCTTTCTGCCAAAATTCAGGGCAGGACATAATTCCTTTCTACTCATGCAGCAGTGAGTAACATATCAGTTTAGTGAAAGATAGAGCCATGAGTCCACAGATAAATAGAGAAGCACTCCTCGAGAATAAGGAACATGTGGTGGGCATCTTACAGAGTCTATTTGAGAAAAGTGAAAAATAAAAAATCTATAGGAATGCAGTTTGCTCCTTTGTGTTGTATTGAAAGCCTGTGGGTACAGGAAATTTCTACCAATAATAATTCGGCTGTTGATAAAATGAAGGCCACCACAGGAGATGAGAGAATTGATACAATGAATAATGGGATCTCAAGCTCTTCTTAGAATATAGGCCATCTGCTTTAGACAACCCTGGGTCAGACGTTCCCTAGGTACCTTCATTATGAAATAGATTGCAACTGCATCACGCTCATAGATCTGTATTCATTTCAAATTGTTCTCCAATAGAAATCCTTCCTTTTTTTTACACAAGTTTAGTTGTTCTCATCTCATTCTTGTTTCCAGAAAACATTAATTTAAGAATATCACTAGTATTCTAGTATAATTCCACTAGTATTCTAGTGTAATTAATTTAAGAATACCAATAGCATTCTAGTATAGGTGTGTGATATAATAATGGTCATATCTACAATAATTTATATATTCATCTAGCTGCAACTGACTTCCACAGTTATCATTTTGATGCTACGTATAAGCATAGAAATACACTAAAAACTTAGATCATTTTCATAGGATGACCAAGTACAAGTTTTCCTGACTATGTATCCTACAGTTGTATTGTGATGTACACTCCACATATCTAGGCTAAATATGTAGGGCAAACATTTATTATGAAATGATTTAATGCCAAAAATAGTGTTGCTCTTGCTGAATTATTTCTGTATTATTATAAATGGTTTTTCAGTGTATCCAGAATGAATTTACTCATATGGAATTCAAACACCAATAATTTGAAGTTTACCTTGTTTTTGTTTGTTTCTGCTATTCCTCAAAAGGAAAAAAAATATTCTTTATAATGAGAGACAAAATATTACAGAATAAAGATTCCACAGTGACAATTCAGTTTTTATTTTTGGCATTCTTGGATATGAGTTCTTGAAATAATTGGTGGAGTTTGCAAATGGGTAGGGATCATTTCCAAATATTTTTCAGATATGGAATAAAGGCCAGGAAGGTGAGAGCTGATTGTTACATACTTCCAATGAGGACCTAACTAGAGTAAGAAGGACCTCTGTACAGATGGACAACGGATTATGATAATAAAAACACACATATGTTCATTTATATGTTTTCCTAAGATATGTCTTATGAATGGCAGACTATATTTTAATGTCATAGAAATATGTAACAGAGAAGTAGAACATTGTAAGACAATGCATTTCTATGCACTTTATTTCAGGCCAAATTATACGAGACTAATTATTGATTAGTTGCTTTGAAATTTTTTTAGAGTCCAACCCTAAATATTTGCCAGCAATTTAAGCAACATTACAGGCAAAAGAAACATGTTAAAAAGTCTTTTTAAAAAAATGTTTCTATGCCTATATAGAAGCGGTACCTGATTTATTTTGGAAAGACTTTAACTTAACTACAGTATTTTAAATTATAAAAAACTTATGTGCAAATGATCTGAAATTGCTCTGTATATTTTATTACCATACATTCTGTTAATTTTTTAATTAAAGTCCTCATTTCAAAAAATTGCATATTATATGCTAAAACTGACTATAACTCCAAGATTGAACTATAACACTATGAAGTCATGTATTTAAACCAAGGATTGAAAAGAAGAGTAAAATGCCCTATGATAATCAAAGTTATGTGATGAATAATTTTACGTAATTAAAACAATCCCAGACTGGCATTTATTAAGTTTTAAAAAGAAAAAGAACAGATGAATGATTTATAAACATAGACACATAGAAGTAAGTTTAACATTTTTAAGTTCTATTATAATATGAACATTTACATAAATACAATTTTAAACATTTAAGTCAAAACATCTCAATAGTGGCATTAGGCAGACTAGAAATTCATGTGCATGAAGAGATAATGAGATGCCACTCACTTTCATGAGATCTCATATGGCACAGCTTTTCCAAAGTGCAACTTCCTTATCATATATTACAATTAGGACACAGAAATTATATTTTCTCCTAAGGCTGCACTTATTTTTCTATCCGTCATTTGGTTGATGCCAATACCATTCACCCTTCCTGTTGTCCAAGTTCAAAATCTTAACTTTAAAACTGAATTTATTCCCTCTCTGTTCCCAACCTGAACAAGTTGACAGCTCTTAATTTCATTAAATTATGATGTCTTGAATCTTTCCTTGTTTCATAATTTTAATTTTCACTATCATAATCAAAGTCTCCCACCCATCCTTTCTATTCCTTCCCTAGATGATTGTATGACTTCCTAAGAATCTAATCTTTTTCTGAAAACCTTCATTAGTAGTGGCTCCAAGATGTTTGCTTTTGATCTTCTAATTCCATACTCATTCCATAGTAATTTTATACGATTTGTAACTCAAAGTATCATATACATGCACACACATTCACATACATATATGAACATGTATATGTAACTCTAAAACTTTTGTTGTAGATAGTGGACTATATTTTTTAATGTCATACAAATATCAAACATCTGCACAAGTAGTAAAATGTGGTACAATACATTTGTATGTACCTGTCATCATCTTTGTACAAGAATGGTCATTTTTTAACCTTTATTTAATTGTTTTTATGTGGTGTTGAGAATTGAACCCAGGACCTCGCCCATGCTAGGCAAGCACTGTATCACTGAGCTACAACCCTAGCCTGTAAGAAAGGTCTTTTTTTAAAATCAATTATAGATATTATATACTATTTTATTTGTAAGTTCACTGTTTCTCTTTAACTAATATGGACTGCTTTTAGTGTGACCAATGAAGAAAACTTTGCAATTAATTAAATAAAATTATTTCCTTTCTTAATATCATACAACATGCCATCCACATTCAATATCCCTGAATTTTTCAAAATGTATTATAGTTTGCTTGTGGAAATCAAAAGGAACATTTAAGTATTGCATTGAGTTTTAAAACTCATACACATTTTTACATTAAACATAATAATCTTCCTTTTCTTTTCTCATATGACCGATGCGTTAGGTAAAATGGGTCATTTTATAACTCTCCACATGAATTTGGCTAATTGTTGTTTTATGGTCTTGTCTCACTTGTTCTTCCATCCCCTGTATTTTCTGTGAACTGGAGATTCAAACTGCCAGTTAGACATATATATTTAAAATTGCAGCAGACATCTCTAGACTTACATGCTAAAATGATATAATCTTTCTCCCCAAGATTTTTACTCATAATTATTCTCTAGTTCGATTAAAAGAAGAACTGGACATTCACCCTAGAAAAATAAAAACCAAGACTAGACTTGATATAGTTTTCCTCATTCTCTCCTACACTCTGTCACCATATCTTGACCTAGCTATTCTAAATTCTGCCCAGTTAAGTCTATCACCTCTGCTGTAAACCACTCTCTGAATTATCTGAACTCAAGAGAAAATGTATGAATAACTGAATACAATTTTTCAATCATCACTTTATCATTTGTTTTCTTAAGACTTTGCCCCATGTTAGTAATAACATTTAATCTTCCATTTCCATATTTTAAAAATTTTCAGATTCATGGGCCTTGGTACAATTTGACTACAATACAACTACATTTGGCCATATCTTATAAGAGCTGTAATGTGGTTCAAACTTGAAATTAATTTAATTTTCCTTAAAATTTGGATTTAATTATTCACATTCATGGTACTAAATTTCATACTTTTCTATCATAATTGTTTTGTATATTCATACTTCATTTGTGTACAATTCAGTTATGATAATCATAATTGGAAAACAGGTGTGGTGGAATATAGTATAAGAAGATATATGGAAAGCACATAACAATGTGACAGCAAACAAAAAGTTATTTGCAAACAAGTCACAGAGAGTTTCCTGAGGAAAAAAGGTGATATTTAGAAAAGAACTACAGAAGTCAAAATAATAAGGGGATTTTGTTCCAGACAGAAACATAAGGTCTTGCAAAGTCTTCAATATATTTTAATAAAGAAAAAATAAAGTAGATTTCCACTGGTAATGATGATAGACTAAATCATACCAGATGTCCTTTCTCATCTGAAGAGTCAAAAAAAAAAAAAAAAAAACAGTAAAAATGTACTCTTTGAAAAACTATTTTCACATCTAGAAAAAAGGTAGTATAGAACATTGATGTCTCAGGGAAAGTAAAAATTATATTAAGACCTAAGATCAGTGCCAGCTGCTGCCTAGAAGCAGTTATTAGACACACACATAAGAGTACAGTGGTTTATATGAGACAAATTTAGAGAAGTTAAAATCTGTGTAGGAGTATATGGAAGAGGAAGCTGCTTATTGGAGGGATGACCATAGAAATTACTACAAGGGCCCCTTTGAGTCTTTTGTTGAATCCTAAGCTAATAATGAAAAGGAAAAGAACAACTACTGGGGAGCTATAAGCACAAAAATCACCAGAAACCCAAGTCTGAGAAATTTCTGAGTTCCATTAGGGTAAAAATAATTATTTTTTGAGTAATGGCACAATCTGTAGGGACCCTAAAACACCAAGATTTGGATGTGAGGAAGCTTTGAAGCACTTGCTCTTTAAAACCTATCTAAAAATGCTAAAAGACAGGGATTCAACACTTAATCCTCAAATATATCACTGCCTTTTTCCAATAAAACACAACTGTCTTAAAAGGAAAAACTGTAACTCATCAAGATGATGATCACATTGACCAGCATATGACAACAACAAAAGCAGACTGATAAAGGGTCAAAAAATGTGACCCATAAGCAGAAGAGAAATGTATCAAGAGAATTGAATACATATGATGAACACGATGGAATTAGCACATATATCCAAGAATTTTAAGGAAAAAAAAAAAAACTAATTAAGAGAAAGGGAAAATGACATAGGAAAAAGAAAGAACATGGAACTATAGCACTACAATTATAATATCTAAAATTATATATTTATAGGCTGTGCTCAAATAGATTAAAATAAAAATAAAAGACTAGTGAATTTAAAACTTTGGTAACTTTGGTAGTGAGAAGTATACAAATCGAATCACCAAGAGAAAAAAGTAAATAAATTAGGAAAGTACAGGTTATTTCAGGACATGGATCAGTATAAGGAACATGGGGTTAGAGTCTCAGAAAAGGGGGCATAAGGTACTTGAAGAAAGACACTTGAAATTTTTCCAGAGGCTATGAATAAATACAAACCCATTAATTCCAAGAGCTCAATAAATTTTAATTAAAACTAAATAAACAATCACACCAAGGGGCAAAGTGACATTACTGAGCATCAGTGTAAAGACCTCGAGAGCAGATGGAGAAAGAAGTCTCTTAATTCACAATGGATTCAATATGAGAACAATATTGATACTACATCATAAACAAAGCAAATCAGAGAAGAGTGAAGCACAAACCTAAGCATGGGAAAATATACTGCACAAATGTTAATCACAAGACATCAGGTAAGCTGTATTAGTATCAGGAGCCAAGTTTATCACAACACAATTAAAAAGTAAGAGAGTAGTGCCAAAAAATAAAGGACAAATTTCACAAGGAAGGCATAAAAATCATGTTTATGTTTGTGACTATTAATATAGCTTCAAAATACATGAAAAACTGAAAGTAAACATGATAGAAAGTAGTGAATCAACAACTATAGTTAGAAATTTCAGTAATCCACTCTAAGCAATTACACAAGTAAGTCAAATAGGTAAGAACTTAAAGGACATGAATGACATTATTGACAGACTTGACCTAATGAATATAAATACTATATTACAATGGCATTTACTGAATATTCTTTTATAAATACGTTTTTATTTTTAATGACAGGCAGTAATTATATATACTTATAGGGTACAGTGTGACATTTAATACATGTATAGAATATATAATGATCAGATGTGATTTGTTGGCATGTCTCTCCATGTCCCCTTCCCTCATATCCTACACAGGGTTCAATAATCATTATTCTATTACCTATCTCTGTGACACCAACATTTTAGCCTCCACATAGAAGTGAGAACACGAGATATCTGTCTGTTCTTATTTCTCTTAGTATAATGTTCTCCAGTTTTCTACATTTTGTTGCAATAGACAAAATTCCATTCTGTACATATGTCACATTTATTCATACTTTCATCTGTCAATGGACAGACTGGTTGATTCCATGTGTTGGCTACTGTGACTAATGCTGCAATAAACAAGGGAACACAGATGTCTCTGTTACATACTGATCTCAATCCCTTTGTATATATACCAAGGAGTGTGATTGTTGGATCACACTGTAATTCTATTTCTAATTTTTGAGGAATGCCCATACTGTTTTTCATAATTAGATGTTCTTTTTAAACACATGTTGACTATTATTCAAGATACATGACATTTGGATCTCTAAAACAAGGTTTACTCAGCTTAATGTAACAAAATTACACCAAGTATGTTCTCTAAATCTAAAGGAATCAATTTTTTAAAAAATTTGGATATTTCCAAATATTTTGAAACTGAACATGCACTTATAAATAATCTATTGATCCAAAATGGTCACAAGAAAAATATTAAGCTTGATGAAATTATATAAAAATTTGTCAGAGGCAAAAGTGTTTTGAAAAAAAATCAATTTAATGTTAATATTGAAAAATAAAAATATACTTTAATGATCCTATTTTTCTTGAAAGTCAAAACCTGCCAAAACTATCACAAATAGAATGAATTAAATAAACAGACAACTATTAAAGAAATAAACATGACATGCCTAAAATCTTTCCTACATAGAAAACCATCACAAGGGCAATTTTGCTAGAAAATTTTATTAACCATAAAAGAAAGTTATAATACCAAACTTCCATAAGTATTTCAGAAAACCAACAAAAAAAGAATTTCCTAGTAATTTTATAAAATAGTACTACACTCATAAAAATGCAAAAAAAATATATTACTAGAACTAATACTGTTATAAACATAGAGCACTCAAAAAGAAAATATAAGTGAATTCAACTTAACAGTATATTAAACAGAAAATACATGATCATGTTGTATTTATTTCAAGAATGGAAATTAAATAATGCAAGTCATCACACTTATAAATTAGAAGATAACAACAATATCCTCATCAATATGGATGCCAAAATATATGTGACAAAATTTAACATATAATTATAAAATATCTCAGCAAATTAGTCGCAGAATAACACTCCCTCAATATAATGAATAATATGTATAAAGTATCTACATTTAATATTATATGTAACGGTAAAAATCTGATTTTTTCCCAAAAACAGGAACAAGAAAGGATATCTGTTCTCACCACCTCTATTTAATATTGTCCTGGAATCCCTAAGCAATAGTATAGGCAAGAAAACAAGAAAAGAGCAAACTATAAAGATGAGTAAAAGTACTACTACCTAAGGGATGACTTACAGGAAATAGCATTAAAATCTATGAGAATAATACATGTATTGGTGGAGTCTAGGTCAACATGCAAAATTGTTTTTGTATTTTTACATGTCAACAAACAAAATATATTTGCTATAAGGAGAATACTTCTTACTGTAATAAACATGAAATATTTAGAGTAGAGAATTTTGTAAAATACATGCAATTTAAGCACTTGAGAATTAGAAAAAAGTCCTAAATCTCAATAAAATGAGAAGTATTGTGTGACCTAGGATTGAAAGAAAAATAATACTAATTCTATCCAAATTGTTCTACAAATTTAATGTAATACCCCCAAATTCTCTTCAGATATTTTAAGAAAATTTCCAGAAATTTTAAAAATTTACATGGAAAATAAAGAACCAGGATATTCAAAACAATTCTGATGAAGAAACAATGTTAGAAAATATGCATTTTGTGATTTAAAAGTTCTATACCTACAGGAATCAGAAAGTCAGATCTTAGAACCTGGATAGAATTATAGATTAATGAAACATAATATAATCCATATATTTGTCAGTTGATCTTATAAAAGTTCCGATGATCATTAAATGTAGGAAGGTATACTTTGGTAAATGTTGCTGGAAGAACTGGAGATCCTTTTGAGGAAAAAATGTAGCTATGCAACATTACTAGCTAAATAAATAATTATAATAAATATTGTATAAGATACACAGCTTGGCTGGAGATATAGCTCAGCTGGTAGAGTGCTTGCCTTGCATGCACAAGGCCCTGGGTTTGATCCCCAGCACCATACACACACAAAAAAATATATATAGCTTTAGAATCTTACTTTATTTCTACCTAAGAATTATTTGCAGATTAGAAAATAAGTAGTTCAGGTCAACTTTAATGCAAAGATTTAAATATCAACTCAATATACTGGAAAATGTAAGGGAAGTTCTCAGAACTATTAATAACTATGACAACATAAGCACATGTGAATACTTTTCACTGAAGTTACTGAAAAAGCTTCCCACAAAGAAAACACCACATTCATGATCCTTCTCCACTTTTAAAGATTCTACAGGAAAATTAAAGACTAAGTTGTCTATTCCTAAGGTTGTAGGTATTAAATGTTGTATATTTCCCTCTTTTAGATGTGCTTTAAATTTTCCATTTCAGCCATATCTTATTGTACTCAATGGAAAATAAAAATTTTCAGAAAGGCTGTCTTGTTAAATAACAGTCAAAGAACAGTGAAATTAACACTAACTTGTGAAGCATCTCCCAGTGGCATTTATTCAGTTATCTGCTTTCTTGCAAAGCCAGAATGCACATCAGTGCTTCTTCCACAATAGTGACAATACACAAGGCCTTAATTCCTGAAGTTGTAAAATATAAACACACACTGTCTATGATGGTTAATTTTATGTGCTGACATGACTGGACATATGATACCCTGATGAATCAAACATTATTTCTTAGTATGTCTGTGGAAGTGTATCTGAAAGAGATTTGCATTTCCATTGTGGTATTTATCAAATCAAATGATACTACCCAACTTGTTTGGGCATTCTCCAATCCACTGAGGGGTGAATAGGAGATAATGACAGGAAGACAGGATTTACCTTATTTTTGTCTCTCTGACATAGAACATTGATCACATTTGCCTCCTATACTCCTGTTTCAGAGATTTCTGAATTCAGAGTGGAATCTACACCATTGGTTCTCTGACCTTCTATTTGTATAAAAAACTTCCCTTGGTCTTCAAATTATACAAAGGATCATGAGAATTTTTAGCCTTTACAACAGGTGAGTTGATACCTTATAATAATCTTTAATGTCTTTAAACACACACACACACACACACACACACACACACACACACGATATAATGACATAAAGATATATAAAGAAAATTAACACATATACATATATACACATGTGTCTCCTTCTGCTTACTGTCTATATGCCAGCAACTTCTATATAACCAAATATCCTAGATTATTACATATTCTATATATATATTACATAAATTTATTATATTTCCCATTTTATATATAAATATATATGTACATATTTTTACATACTATTTTAATCAAATTTTTTACTGCTGTGACCAAAAGACCTGACAAAATAACATAGAGGAGAAAACGTTTGTTCAGTGCTCTTGGTTTCAAAACTCTCAGTCCATACATGGCTGACTCCATTGTTCTGTGCCCAAGGTGATGCATAACATCATGAAGAAGGGGATGGAAGAAGACAGCAGTTCAGGACATGGCAATCAGGAAGCAGAGAGTGTGCTCAGCTCACTATGGGAAAAAAAAAATCTATAGCCACACCCTCAGTGACCCACTTTGGCCAACCACTCATCATCTGCCTATAGATACTGCCCAGTTAATCCATATCAGTGGGCTAATGCACTAATTAGGTTAACATTCTCATAACCCAATCCCTTCATCTCTGAACATTGTCTGGAACATGAGCTTTTGGAGACACCTCATACCTAAACTATAACACAGAAATATATCCTACTTAAAATTTAAAAGATATATTTCTTTAGGGAACCCTGACTAGTTCAAACTCCAAGCAATTTCAGACCATATAGGGTATTTAAGCATCACTATAGAAGGCATGAATATTTACTCAGAAGAATCAGATCAAAATTTATGTTGGAAACACAATTTTTGCTTTTTAATGTTTCATTACCAGTGAAAATCAAAACAAAGAAAAACTGCAATAAGAACTGACAACAAAGTAAGGCTGTGATAATATCCCTAGAAATAGTTTATCTTCTTAAAATAGAGTATGATGTTTAAAAATTATTTTATTCAGTAAAAATTCTTATTTTATGTAATCAGGTATTCTAAACTCTTATATTTTATAATATTTTATAATAGCATATTTTAAAAAAATTATGCAATCCATTTTCATATCTTATCCATTATTGTTTTTGAACACTATAGGAAAGTGTTCTTTTGTATTGCAAAAGTTTCCAGGAAGAGCTGCTATTTAAAGATATTGTCCTTCTTACTGTTTATATGCCAGCAACACTGTGAAGGCCTACTTGCCCTCCTGCTTCCCTCAGGCCAATTAAATCACACTTTTCACTTTTTTACCAAGCTCCTTAAGTACAGTGCTATTGTTAAGTGTAGCACACTGCACTTCACTTATTGCCTATTTTTCCTACAAGACTTTTAAAACCCCAGTTTAAAAAAAAAAAAAAATTGAATCATGCTAGCTAGAGCCTCAAAGATTTCCATTCTACTTTTGCTTCATCATTATTAAAGGCTCTTTTGAACTTCAATGATAAAAAAATCAACAATTTTTTTGTTATTATAAAGTAAAATGACATTGATATAACAATTTGTATTGGGGTATCAACTTGAATTTCTACTAAAAATTCATTCATGTAGACAGTAATTCTGCTTAGAGGATAGTAACATAAGTGGCAATAAAATTATTGAATTATCCATGATCATTCTTTCTTTCAACATCATATATATACTGGATTTCTTTATAACATGCATGCTGGTCCCTCACTTTTCAAAGATAAGTTCCACTAATGTTGGCATGCTTTCCTGCTTGTGTTTATTTCTGATATCCTAAATCTCATCTATTGGTTAAGTATTTCATTAAACAATCTTTCTAGAACTTCTCAGTCTTGCTTCTTTTGTTAAATCTATAAATGTTAGTAAGTAAAAAGAAGAAGGCATGGAGGCCTGTGTTGGGTATTTGGGAGCAAAAGTGCTGAATCTGAACTACAGTAGGTTTTCCTTTTTTATTTTTTATTATAAAGGGAATTCAAAAATGTCTCATGAATGCATATCTTAAAGAATAAAGAGAAACTGTGATTGAATGACATGTGTACATCAATTTGGGAAGATATGTAAATCTTCTAATTTGTGATCACTGTTTGCATTTCCATGTGTTTAGATTTTATTTCTCAGAAATGTTTCCAGGGTGCAGTGTACAAGTCTTGAATTCATCAGTTAAGTATACCATTTTAAGTTATTTTAAAAACAATTTTTATTTTGATTTTTAAATCTGTACTTGATTTTGATATTTAATTGTACAGTGCTAGTATATGCTAAAACAATTTAAATTTCAAATAGTGAATAAAATATCATAAACAGGCACAGGAACAGAATTAGACTTGAAGAATTGTAAAACAAATGTCTCTGGAAAGGAAGACTGCATAATAAAGATGTGAGTTCACTAAAAATTATTTTAGTAATGATAGTATTTTCGACAAAAACAAATTACAATTCTCTTCTCCCCTGGACATGAATGTATTTTTTTTAATTTTTGAAGCAATAAATAAGTACAAGTAATTACTAGTCTCCCATCCAAATTTTTTTAATGATCTAATAGGAGAAAAGACCTACAAGATTAAAAAAAAAAAAAAAAAAACATTTCAAACACTGTCAAAAGACGCTTTGGGTACATGAACAGATGAAATAAATAAGAGGCTAAAATAGGAAAATGGCATAGAACAACAATAAGGAATTGTTGAGGAAAGTACTTTTAAATATATGATGTTGGGATCATTATAGACCATATGGAAAAGAGATAAAAACAGATCAATTCATTATAAAATGCATCTGGATATATTCCCAAATGGCCAGACATTAAAATGTAAATGGATAAAACCATACACACTATGGAGGGGAATTTGGTTTCCCTTTCAACATGTGAGAGAGGAAAAACATTTTAAAACTGAAAACTCAAAATTCAGAAGCAATATCAAATAATAGATATAATTTATTAAATTAAAAAAAGATGTATGGCAAAAGTAGTAAAGACCAGAAGTAAAGTAAATAGACAGACGTCAAACTAAGAAAAATAATTGAAATCTGGAATATTGAAAGGTTAATACAGGTAATAAGGAGCATCTAAAATTAGACAAAACTTTTCAGCAATTTTACAAAATTGCAGAAATGAATATACATGTCACAGAAAAACAATAAAATAATCCAGAAACTAACATGCCACATTCTCACCTATCACAATGACAAAAATACAAAAGTTTAACAACATACTTGGCTAATGAAAGAGTAGCTAAACACAAACCTTCATAAATTGCTAGTTGGATGAAAAAATGCTAAATCTCCATGAAAAGTAATTTGGCATATATGACCACATTACTTAATCACTTACCGTTTGACCTAGCAATATAATCTCTTGGAATATATCTTACACATATACTGAAAAATATTTTTTTAAATATTTATTTATTTGCTTTTAGTTGTACACAATGCATTTCTTTTTACATGGTGCTGAGAATCGAACCCGGGCTGCGCATGTGCTAGGCGAGCGCTCTACCGCTGAGCCACAACCCAAGCCCCTGAAAAATATTTTGATAAACTATCCTACCAAGGCTAATAATTATAAAACTCTATGTAATGGAAAGGTGTTCCAAAATTCTACTAGACACAGACAACACAAACAATCCATTAATACAACCTAGTTGCATAGAGTATGCTACATTTACTCTAAAAAGTAGTGAGGATTACTTTATATACAACTATTATTGATTCCCATGTATACTATGGGGAAAGTGCAAAGTAGAGAAAAATGCATAGACATGAATTTGTGTAGGTATACATCTATATTATACAGACTTTCTCTACATTGATTTTTTTTTAACCAAGGAACTAAGTAAAACATTTTTATGTAACTATATTAACATTTTTAAGTAAAAATGAGAAGTAATATATCGATTTATTAAACACACACACAGATGGTGACATTAAGTCAAAGTAATTTAACTATGCATTTGTAGCAACATATAAGGTCACAAAGAACTTTCAAAAAATGTCTTAAACTGTTCAGAGTACTCAAATTATTAGCTGTTGTTTGATACTGCTATCTGAGGGTGTTTGATGGGCATCATGAAACAAAGGAAGTTTCAACTCAATTCAATGATTTTAAATGTTGTTGAAAACCAAAATAAAAGAAGATATAAAATAAACAGATCTTTGCAAAACTCCTTAAAGGCTTAATTAGAACTGGAACACTCACATGAACTTTTTATTAACATACATCCATCTATCTACCTACCTACCTACCTAGCTATCATCTCCATTTATCATATGTATAACTCTATCATCTATCTTTCTTTTATCTATCATTTTCCTGGCTCTGCTCTCAGAAATGTCTAGAATAAAGGACTAATCCAGTATCAATGAGCCTATCTAGGTCCCAAATTATGATATTCTAATATGATGCCCCAATAAAAGCAATCCGTTAACTTTGGAGAAATTTCTGATTCTTAGTCTAGGGCATGAGCTACAGGCCATGCCAGGTGGCATGGAACCTACCAAACATGACTATAACTTCATAAAAAAAAAAAAAAAAAAAAAACTTAGAATAATTGCAGAGGCTGGCATGAGTTTAAGTGGGTATAATGAGAGAATTAATAAGGAGACTATCTTGAGCAAAATTAAATCTTATCTCTAACAGTTAATAATCATGTTAATAAAAACTACCAATTACTCACCAATGAAAGTGCAAGAGAAACAAAACTTTATTTTGGAAGTTAACAACTGATAGGAATGACTCAAACATTTACCCCATCTTTCTTATATCATGGGTATACAAATAGCTAATAAGCAGGATGTTTTCTTTATGAAAATTTTTGCTAGTAAATGAGAAAAGATGATAGCATTAAAATATAGTTATTTCCATTTGTTGGTAAACCAGTGAATCTAGGCAAAGTTCATCCATAGCTGTGAACATCATTTAAAAAAAAAAACCAGATAATATGTACCTCTGGATGAAATGAAAAATATACAGGAAATCAAAATGGGTTAAAGTATATTATTTTAAGATTATGAGCACATGAATGCAACACTATAAAAAGTTATAGGAAAACACTTGAAAATATTTATATGAGTATGTAAGTTTGAAAATAATGAAATGTTTTGACCTCTATGTTTGTCCAAATTCAAAAAAATCAAGGTTACAAAAATATACAAAGAACAGAAGGTATTTATCACTTAGAATATTACATCTCCCTCAATGCAGAAAATCTTTACCTTATGGAGGATGGACAAACAGACTGTTTTAACAGTTAGAGATCTTTGAGACCGAATACATTTCAAATCAGGGATAAATCAAGAAATTTGTTTCTCTCTGTTCTTGCTACTCACTATAGGCTTTCCCTAAACAACTGCTACACCCAACCTCATTGCAATATGCAGAGTTTCCTCAATAAATTAATCTAACTCCTTAAATTTCATTAGAGACCATTCTTGAAAATTAACCCCTGGATTTAAGAATTTTATCCTGCTAAAGTTATCAATAAATAGTTTAATCATTCCAGAGTTTTGTTTTTTTCATGATGGTTCAAAACAGCAAGAAAAGAGAACAACAAAGAATAATATAAGCTCTTTCAGGGTCTGAGTGAAATTATAGCTGGAAATCCGAGTAAAAACTTCTGATCCCACTAAGAAGTAACTGATGACATATAGATGGAAGGAAAAAAACCCTGACAAACTCTGGTGAATTTTACTTTTATTTCATATTTTATTATAATACACCTTATTTTGTTAACTTTAGTTGTATATATTACTAAAGGCCAAAATGGAAATAGAAGGTTTCTATTAATAATTTTATTGTCACCAAGAATTATTTGTTGATAGCATCGCTTATTGGAAAAATGTGCTGTGCCCAAAGGATTCAGTGTAATTTTAGATGTTCTTTCCAACATTACTGAAATTGAAATGTTTAGTCTTAATGCCCAAGAGGATGGAATGATTGTCTTCATATCCCACAAAATTGTAATTAAATTTCCAATACTATTTATTTTTCAATACTACTCATTCCTTAGGCTTATTACACTTTACCTTCTAAAATTAAAACAAAGCAATATAATTTTCATTATAATGATTTAAAAATACATTTCAATATTATTTTACCACTTTCTAGAGGGAAACCTGAAGACTTATCTAGCCACAGGAAAATAATCTTAAAATAGAAACTCTGGATAAATCTTAGAATCTGTATTACTGTTTTGTGTCCTAAATTTTTGGAGGTAACATTGTTCATTACTAAGCACATTATACAATTGTTCATAATGTTTTTTTTTTTAAATCATAGAAGTTACCCATATATGTCCAACAAATTAAGTATTTATAATACATGCATTTACAAAGAAAGTTTTGATTTAATTATACTAGAGGAGTACATTTTGATAATTAACTATTCAGCAAATTGATGTTAATAAACAAGGATATCTAGTATTTTCAAACACACACACACACACACACACACACACGTTATTGCCCATGTTTTGTATATTTGCAGGGTAGACTTCTCTTGAAGATATACATATTTTCAAATAATTTATTCATTTTTTAGTAATTAAGAATACTAAAATTAAGAATGTTATAAATCTACCTGAATATTTATACCATACCACAAATAAGAGAATGAAAGTGAAATAAAACATCCACAGATAGGTTCAAATAGATCTTTTTTACTATGTATATTCAATTTCCTTCCTATATTCTATAAAGAAAATAAATGCATCAAGAATGTTTGTGAAAAATCATGCTACAGTTTCAGGAATAGGTTCCAAGAAGCAGGGTCATTAACACAGTTTTCTGACACCTGCATAATTACCTTCAATTTGGGGCTTAAAACAACAAATGTGCATTTCTCAGTTTACAAAGGCTAGGACTCTGACATTTGACAAGACCATACTCCCTGTAGAGCTCTAGGGGAGAATCTGGTCCTTGCTTACTACATCCTTGGTGGATCTCAGCATGCTATTATTTGTGGATTCATTCCTGAAGACTCTGTCTCTGTGGTCACATGGCTCCTCTTCTATCTTAAATCCCCCTTGCCTTTCTCTTATAAAGATTCTTCCCACTGGACGTAGGGTCCACCAGAGAATCCAACATTCTTTCTTCATATTAATATCCTTAATTCAATTCCATACATGAAGATCCTTTTTATAAAGAAGATAACATTCACAGGTTCAGGGAATTAGGATGTAGACATCTCTTTCAGAAGGGCACCTTTCATCTGACTATATTGTATACATTTGTTGCTATGGTATCCTAGCATGCACAAAGAAATGAACAAGTAAGAGAAACTCACTACAATGATTGGAGTGTAGCAGTAGTTTGCCTGACCTAAATTATCTAACATGAGTACAAATAAGTGGTCAGCAAAATATTAAAATGAGAAAGATATATTTTTTGTTTATAATGTTGCTGGAGATTTGGGAGGTCAATGATAACTCAAAACAGATGCAAATCTGATTATCATGTAGTTCCTAAAATGAAAGATGAGATGCTAGTCAACAGACACAGCATCATTAATCAATCCCTGACATATAGTAGGCAAATAAAGATATTCTAAACATTTTTGAACTGTGCATAGTTTCATTACTATGAATTTACATATATGAAAATTAAGCATAAAAACAAGTTAAACACATCAGTCTTGCTCTAAATCCCAATTTTTGTTTTTGTCTTCCCTACTTTCTCACCAATGTTTGAAAAGTGCCACAGTGGCATTTTGCTGAGATTAGAGATGCCTAGGTCAGCTCAGTGCATACCAGGAGAGGAAATTTTGTTTCCATGTTTCAGCTCAACAATGAATGAAGAGATCTGTGCTTGCTGACGCTTAGGAAATATGAAATGCGGCTGTTTCCAAGGTAAGGCATTAGGGCAATGCAGAACTTGGGTTTTGAAAGATCCTGATCAGAGCTTGACAGCAGCACAATACATGTGAGTTTCTCACTTAACTGATTCTTGGTTTTATTTCTTGCACTTTAGTAGTCTTGCTAAGGAAGAGAACACATGTGCCAATATGTTGAAGTGCTGAATCTACATTTTCTTCTAGTGATTGCAGTGTTTGGTTTAAGTCGTGGATCTCTGATCCACTTTGAGTTAGCTTTTTGCAGGATGAGAAATAAATCAAGTTTTGTTCTTCTATATATGAACATCCAGCAAAATTTTTTAAAACTATCTTTTTCAATATATGTTTTTGGCACCTTTGTGGAGCAACAGAGGTGACTGTATCTATGTGGATTTGCCTCAATGTTTCCTATTCTATTCTACTGGTCTTTGTGTATGTTTTGGTGCCAATATTATGGTGTCTTTGTTACTACATCCCTGTAGTATAAAATTTTAGGTCCATTATTGTGATTCCTCCTGCATTGCTTTTTGTGCACAGGATTTCTTTGGCTATTTGGGGTCCCTTATTCTTCCAAATGAATTTTAGAACTCTTTTTTTTCTAGTTATATGAAGAAGGTCATTGGTATTTTGATGAGAATTGCATAGAATTTGTATAATGCTTTTGGAAGTATGTTCATTTTGATACTATTTATTCTGCATATCCAAGAACATGGGAGTTCTTTCCATCTTTTAAGGTCTTCTTCAATTTCTTAATTCATTGTTCTTATATTTTCATTGTAGAGGTCTTTTACTTCCTTGGTTAGATTAATTCCTAAATTTTTTTTATTTTTTGAGGTTATTGTGAATGGAACAGTTCTCCTAATTTATTTTTAAGTAGATCCATTATTGGAGTATTAGAAAGTGACTGATTTATTTATCGTGACATTGTATCCTGCTACTTTTCTAAAATTATCAGCTCTAGAAATCTTCTGGTAGAGTTTTATTTTTTGAGTCTTCTAAATATAGGGTCATGTCATCAGAAGACAGTTTATTTGACTTCTTATTTTTCCTACTAGTATCCCTTTAATTTCTTTTCCCTTGCCCATTGCAAAGGAAACAATTAAGAACATGGAGAGAGCCTACAGAATGAGAGAAGAGATTTTTTTCCACCTGCTCCTCAGATAGGGAATTAATATACAGATATATAAAGAACTCAAAAAACTTAACATAAAAAAAGCAACCCACAAATAAATAAATTATCAAATGGGCAAAAAATCTAAAGAGATACTTCTCAAAAGAAGAAATACAAATAACCAATAGATATACAAAAAATGTTCACCATCTATAGGAATCAGGAAGATGCAGATCAGAACTACATTGAGATTTAATCTTACTCAAGTCAGAAGGGCAATTATCAAGAATACAAATATAACTAAATGTTGGAGTGGATTTGGGATAAAGGTACAGTTACTCATTGTTGGTGGTAGGACTGCAAATTAGTAAAACCACTCTGGAAAGCAGTGTGAAGATTCCTAAAAAAACTGGGAATGGTCCCATCCACAATATGATCCAGTTATCCCACTCCTGGTATATATCCAAAAGACCTACAATGAGCACATTATCAGGATGCAGCCACCTCAATAATCAATAGCATCATAATTCACAACAGCCAGACTATCAAACAACCCTAGGCTCCCTTCAACTGATGAGCAGATAAAGAAAATGTGATATATATAACCAATGGAGTTTCACTCACACCTAAAGAAGAATGAAATTATGGTATTTGCTGATAAATGGATGGAACTGGAGAACAACATGCTAAGTGAAATAAGCCAGACCCAGAAAGACAAAAGTCCAATATTTTCTCTCATATGTGGAAGTTAGACAAAAATAATGAAAAAAAAGAGAGAGAAAATAGGGATGGAGTCCATGAATACAGAAAAGAGATCAGGGTATAGAGAAAGTG
Source organism: Tamias sibiricus (assembly GCA_025594165.1). NCBI lineage: Eukaryota > Metazoa > Chordata > Mammalia > Rodentia > Sciuridae > Tamias > Tamias sibiricus. The sequence continues at coordinate 24,016,150 of CM046668.1, forward strand.
TGAGAGAAAGGCTGGGAAAAGGGAGGAATGGTGGAATGAATCTGACCATAGGAATATATTATATATTACCTATTCAAGATGCCCTATTAAAATATTAACTATTCGAGATGCCCTATTAACATTTTTTGAGGTTATTGTGAATGGAACAGTTCTCCTAATTTATTTTTAATTAGATCCATTATTGGAGTATTAGAAAGTGACTTATTTATCTTGACATTGAATCCTGCTATTTACTAAAATTATCAGCTCTATAAATCTTCTGGTAGAGTTTTATTTTTTTATTTTTATTTTATGTATTTTAAAATATGTAATATATATATATATAAATGCATTATGGATATACAAAGGTGAAAAATAACTTTTATATATATATATAAATATATATATTGTATACATATATAATTTCATATAATATATATACATATATAGTTTTATATATATATACATATTTATATAAAAGATCTATATGAAATATCTAGATGAAAAAGGAAGATTGGAAGGAAGGAGGTAAGGGAAAGTGAAAATAATGTGGTCTTCATGAGAGCAAATTATATTCTAAGCTTGTACAATTAGGTCAAAATGAACACCAATATTATGTATAACTAAAATGAACTAGAAAATCTGTGAGTTTTTCTGTTCTACAATATAGATAATATAAGAGATGGTGATACACTAGTGTCTGGAATGAGCTGCGTTTAATGAAGTGCTCTTACAAATGCTCTGGCCAAGTACACTAACATCAAATTCAGAGTGCCACTCTCCTGTTAATATCCTAGACAGGTAAAGAAAAGGACAGAAGTCATCACAGAGAGTACTAAGGAGAGTCAGCATCAAGAAAGAACTAACAACTACTTCAAAGCATATCTGCTGGGTTTAGAAACAATTAAAATGCACACTTATACTATCAACATATTTTCTAATCAATCTTAAATGCCACAAAGCCTCTCACCTGATTGAAAATGATTTATAGGGCTGGGATTGTGGCTCAGTTTAATACTTGCCTAGCATTTGAAAAATAAACGTTGTGATGCATCATGAAATGCCACAAACATACAAATGTGTTTTGTTTTTAATTTCTACTTTATTAATAATTTATTTTAAATAAGATGATTTTGTAAAATATTCTGGCATAAGCAATTATATCTTTAAAATATTGGCAGTGCAATTTTCTACCTTTTGAATTTGACAATACACAAAAAGTGTTAAACATGTTTTTATAATGTCTTCACAGAAGTTTTAACTTATTAATTGCATTTTTTCAATATTGTTGTTATCTGTTTAGTAACATAATTTTTAATACTACAACTTTGGGCTTGAGAATATTTTAAACAGGTTGATGATAATTTTAGTTACATTTTAAGACAAAGAAATCCTACCAAACTGCCATTACACACATCACTCACACCTCTTCAAGATGCCCTGTGAACACTGAAAACAAGTGCTCAAAAAAAGAAAAGGTTTGCACATATGTGAAGCCTGAAGAATTTTTTTCCATTAATTCAGGCACTAAAATATATCACCATATAAGAAAAATACTAATTCTTTGAACAATTACAACATATTTTAGAAATGGCTAAGGAGTACAAAACATATTGTGCCTTCAGATATTACTTTTTAAAGTAGTGTTCAAAAAAGAGAAAAAAAAAGATTAGAGGAAGAAAATAATATATAATAAGAATGAAAATTTACCATGTTACCCTAACGTGCTTTATATTTTCTGAAAATAGCTACTGATATTTATCAGATACAACAGATGACTATGCTGAAATGAATTTGAATATGTGTAATTCAGAGTATATTTTAATACTTCTTAGTCCACAGGATTTCATTAAAAACTGTCATAATAAAAAATTACAACCTTCTTCCAAATCTAAATGTTTCAACATATTTAATTAATATCCACAAATATTCAGAAATTGTTGATAAGAATGACTAAACTAAACAATGATATTTATAAATATGACAGGAAGATTTTCAATGCAAGCAAAATGAATAGGAATATGTAGAAAACACCACGTGTTCCTAATGTAATATATTGAACAACGGCACAATGTTTTGGACACTGACATAATCAATAATGGCTGTCTCAGACACAACTCTCTTAATAAAAGTAGAACTGTAAAAGGAAGAGAAGTAACAAAACATCAAATGAAATCGTTAAACAAAGGTGGAATCAAACAGAATCTACTATTGTATCTCAGATTGTCCTCAGAGGTCACTATATAAATGTCAGATTTTCCCCAGAGAAAACCCTGTGAAATGGCACTCATCACTATTCATTGTTGGTGTTAGGATTAATTCTGAAAATTCAATGTTTTTTGCCACTGTTTACCACAATTTTTTTTTTTTCCTATAACAAATCTACACTATGTCTGCAAACACATAAGAGAAATCAATCATCTTCTGCCAACTGTCATTTAACATGCTATTTGAGGAACAACTGCTTACCTTTTGCTTTGCTTTACATTGGCATCTATAATAGGAAGAATTATTAAACTATAGCTCCTTTTCTGGGAGGAATATAATAAAGAGAAAAAATGAGTATGGTTTTAATTCAGATACCATATGTAAATAAATGTATATGAGGAATTTTTAAATCCTGTTATTGTTTCTGGGATGCTACAGCGTTGTTCACCAGGTTTTCCAACTGGATACCTGAGAGAACTGCATGCCACTCCACTCTTAACTTAGTTATGGCTATATGACTTCCTATAGCTATTTATATGCAAATGGAAGCAGGAAGAAGGAAATGTGTCAGAAGGAAATGTTATGAAGCAGTAAAGATTTTCCACATTCTTTATTTTCCTCTGCCACAGCAACCTATACTGTGCAGGTAATGTCTAAATAGTTTAGGCCCCAGTATAAACAGAAGAAATATCTAGCTGATTCATGGTGAACATGTGATCAAGAGTAATAAATATTTATTGATAGGTTAATAAGATTTGAAGGTTCTTTGTAACTACAGCATAACCAAGCCCATCACATCAGAAATTACCACCTAGAAATCAAATGTTACCATACCAATAACAATGGGACAGTGACTTTTTTTTATAGATGGGCAGTGACTTAGGGGTTATATGTATATTTGTCAATGAAATTTCTAGGAAGATATAATCCATGATAAATGTTGTGAACTATCAAGTGCATCTGTAACTTGTAATAATATTGAAGACAAATGCATGTACCTAGTAAACTTGGTGTTCCAGTGAAAAAAGTCGAGGAGAAAAAAATTTAAAAAGCATCAGTTGGTTCCTATCCATTGATTTTGGCAAGATATCACAACAACAGGATCAGAAAATAATCAGTGAGTTAGCATGCAGAAAAAGTAGAGAATAGTGAGAGTATAAGCATTGCAAGGAATGGTATGGTTAGAAAAGAAATACATATAAAATATGTAAAACTGAGATGGGCTTCAAGTGACAGTAATTGAACTTAGGCTTGTAATAAGGATAGGATTAAGGGTAAGACTGTAACATCCACTGTAAGTAACTATAACTTTATAGATTTGTTTCAGAGCAAAAATACAAATAATCTTTATGACATCTAATTTTTCCCCCTGGATTAAATGTCACAAGGGAAAAGTGAATAAAATTGACTCTGACTAAAGCCCCTGAAATGAAGCACAAAACATTGCAGAAAGTGAAAAATGAAAAGCAAACAAATAAATTCAAAGACAGTATTTCATTAGCACATGAAATAGACTGGAATAAAAATAATGAAAAGACTACAAAATTTTACAGTCTTCCACTGTGAAATAAAACTTTATCCAGGACTACATAGCCTGTGTCCATTCAAGGTTTAATTAGTGACTGGGCTCTCTGCCTCCTCCAGGCAAAGACAGTCTGACAAAGCTGCCAGAACCCGTGCATGCCTATACTCCTATCCCTCTAGAGTGTACTTAAATGTAGTGAGGAAGCAAGTAAAAATACAAGGAACACTAAAAGACTTAAAATAAGAGCCACAGAGAATTGAAAAGAGGGAGAACATCACAGTAATTGGTCAATCAAGGTACATTCTCCAAGGAGACCAAGGAGACTTGTTTAGCATTACTTTGGAATTAATGTGCACCAGTATAATCTGAACTTGTCATACATTCTGGTGCAATTTTATCAAATGGTTATTCTGCCCCTTTTCTACCAATGAATGCTGTCTAACAGGTTCAGGGTAGTTCACATAATTTTTATTTCATAATTTTCCACATCAGGTGATCTGGATTGAGGTGGCAACAACCATGCATAATGCACTAATGATGTACCACCTTTCATTCTGGCATCTTAGACTTTAAGCATAATTTTATGACTAAAGATTGGCTCCATCAGGGAGACTGAGTATATTTTGTGGGTGGAAAGTAGAGTGAATTGAATATGTGATGGCTTAATATTCCAGTTGTCAAACTGATTAGTACAGTTTACTATATATTTACAGGTCTTTTCCCTCCAGATACACCGTATGATTATAATTCCCACTCCTTGAAATTAGATATGGGCAATGCAAGTTACTGTGGCTCATGGATTAGGAGTAGAAGTGGACCGTGTCTATTCTGGGCAAAAGCTTTAACAGACAGAACAGAATCATTTACTAATTACCTTTGCCAGAGAAAGAGTCAATATCTCAGCTATGGTTGCTGCTTCAGAAGGAGGTAAAGACCATTGAGAACCATTGGAAGTATAGTGACACAGGAAAGTTGCATGTTATTTTAAGTGAAAAAGTTTGGAATTGTTACCATAGTATTTTCAAACCTGAACAATTTGTCAAGTATCACAAAATTCAGTATTTTTATTCATTGCTTTCATTCCATTTTTTCATGTGTTGGTAGAAAGTGGTAGGTTGTTTTAAATTTTTTCTATATTTCTTGCTTTTCATCTTTTATTCTACATTTTACAAATTTACAGTTTTGTTGCATTTTGATTAGAGAGCCACAATTTTTGTCACTTTTCCTTTGTGACATTTAATCCAAAAGAAAGTATTTAATAGGTGCCAAGTAGGGTATTTGTGGTTTCACTCAGAAATAACTAAAAGAAAAAATTGAGCACTGAGAAGTATGTTAACACCTAGATTGTAGTCTTTTATGATTCATTTAAAATATCTAACATCCAGAACTATAACATGATAAATATGTTACTTTAAGCCACTGTGATGCATACAATGTACATCATTGCAATATAAATAGCAAGTTAAGATACCTTCTTCGCTA